>CM062213.1:24095000-24480000 GCA_031216445.1 Lateolabrax maculatus | reverse complement strand
CATATGTATCGAGTCTAAAAATACTGGAATACATCTATGAGATACCAACCTTGCAATGATTTTGCATAAACAGAACAGTACAGGGACTCTCCCATGGCTAACTGGTTCACATATGCTGGACACCTGAACAGGGAGGGGTCATAATAGGACTGAAGGGAACAGAGTCACAGAATCCAGTGTTGTGAGCCAGGTGGTCTTCCTGTTCTGTCCACAGTGGATTCATCTTCCTCCAACTGGCACCACAATACCTCTCTGTTACACAAAGAAGGGAAATGAACAGATTGACTTGAATCCAAATAACCTGATTTAGGGTATCATAATCACACTGAATGGATTACACAATGGCTTGACTGAGCAATAAGTGTAACAAGATATGTTTGTGAGGTGTTCCGTGTTACATTGAGTGCTCTTATCAAATCAAATTAGATTTGCTGGAACATCTGCTTCCTTCTTTTCACCAGGAACTGCCTCATCTATAAGCGGTAAATGCGATACAGTGGCTTATGTTCTCAGTTGACCCTGCAGAGGTCCAGGTTAAAAGCTAGAATTATATGTAGGTTGATTCACTAAGTTCAGGATTTTTACAGATGGTACAATCCTAAAAATGATTTCTTAAAGGCCTTGAAAACTTTTTTCCTCAATCTGGTTCTCACTTTGATGTGCTGTTTATGATGGGGTCCTACATAGACAGACAATTTTCTGCCAAAGTTAGTTTAAGCTATTTCACATGACAGATATCTATATTTTTGTCTTTTATCGTTATCTGAGCTCACAGGTTTTAAGTGTGTAGGGCTCAGTTGGAAAAAGGTGATGTCACATGACCCATCAGGATTCAGCAATTTGGATTCTGATTTCAAATCTGATGAAAATTGATGGGTGTTTGCTTATGTTGCCAACCTCCTGACAGTCAAATCTAATCAAGCCACACCCACACTATCTTGACTGAGCAAGTTAGCTGAGTGCTTGGAGTGTTACCCTTCAAATAAATAATGCCCAATTCTTAATATTTTAATGAAATCAAACTATACTATTTTATATAATTATACTACATTTTTAAGCAATAGTTGTTAAGTGTATTTCAATTCTGTAATTACTTCTCTGTATAGAAGAGAAGTAGAAAAATAAGTAGTTTTCAATGTAAGTGGCGGGGTCCGCCATTCCTGTGCTGGATATAAATTGCCTTCACACACACAAGGGGTTCAGGGGAAACCATGTACACAGACATTCCAGCATAACTTAATATCTTGTTGTTATTAGTGTCATGGTTTACTGTTTATGCTCTACAGCTGTATCAAAGCTGTATTACGTTACTGCTAAAGAAAAGCCTTCAACATGTAATACGGGATTGGCTTTCATGTGAAGCAGTCACATAAAACGCGGTGCATTTGGGACTGAGGTTAACGCTAACATCAAAAATGTGTCTACAAAACAAGACAGCTGCCATTATCATTTTTGACTATTGCAAAGGAGTACTGGAGCGAGGAGCAGCCACAGTGAGCTGTTGGATGAAGAGCTGCAGGCGACAGGCTGCACACCTCCAACTGCTCAGCAAGGTAAGCAACTTTCTGTGTCCCGCTGTTGTGTGGAAAACTACTCGCGCTGTGCACAGCGTGAAATCAGATCGCAGTTGCAATCATTACTGACTGATTTCTTTATTAAAACAACATGAGTTTGTTTGGCTGCACTGTAAATTGATACACTAGCAGGTTCTCTGTCCAGCTTCCAAGTAGAAACTCAAGGAGTATTATGGTATATGCTATAATATATGCTAAGGTATTAAACAGTGCTTAATGTAACCACGAGTGTCTCCAAATCAGTCAGGACTGAAATTGTAAGGTTTATAATTACAAGCAAGAAATACTTAAAGAAATACTTAAAATTTGAAACCATGTTTTCAGAGGCCTTAATGCAATCTATATTAAAACAAATTTTAGATTCTTAACAGTGAGTTTATGCCAGTTTTGTTGAAAAAGAAAATAAATATTTAATTAAAATACTGCTTATTTTAAGAAAGGTGTCACAGGTTGTTATTTATAAGCTTTTCATCAATCTATTAAATTATCCAATTATGGTTGGATGTATACAATGTTTCTCGCTGATATTTTCCATCCTTTAGAAATAATATGTGTTCAGACTTTGTCAGGTGATATTTTGCTGGCCCTATAAACCATCATTACTGGAGGGAGGTGAACCCAAGATATGAAATCCTGGCACTTCCCCAGCTAGACAGGGCAGGGCCTCATTACGTGGCAGCGAATGCGAAACTTCCAATGGAGACTGAGCGAGGGGAAAAGAATGAGCTGGTGCCGTCAACGTAGGCTCTGAAAACAGACCCTACGTTGTCAAAGGTGTCAAAGTTCACGGGCAGAGCATGAATGAATGCACCCCCCATCGCCCCGCTTCCGTCTTGTTTTTCCTGATGTGTTCACCCCCTCCCTCTCTCTCTCTCCTTCCTTCTCTCTCCTTCTGTATCATGGAATATCACTGTGGGGCAGAAATCCCCTCATTGACGTCTGCAGGGCTGCATAATGAGAATAAATGAGCTGGAAGTAAATATGCAGGCTGTGTGCTGTTTGCCGCTCTATACCAGTCAGCCCATAGGCTTTCATCAAAAATTAAGATGGATTGTGTCGCCAAAAGCCCATAACAATGCTGCACAGTGTTTTATTTATCTAAAGCGGAATTCAAAGGACATTTCAAGGGACTTAACATGGACATTCATTCCCATTTGGAACAATTTGTTTATATGCTTTTATCCTTATTGCTGATATTTATTTTAAATGTATACAACTGGATGATCCAATATATTAAATTGCACTTCAGTGTCATTTCACACTTACACAAACAAACAGTTAACATGTGTTTTTTATATCACAATGGAGGGAAAGGTATTGAACCTTGTGTAGCTGTGTGGTGGTCTACTGATGTGAATCACCCACTCCTTCAGTTGCTCCTCCCCCAGCCTCTTGTAGCTCAGTTGGTGGCTTCATTAAATGAGATACAGGCCACACCGGCAAGTCATCAGTTTCTCCCAAAAAGGCAATGCAACGGGGAAAATATACAGTAAAGTAGTAAATGCAGCACACCTGAAATATTCACGAATATCATCAAGACGAAGAGTTATGACGTTAGATGAGTTACTCTGTTAGTCTGACGACAAACTCCAAGCAAAAATAAATACTGCTTTTTCCATAAAAATGAAAGCAGAACAACATCGCACGGGCTAAACTCATACGCCACACGATGTAAACAAACAATAAGTTGTCAGGGGGGGATTAAAGTGCCGCTTGTCAGCTCTGGAGCCACTGGAGAGAAAAAAGCAAATCTCCCTTTGAAAGAGTGCGTTATCTAATGTGTGTGCTCCGAACTGCTCTGAGTTGTTCACCCACAGCTGCTGGTCCACAAACACTAATATATATATATATACTGCACTGATAACAACGTGCAGAAAATATAATTGTCCAATCACAACCGCACACAGAGAACTCACACAAAAATAAATACCTACCACTGATGTACTGACTTAATTTGTCGGCATACTTAATTCTGCACAATTGTAGCCTATATTTTGAGAATCAAAACATGTCCATCATGACTCAGTATACATGCCGCCACTAAAGCCCCTTTTTCACAGAAGACATTTTCACATGTCACAGTAGGAAAAGCTCAGGTGTAAATAATGAAAATAATGATGGCTGGATTCCATTTAGCTGCTGCAGTTTCAGGGTCCTGGTATAGTGCATGCTGGCTCACTGTCACACTGTCACGACTTACGGAGGCACATGAATACTACAGAGCCATTGGTGTACTGGCAGATGGATCAACTGTTGTTTATCAAGGAATAGTTCCAGCATGCAACTCCACCTGAGACTACAAATTGTTGTCTCTCTCAGAGTGTATTTCCCAAAATGTTTAACTCTTTCTTTGAATTCTGTTTTACCTAGTGCAAGGCATTATGGTAGCAGTAAAGAGATACTGAATCCAAATTATCCAATAACACCACTGCATAGCACATGTCTCAGAATACAGGTTACATTACTTTCGCATATGCTGTGGCAAATAGAATCTATTTATTGCGTATTTTTTTAAACATTGTAGGCATTCGATTTCTGAATGAAATTGGGCTATTTTACACATAAAGATCCGCTACAGGAATCAGTCATACAACTAATGGGGGTTCTGAGCACATTTTTTTTAAAATTTACAATATGCTGGAGGCTATATTGCAGGAATACATCATGGGAGTCGACGCAGGAGAGTGTGTGGCTGAGCACATGCTGTCAGATAGTCGAGGGCAGCTGTGATTTATTGCATGAAGGCTCTCTGTTCAGACTCGGCTCTTATACCAACCCACCTGCAGCAAAAGAGATCAGAATACAGCAAGAGCCTCTGCCACTTTTCTACTATGAGAATGTGCGAGCAACATCTGTAGCTTCCCCGTGGCTCCTGTCGAGCCAGCCTCGTAGCCCCTCCTGGCTTCGCACAGGAAGAGCTGGAGGCACAGCCGTGGCTTTCGATTCGTAATTAATACCAGCAGCAGGTTTGGAGAGGGCGTTTTCCTGTGGCAGATTGCTCTGTGCGTGGGCACGCTCCCCAGGGACAAACGCATTGCTCTGCTCGTAGAGCTTCATCATATGCCTTCGTGGAATCATTTACTCCTTATGAGAGCGAAAAAAGAGCATCCTCGCCACCAATAAAGGCTGGAAGATACTGAGGTGTCAGGAGGGGGAGCTCACAGTATGAAAGCTGTTTCCATAGCAATCCAAATATTGCAGCTATAAAATTTGAGCTGAGATAGGAGGCTGGTGCCAAACGGCCGTCAATCACTCAACAAAGGAGGAAATGGGGAATAAGCTTTTCCTCTCTTCCCTACAGTAATCTTACTGCTGCACCATTTGATAAAAGATGGAGTGTTATCATTAGATATGAGCATGTGCGGTTTTTACGATTGTGCATGCGTGTGGTTGTCTGTTGCAGCTTAGAGATTTTGTGACCACCGAGACGAGACAATTGTTTCGACTCTAGCCGTACGCCAAATCTTTGTTCAAATTTGTTATCCTTTATCATTGAAAATCAGAGACAAATCAGCGCAGTTCCCAGCCATGCACTTAACATGAGAACAGTTTAACCAGCAAGACAAGAGCTGAGTTCGCAGCCTGACTTTTGCACGTGACCCTAAAATGCAACTGACCATGCTGTGCGGGGAAAGAAATGAAGCAGTGCGGCGAGGTAAAGACGGGCCCGAGTCACCGCTCCTCTCCTGTGAAAGAATTTACCATTAGATAATTAAATTTCTGTGTGGTTGGATGCAACACAATGACTGTGTGATCATGCAAATAATTGCCTTTCCGCTCGCACTCGGGCAGATAGGTCGACAGGCTTGGCCATATCTGATCTCCGGGAACACAAGCTGGAGCTCACACTTGAACAGAGCGATGTTTGTATATTAATTCATTATTGTGTGAATGGATGCCAAGGATAAACAACATCATCAGGTTTCCGATAAGGAAGATGTCATACAGCGGCTTTAGTACAACAGGAAAAACATCTCTCCGGCTCTGACCTGCCCTGCAGGCAGTGTGATCATTCCAAGATGAGATTTGAAGGTGTGAATGATGCACCGCTGTTACACGTGGTTTGTGGCTGCAACACCACTCTCAGGGGAGGTGCCTGAGAAGGTAATAGAATTGAGCCCATGGGATAACAGGGGTGTTATTTTGTCTGTTTCAATTAAATGTCTTCAGGACCTATCTGAGGGGGGCGCCTACATGTTTGGAAGAGGGGCAAACGCTGCCCACAGGGGAGCGGGAGGGATTGGTAATAACCCGCAGAGTGGCTTTAAAAGGAGTCTACCAACAAATCAATAACTTGAGACCCACAGCCCCCATCCAATCAAGACTCAAGCCCTGGGGCTAATTAAAAAGAAACAATGGAAATCGATAAAAAATAATCCGTCACATTTGCTTCTGTGTCTTCACACTTTTTCTTTGATATCGAGCGCATTAGTCAGAGTGAAAATTCACACAGTGTCTTATTATCTGCTAAGATAATTAAAAAAAATTAAATACCAAGCATGTTGGCATGAATACACATGCACTTTAAATGTATTAAGTATAATTAATTAATTAAGTATTTCCTCCATCTGTAATGGCAGGCAGCTGTCTGTATGGCACGTGAAGATATTTGCATTACATACTGCACATGACATGACATAATGATGTCTGTGTTATCATGACATTACTGAGTGTGACTAGTGACATTTTCAGCCAGGGGCAAAATAATTTCAGACCTTTTTTGGACTTTTTTTTTTGTTTTTAGGTTCCAAAATTCCCGAGACCCCCTTTAGTACCCCTTTGTGTCCTTAAGTCTTTGAAATCCCCTACAAACCCAGTTGCTTACATTTTCTGACTTTACATGGGGTCCCCACTCCAGGGTTTCAAAACTGTGGATGAAATACAATATGAACTATGAAATACACGTTTACACTGATGTCTGCGTCCAACATGAGCAGAGGAAGCCAAGCCTAGAGAACGGGAAAACAAATCAAGAGTTTGTTTGGAGGAGCTGGTGTCTGCAGCGTGTTCCCGTGCAATTTACAGCATGCCCGTCCGAAGCTCACTTCCTGTGTCCCTCCAGAAGGAAGAGACATCCTGGATCTTGTTACCCGTCTGATGCGGACATATGATCTGGTCTATTGGGGTTGGTGGGGGGTCAGCGAGTCAGGGAGGGAGAGAGATTCACAGAGGCGCCGTCAGGAGGGCCCGGGAGCAGTGATTCAGGACTGGTTGATGTCACTTTGACAGAGAACAGAGAGGGCCATGTTGGTGTCAGCAGGGAGCCAGACACTCCGACAGGCCGCACTCCTCCTCCCTCTCCCCCCAACCGCAATCTCTCTTTTAATGGCCCTACCTCACAGTCTCCTCCTTTCACAACCCTGCCTTGTACATCTGAGTCATTAATACTCATGCTCCTAACAGATAGAATCTGTGTAATCATGTGTTGCATTGATTAAACCTCATTATTCCTCTAATAACATTAGCAGTTAATAGTTTGGAATGGGTACAGAGTTGAAATGTAATCTTCAATGTACTATTCAGAGAAGAAAAGAGAACAGCGTGAATGGAGGCTTAAAAAAAAAAAAAAACTTTTCTCCTTTTCCTAGGAGTATGAAAGGAGATGGCTGGTTTAGTTGCCATGGAGATATAAGCTACGTGGAATTCAGGAAAGTCAATTAGCAATCTGGCCGCATCTCATTAAATGTTGTCTGGCAGCGGTGAGTAGTTGAGTTTGGGATTTATTTTTATCAGGGAGAATAACTCGCACGAGCATTCACGGATGTCTCATCCCGCCGCTTGGTTCAACGAGCAGCGGCCAGTTAACAATCCCTGCATCTGTGACCTGTCACCAGTGCGAAGGCTGACGACTCTGGGCTCCATTTAAATGCTCTAATGTGGCTATTGTACATCTCAAATGAGGTATAATCTGGATAGACCACGTGTTTGTCCCCAGTCCCTGCGCTGGAGCAAAAGGGGCCGGGGGCTCAGGACGGTCACAAAAGGCCCTGCTGATAAATCACTGTGCAACCAAGTCTTCAAAAGACACACACACACACACACACACACACACAAACACACGTAGACGGGCTCGATTTGCATGAGCCTCTAAAAATACTCTGAAGAAGTTGCTTGCTTTTCTGTCTTGCAGCTCTATTGTGTCTCTGAGGATCAAGGGTGGAGCATGAGCAGTGAGCAAAACCACCACCAAACCAACCCCCAGATGCACTCGAAGAGGAGCCTCTGATATTGCAATGTGAATTTTAAACAGCATCACACCAGCACTAATGAAAAGCAATATGGATGCACCAAAGGCAGAGCAGGGCTTATCACCAGCACAGGATATATCGTAGCAAGTATCAAGTTTCTAGTATCCGGGAAAATGCTAATGTATCCTCTGTCCATTATCGCTGCCTTATTGTAGGACCTGACGACTCCACCAGCCAGGGTCCATTCATTCATTCATTCATTTACGTGTGGCACCCGGTGGCAGCGAGTCTTCTTGTCATTGTGTCTGACAGGCGGATGACATCAGCGCTGCCCTCGGGCAGCTCTGGGGATGCGGCATCTCTTCCTCATCAAGCAAAATAAAGGGGGGACTTTGATGGTATCATCTCTGAGTCGTCGCCCCTCCCCACACTGTCACTGTCACACGACAGGAGACTTCCATTTCCCAGTAATCGAGTTTCTGTCTCGCCTCTTTGTGTTCAGATGAAGATCTGATGAAGTCCCCCCCTCCACAAAACCTTGTCCCAACCTCTCCGTATAGAACACCACCCCCCCAACCGCGTTTGTGTCTACTTATTTCCCACTTCAGTACACATCATGAATATTTATTACAAAACTTAGCAGTTAGAACCCTTGTATTGCAATGCTGGTTAAACTATTTTTCCAATTAAAGCATGTACATCTTGAATGATTAATTAAGAGCATGTTCATTTCATTTACTAATGGGTTTAGGTAACCTATATATTTCATCAGTCAAAAGTACAATTTCCATTTCGATGCTGTCCATCAGTCAATCCGCCCCCGCATCTTTAAGCCAATAACATGGCCGCTGCCCTTTTAAACAAGCAAGATCAATAACTGCTACCAGATTTAGCCAGTTAGCTCCTGTTAGCTAGAGCAGCAGCAATGTCAAAAGAATTGTGAATGAACCGTCTAGCTGCTGCTGTGAATGCACACAGTACACACAGAAACACAGAAAGTAACATCTCCTTCTATTCATTTAATGATGAACACTTTGCTGTGGGCTGTGAGTCATTTTAAAAACAGAATAAAATTACTTTTCCATGGTCTTAAATATTTTTTTTCTTTCTTTCTTTTTTTTCTCCTTTTTACTTCTGCATGTGCTCGGGTGTGCTGGATAGTCGATTGGATGCTTTGATAAGCAGGTTTGCATCCGCCCTGTGCTGATAATTTGTGCCACCGTGTGACCTTGCATCCGTGGTAAAATCAGTGACGCGCTTAGGGATTAATGTTTAGCAGTCAACTTTGTCAAACATCATCTTAATCCTTAAAGATAATGGGAATTGAATCAAGTTGAATTATTGAGAGAAGATAACATCAGATGTCTCCTCTGTGGCCAGTGACTGACACGAATTGATTCATGGACTGAGATCCACTGAAACCATCCAAGATCCTCTGCTTCCCTCTGTTGGTTGTGTCAAGAATCACAAGTTTTAAGCTTAGGCTATTTTCCTTTCATTTTTGTTGTCTCAGACGCCCCCCTCTGGCTGTATTTGTTCCTACATAGTTGAAACCAGTCCTGTTGGAAATCCAGCATCCCCCAAAGCCCCATGGGATTTAATTTCATACCTAATCACAGTGTTGAAATGTCTGTTTTTACACGTCTTTTTAACATCCAGATCTAACCATGCAAAATGATGTCGCCCAGTGTCAATCTGGTTATATGACTGAAAATGATCAAGCATCATAATTCAACACCTGCCCACAGAGGGGAAGAGGGTACTCTCACCATCAAAACATGTGATGTTTTTAATTCAATATTCTTTTCAAGCTCCCCTTGACTTTGAGATCCCCTTGCCACTGGGGTATCCCATTATTTTCCCCCACCATTTTCTCTTGAATATATAATTAAAGTCCTTTTTTCTACTGTGTCAGCAGGGGGTATTACACGGGGTCAATAGCCTAGTGATTTAACACCGGAGAGATGAATCCAAAGAGCCACTCATATTCATGCCCTTGAGCAAGGTTCTTGTCCTTAATTGCCCCAGTAAAAATACAGTTGTTCCAATGTGCTTCTGAATGTATAAAACACATCATAATTCTTAAAGAGTTATGGGCTAGGGTTGTTATTAATGAACTCCAGCAGCGGTATCATCCTACTTTATGGACGCAATAACATAAAGAAGTCTATTTTTCCCAGTGCAGCCGTATGCAAAGTAGGGCTGGTCAGTGATTACTTAGTAATTCATCCTGTTATATATAAACTTCTGGCACACAGTTCAGTCCAGAGGGAGAAATGGAGCATAAAAAGCATACAGTACTCTCTGCTGACTGTTTGGATTCTTTTAAGAGAGAGAAAAAAAATGTTGCATTTTACATTCTTCCCCCGAGGCGCTGGAGAAACGCCGTCTGAAGCTGAACTGATGATGCAGACACGTATGTAAATGTAGTCCTCCTCAACGCTGGTGCTAATTCCCGTGGAGGAGATCTCTGAACTCCACTCTCACCCACAGCAACTTCACACCAGCACAGCCTCCTGCCATGTGTCAGTGCCAGTCTAATCTCACACCCCACACCATCTGCCGCCAGCCCCCCAATTTGGCATCGGTCGCTCTGCGGAGAGAGACCAAACATGCAATCCACGCCTCTGCACATATTGACCACTTTTACTGATGCTGACCGGAACATGCAGGTTATCAACCAAGACACAGGCGGGTCTTCTTACAATAAAAACCACCAGACAACAACATTTAAAGCTCTCACGGCCATCATGAGTTAATGAGTTAAGCGGTCACAGCATAAATGTTTTGCCTGCAAAGATTTCATGTTATTTGGGTAAGGTCTGTATGACCTGATATATGCCCAGACTGTATGATAAAAACGTTTTTCAGCAGCTTTTGCTTTTGCTCTTTTTCTGTCATTCATTGCAGTACACTTTCTCAAGTTTAGTTATTTGTGTATGATTATTTGTATATGTAAAATTATAAAGTTGTTTTAAACCAATATGTTTCAATCCGATATGTTAATCAATCATTAGCTAGAATCCTTTGTTCCTTAGTGACAATCTAACCAGCTGTGGAGGTAAGCCACCATGCAGTTACCAGGTATCACTGATATCCACAGAAACAAAATGTGTTGCTAATAATATGATGGGTTCATGGGAATGTTTGAAGGCAACAGCTTTAGTTGTTGAAGTGGAACTAACTAAGTGGTGGATAAAGCACTAAATAACAGAAGGAAATGCAGCAGTGCTGTCCTCCATTTCAAGTAAAAACAAGTTGTGAATACATATCATTACCTTTTAAGTTGATTTTGTGAACTTCTTACCAAACAGTTGCTTATTTACATATCCAGCAACTAAAGAATAACATTATCATTCATTTGTAGTCATGTTTTTGGACACCTGATGAATGTAAGTCCAATATTCACCCTCTTTTTTGGTCACCACCAACTCCTGAGGGAAATATCTGGCTCTTTAGCTGCTAAATGCTGCACTATGTTCTCCAGCTACAAGCGACCAGATATAATATATACACTGAAAGGGGAACACTCTAAGACTTCGATTTATTGTGTGACATACTGTAATTTGTGACATACTGAAGTGATAAGTTAGTACAGTAATGTATGCATCCCAAGGGAAATGATTGTGCAGAAGTTGCAGTACAAAGTAGGAAAGAGTGCAAATATATACAAAATAAACAATATGAGAGTAAAATAATATCAGTAACGTGCAAAAACCAAATGTACAGCTAGGTGAGCTGCTCATATGCTGCTGTGTTTTGCTTTGCACTTAGAAATCAATCATCATTATCATTGATGTACATGATGACTCTGTTAGCAAACAGTTGCCTATTTACACATCCAGCAGTTACTGAGCAACATCATCAGTCATTTGGTAACTGTGTCTGCATGCTATGCTGGACTGTGCCTTGCACTCAGAGATCAATTGTCAGCACACTGGTGTCTTTTTCTTTGGATTTTGTGTACAAAAAATAAACTGCTGTTACTGGTGCAGAAAAAAATATGATCTTATGGTCCGAGTGGACATTTCCCTGGAAAGACCACCAAGTGTAAAGAAAAAAAAAAGGAAATATCAAACTTTTTATCAACTGGGTTGAATCCTAAATCAGTTTTTAATCATGAACCGAAAACTAGACATGTACTATATTCTGGCTTTATGAGATTGGCTTAACTTGCTTGTGCGCCTAGGCCATGTGAGAATGAGAGCATCTGTTCATTTGGACTAATTGAAAACAGCTTGTTTGGCTGGAAGGTTATTTGTAAAATCTGTACCATCAGTAGTGACTGGCAGCTAAAATATTTGTTGTGCTATAGTTGTTGCTTAGTTGGTGCTATAGAGCTATAGTTGTCTTTTTACATGGTGGATAAGATTAACTCCATCCTTACAGAGAGGAAAATAACTGAATAATATGAAAGCTCGTCACTGTCTCAGTGGATCATTATTACAACAATCCTCAAACTATTGTTATATATATGTGTGTATATATATATATATATATATATTAATATATGTTTTGAATTAAAACTATACATTTAGCATCCTCAACCCGTAACAGATGTATTGGAATTTAATTAAAATGCAGTAGTCTGACTGTGTGTGTTAAGCATTCACATAACTAGGAGGCTGTAGGCTGCAGGATGTGGTCTGTAATGAAAGATGGCTCATTCAGCATTGTTAAAAAATATATATATATCTTGATAACAACTTGTGTCTGTAATCTGCACATGCACAAACACTGCTGCTGCAAATATTTAATTACAGCACTGGAGCACATTCGCTACCCTACTTTAGCCTTGCTAACAAGGCCAGCAGAGTTCCCAATTATTACAGCCGTCAAGACCACTTCTCAAGGGCTGCAATCTTAAAAATAAATAAATAAATGCAAAAGTGAGTAGCAGAAGGCCTTATTTGATTAATCGGTGCAGCCAGTGTAAAGTGTGTGGCAGGCCCAGAGGGAGCAGGGCAGTGGGTAGGGAGCAAGCACCCCGACCGGCTGGAGAAACACTGGGGAAAGCTGTTGACAGTCGCCAACCTCATTAGAGGGCTAGTCAGAGGCGGCTTGTTGCAGTGCAGTCTGCTGGAATGTGTCTTCACCGAAACACTGGAAGGGCTCTGAAGCCTGCTGGTGCGTTGTAGCCATGTCAGGCCAAGAGCGGAGCCAAAGTCTGTTTGTACCACTGCTCTGTTTTGACATTAATTATCCTCCCACAGCCTGGAGGCTGCAGCTTGTAGCCAGCTATCGAGAACTTGCTCTATAGTGGTGTCTTTAATTTCCAATGTAAGTTTTACAATTTTTCTTTTTTTTTTTTCTTTTTTTTCATAGGAGCTACTTTATCTCTTGGGAGTTTCTGTTTTCCCATTTCCCTTTCAGGACATTCCCTGTCTTTGGGTTGCACAATTTCAATTAATATGTGTCAAAATGTGTCAAGTAATGCAACAATATCGTTACCAGCCATGTGCAGATCCTGCTAGTATTCATGCGGTGAGGCAATGCAGATTGAAACAACCCCTTTAAGAAAAGTGGATTTGTCTGAACAAAGCAGCTGTACTGTAGAGCACTGGTCTGGCTCCAGTGTCCCAGAACTGGGTTGAGACTCTGCACCACTGGCGACATCCTGCAGCTCAGGTAATGTGAGATAAAACTGACAGAGCAATAACATTCCTTCCCTCCCTAAATGGCTGAGATGGGAGCGATGTATATCCAGAGGAGCAGACGGGTTGGTGAAAGCGGCACTTGGGTACTTATTTATCGCAGACTTCAATAAAATGGGTTGGAATCAGCCATGCCTACCTCATATCCTCGGTTTAACTGCAGCAAAACAAATTAATGCAGCTGTACCTGAGAGAAGACACATCACCAGTGAATAACCTGTTGCAGGATAAAAGTGCTGTAAAATGAAGAGAGCCAGGCGTTCACTCTTTTTTCCGCCAAGTGAAAAATAGTGTTGTGATGCTCCCAGATTGCAAGAGTGAATACAACAATGCTTCAGCGCTCCCTGGAGAGAGAAACATTACACTATTTACAGCCCTGCTCTGTCCAAAGAAGCGGCTTGAAAAACAACCCGTGTCACTCGCCGATGGGATCTGGGGCCCAAGTGATTGCAATGCAAGGCGCAATTATCAGAGCAGGGCGACATGCAGAGGCAGCGCGTCACTACCGAAAACTGTTCTCCACAGCCCCCTCACTGCTGCATGAACACCACAGCATCATACCAGTGATGTAGAGGTAAATAAAAATAATGAACTCCGGTTGGTATCATAACATGAGCCAGTATATAATATCCAAAAATACGACAAACATTAAGCATAATGATAAACTATGTACACTACAACTTGCTCAAAATATAGATTTTTGATGTTTTTCATCAAGGGGATTTAAACTACATTAATAAAAGATAATAGAGATACTGTATAAATAGGGAAAATATTAAACAAAAAATAAGTTACATAAATGAAGTTCCTCATTATACAGATATACAGAATAGGCACAATATGAAGCAGTAATTTAATGGACTATTTTCTTTAAAACATTTCATGTAATGAGACACTGGATTATTATTCTTTGTACTATTGTGTTAAAGATGTGGACAGCAACATTTTAACTACATTAATTATATTTAAAGCTGCACTAATCAACATTGTTTTTATAATAAAAATGGATGAAATGACAAACAGTCTCAAATCCATAGAGAATTATTATTCAATTTGGCTCTCCCACTTCGTATTTCAGCCTGTTTTAGCTTATTGTTTTGGTTCCAGCCCTCAGAAATCTCCGGTAAACTGTATAAGTAGGCAACTGTTTGCTAAAACATTATAATACGTTATAACTATATAAAATATGTCACATGTTGTGTTTATAGCTTGTTCCACTGCTTCCTAGAGGCTGAAAAGTGGACACACTGCATATGAATTGGGGGAAAGGGGGTGAGGAGGGGCCCAGCAGCTCATTTTTGCCCCAAGGCGCCCTGGCAGCTTCATCCAGCCATGGTATGCATGCACATGTTAGCCCTTTAAATTAATAAAACATATACAGAAAACATTACCAAACAATATAATCAAATTCATCCAATAACTAAATTATAAGAAAAATCGAATTACACTGCAGGTTGGACAAAGTGTGGTCAGCGACGAGCCTCCAATAGAAGAGAGAGATAACATTCCAACCAGTGTTTAATAAAAGATACATTTTGGCCCAATATATTGGCAAACTGACCGTAGCCTGGATTTTGGCCCACATGCTGTAGCACCCTTACTATCACCATGTTAGTCACATATCCTCTCTGTTCTCACCCACATTTTCTGGCATTTCCTCGAAAGCAATCAACACTTCAACTCCTGCTGTACTTCCCCCTTCACGGTGACAGTGAAAGGGCATGTTACGTGGCTAATGATCACAGAAGGATCACCTTAAAGATGGGAAAGCTCGACTGTTAGTGTGTGCCCGTGCTGATCGATGATATCCGATTCGGTCCAACACACAGGATTTCTCTTGTATTTCCAGTGGATGTGTGCTCTTGGTTTCAAGTCTCTGTGTGTCCAGCAGCCCCTTCCACCTCCCTGTGTTTTGCCAGTCCACGAGAACACAAAGAGAATAGACAAATATGAAGGGGGCCTCGATGCACATCACCGTTTGAACCAGATTTTCAAAAGATAAGTCTGCAGCGTGAAAGTGCACCTACATCATCGCAGTGAATAAAGAGACTAAGGTATGAGACTGTGCTATACATGCAACACTGGAGAAGGGATACTGTGGCAAGCATCATGATTCCCCCTTTATGATGCCCTTGGTCTCATGATTCACTTTTGATGCAAGCAGCATTATTTGCATCATTACTATCTATTATTGCTAAACCACGGGGCGAGCGCCATAATGTACACAAGTGTACATACTGTACATCAGAACCCACACTGAAATGCAAAAACATGCACATCAGGATCATGAAAAGTGTAACAGAGTATAACTAGACAGCCGTTCCCTTTCACTGCAGCACTCAGCGTTCCTCAGACGTTGCTCGCACAGTAGCTGATCATGCCTTTGCGCACATATCAATGTGTCAAGCCCTCTGTCCTTGAGTTGCACCCTGGAACTAATTTGCAGCTGGTGAGGAGCGTGCAAACGGGAGCCGCGCACACACCAATTAAACTGACATTCGGCTTTCGGCTCACTTGTCTTTCAAAACACACAAGGGCCACTGCTCCGAATGGCCCAATGAGAGGAAGTTCATGAGTGAAATCCCTCGATCCCGAGACAGGGCAGAGGCAATAATTACTGGCCAACGCATTTGATTTATTGTAGCGCTAGATTCCCCTGGCATGGTTATAAAATACTCCCAAGGCCCGCCAGAATGTGATGCAAAGAAGCACCATCATCCCACATACATACTTGTGTATGTGTACAGTGTATTTGTGGCTCAATATTACGGCATGAATATTTAATCTTGCTCTGGGTTTACCAAAACTGGATGAAATCGGATATTTCAATAAATTAAAAGGGCTGTCCATGCAAATTTAACTCTATCTCTAGTGACCCGAGTATCAAATGAACACCAAAGAGAAGAGGACATCTTGGGACAGACAGATTGACAACATCATTGCCACATAGAGAAGGAAAAAGAATGAGGACAAACCTGATATCCCTCTGAAATCTGTGATTGAGTCCCGTCTTGGTGTATGCCGATGGCATAAATATCGGCCAGCCAATACGATGTCCAAATGATGAAACGAAACGGCAACAGAAGATGTATTAACGCGGAGATGTACAGCAATGTCATTTTGAAAATATGATACAGACCGCCTGACTCAGTCAAATTTGAGATCACTATAAAAATCCTTTTACCGCAGATCAATCCTGAGCCATAAGGTCAGGTCACATCTCTTTAAGAGCTGAACACAAACCTCACGGAGGCTCAGCGCTTCCCTAGCACAGCCTAAACACTACAACATTACAGTATTTCCATTTATAGCTTGCACAATGCACAGACTACACACCATCGCTTAATGGCATTTATAAAGTGGGCATTTGCAGAAACACGTGGTTTATGAGGGTTAACAGGCTGTAATGGGTAATGCATACTGTAATCATGTAAAGGTTATAACAGTCATTATCTATCATGCGTCCTTACCATTCTAGCACTGCAGCAGCCACAGCTGTTTACCTTTTAGTTTATAATTTGGAGTAATAACGTGTATATTTAATGTAAATGAAACAATAAATTAGGCCTACAAGTTTTATACCCGGAGTAACAGCTCAGGGTGTCACACACCAATATGTATAACACTGGATTATGGATGGAAGTAGTGCGCTTTTGAATAAAGGAATGTGAAAGTTCTAACTTGCATATTTTAAATGAAAAAGCAATCAATGTGAAGAGTGTCACATAATATATTAGGTAGTGCGTTTAATAGAAACAGAGAATCTCTCCTATCTGTATTAGTCATAATGTCTTAGAATTAATTATTTGTGTGCAGTTTCTCTGCTCTTTTTCTTATTATGAGGAAAAATGTCTTTGTTATGACATGATCTTTTCCTCAATAACAATGGAATGTTTTATGGCAAAATGGGAGGAAGCACGGTGCATCTGCACGAGTTGAAATTCCCACTTGGTGGAACTCGTTCAAATGTAGTCGGTTATTTCTGTACACTAAAATGAACAATTGCCATGGTGGTTTCGTGACAGTTTTTATGTGTGTTGTTTTTGGTTAGTGTGTCAGAGGCAATGGATGTTGGGAATGGGTTTGTGTTACCTAATGTCCTGTTTACGCATATTGTTTGCGTAAAGTAGCTGGGAACTGAGAAGTGTGTGGCTTCTATTTGTATGGTAACATACAAATAGAAGCAAACAAAAAAACCCCCAAAAAACAACTGACTGTTTAATTTGATTTGGAGCCAACTTTTACAGAGGCTTTAGGACTCCAATTCAAGAATGTACAGATATAAGAAGTAAAGGAAAGGGGTCTGGATGAGAAAGAATAGCAATACCTGGTTAGTTTTGAGATCAGTTCAAGCCTTCAAATTATGACTTTGTTACTCAGTTATGACGGATTCTCAATAACAATTGCAATTAATTACAAACTGTTTTTTGATTAAAGCCACATATAAAACTTCGTGCTATGAGAACATACCAACTTATGTTCCTATCACAAGCAAACGCTATCAAAAGTTTGCCTGTCATTTTAACAAGAAAAGTTTCTTTTCATGATGAAATACTACGGTTTGTCTGCATAATAAGAAAAATATGTCATTATAACATGAAAGTACTGTATGTTGGTATGATGGGGAAAAAAGATCTGGGTATAACAAGATTTTTTTGTTGTTGTTGAAGATAAGTCTTCTGTGACAATATCTTCTTGGGGAAATGTCAGGGATTAAAAGGGAGTGTGATCGCTGTGCTTTCTCCTTCCTTATACGACCGACTCAAACAACAAAACCCTAAGTTTAAAAAAAAAAAAGGCAGATGGCCTATTTTGTGCACGCTTCCAGAGTTTTAAGCTTTGCATTACAGCATTTCATTTTAGGAAGAAGCGCCTATGGTTTTGTGGTCACCCCAAGCCATTCCTCGCTAGCAAGGGAGCGATGGCCGCAGTGCAGCGATAAGCGCTTGGTGTAGGGTAAAAGGCTCGAAGCTCTGCACTGATTTGAATTTATTCAGCTCCACACTATAATTCTGCTCTCATGGTGACTTAAGGTATTGAGGCGTATACATTTCAAACAGAGAGGTTATCCTTACAATATGGGTTTTTGTTTTGGAGTTTTCTGAGCAGACTGTAATCTTTTCTTTTTTCTTTTTTTTTTTATCTTGGCTTCAAGTTACGGGTGACAAATTCCCTGGCACCTGTTTTCTTTTGTGCTATCTCAGGTTTACAGATACTAATAACAGCTGTCATCCTTTACAGCAGATTTCAGAAGAGCAACTTCACATCTCGAGACAGCGAGCGTCTTTGATTGAGTGAGACTAGAAAGATACAGTGGTGCGATGGCTCAGTATGTTCATTCGTACAAAATTAATGGGGAACACAAACTTTGGCATCACGTACTGTAGCCTGGAAGCTCTAGGATGAATCAAAGGCTACATAATGAATGGGTATTCTGATATTATCAAGCCTTCATTATCGTATTATAGTTTTCTTTTATTACCAACACAAAATGAAAGGTGTCCTTACTGCAGCCTTGGCCATCACCATTCTTTTCACAAGATGTGTCTATTGTGCAATTTTTCACCCTGCTCGCCTCTTGATGGCCCCATACCACCCGGCTTAGTCTTTTCAGTGCGGCTGCCTTTAGTGCTCTCCATCCAGATAAAGAGAGATGACATCTTAATAAAGGCTGGATGGCCTTTCCCTCCCATCGTGGAATGCATCATCTGCCCACCTGACTGTTTGGTTGAGGGCTACACAGTACAGTGCTTTGGTCTGTATTATTATGGGGATGGTTTATTGGCCACAGATTGGGAAGGAAAACAAAGGATCCATGCAGGTGCATTGGCATATTTCAACACGAGCGCACAACCCGTCCCTGCAGGTGTGTTGTGCTTAATGCAGTAAGTTTAATGGCATATAGCCTCTGTGTAAGCTTAAGTGCAAGCTATAAAAATAATACTACTGTATATGGTTTGCTAGCACTTAGTAGTGGAAACAGTCCACTTTCCTGAGACAGTGTTACATCTGATAAAGAACATACAGGACCACAGGAAGGGGCTTGCCCAATAAACAAAAACTGATTTCCTGACAATACATTTAAATGTTGGGAAACCTTTTAGTTTGAGCTCAGAGGTGTTTTTAATACTCTATGAAACATACTGTATCAATACTTCAGATTGAACAAGATTTAAAGTAAGAAGAAAAAATATAGTATTTAAAAGTGTGTGTATATATATGATAGTGATGTCAGGGTTTTTCAATAACCCCAATGAACCCAAACCTGAAAAAAAAGATTTTGCACCAGCGGTGTTAACAAAAGCTACGGAAGGCCTTTGGGCCATACTGGAGAGAAACAAGTTTCCTGTCTTTGGCGGCATTAAATCATCCTAATATTTGAAACATCTATAAAGACACTAAAATTACAAGGCTGTATGTAGCCTCATGCCCAGCTTCTCATAGGCTACAAGTAGCAGACAGGCTTGAACCAAAGGCTCAGGTGTAACCATCAAGCATCAGCTGAAATTTCTCTCAAGGCTACCTGTATCATTCTGTGTTTTCAGTGCATCCTAATAAACTTTGCTGAAGAATTATAGCAAAGTATCCATTTAAAAAAATGGACTTGAAAGCTAATCAGAACAAATATAATTAAAATGACACGCACATTCTTCATGTTTGTGCTTGTCTTGTCATCGCCGGAGCATCACATCGGGGTAGCAACTTCCAGTTAAACTATGGTGCTCTTTCAGTTACATACATACTAAGCACACACATAAATACATTCTGGCACACACACACACACACAGACACACACACACATACATACTCACACTCATATACCTTATGCATAAATACATACATACACATGCTGTATGTATGTATGTGTTTATGTATGTGCTTGGTACTGGTATACTGTATATGTATGTGCAAGTGAGGAGTCTCTTGTAGTGAATTTTTTATTAAGCCTGAAAAATAAAGATTGTAAAGTTTATTGTTTAGCAGTGGCTTACAGCTTTTTTATTGGTTCAAGAGGTTCACCTTAGCAACCATAAATGACCTGATAACACTTGAGCAAGCCTGATAAAACTCTTTACTCAGGCTCGTTGTTTCACTGTACAATGATTTTATTGAAAATTCCATATAAATAGGTTTTTAAGTTAGATTAGGATGGGTTCTACATCTCTCTGTGTGTGCGATAAACATTCATTTGGATGTCACTTGTACAGTATTTCTGCTAAGAATTTCTGCTGCAAGATGGACTGAAATAATAATACTAACATATGGTGAGATATAGTGGTAATAGGCAGGCAGTGGTGTTGCCATGACACATTAACATCTTCTGAATTCATTCAGTTTCAAGTTTTCAACATCCAATAGCAGATTATAATATAGAAGAAAGTAAAAAAGATGTCCACTTTTAAAGTTTGAAATACCATCACAAACATGTGATTAAACATAATGATCTTCAGAAAATTGCCACAGATCCAGACGGGTATGTTAATATCTCTGAAAAAATTTCCATTTATTGAATTCATAATAGTGCTTGGGTTTTTGTTTACTCATACAAAATGTATCCCCGCTTTTATGATAATAATTATTCCTTTATTTCTCATGACATAAAAATTGCCTGCACTCAAAATCCTGTTGACAGCTGTAGCACAATCAAGCAAGATACGACGTAGTATTTAAGAATTCCTTCTAAAATGCAGTAAAGACTGTGTATGTGTTATGGTCTGTCAAAGGATGGCGATAACACAGGCTTGTTTATCATTAAAAAAAACAATTTATTCAGAATTTCTTTATGTTCCAGTATCTTAAAGTACAATTTGTACAACAGTGTCATCGTCTATTTTGTATCTTACAGGTGGAACCCAAGTGTCCAGGGGTGAAAATTGACACCTGTCATCCAAATACTGCTTAACAACATGAAAGAGCATTACTGTTGCATCTGACCTCTACACCTTTACTTTCCACTACAGTATGGGCACATTGCTTTCTTGGCACTGATTATTGGCATTAGACATAAACCGTATCTTACTGGGGAGAGTCGTCCGACAGCTTCTGTATCACGTTCAGCTCTTTTATTCCACTTTAAAGTTTTCCATCTTAAAACTTTCCCATCATTGTTCTCTGCTGTTGCTGCTTTCCAAGTTTTTTATTTGATCTCTTTTCCTCTTTGCCAGTACCAATACAGTATAACAAGAGTCTTTCAATATTGAACTGCTATTCTTTTTTACCAGCCTAACAAATTACTGTTCAATGGTTTTGTTTATATTTGCTTTCAAATATTTCCCTCCAAAATACAATTCTTTTGTTCGTTCGTTTTTCCGATTTTTCTTAACCTTGTGTTGCCTGGAAAGGGCTGCAGACAGTCTTGTGCTACGTCAGTGTTGCCATGGCTGCTTCTTTTCACCAGTGTTGCCAAGTCGTGATGACAAAATGGTGCCTATTCTGTGCTAAAAATCTGCCCAGCTGCTTACAAACCAGCCCAAATACAAAAACTTTGGGTTCCATTTGTACACCCAATGCATCATTAGCACACTGGATCTAAAGTATTTCAAAAATAATCACATTAAAGCTCTAAAGCAGATTCTTCAACATTAAAGTACAATAGATAAAATAATATACAACAGTCTTTGGCTTTTCAGTGATGTTGGACACATTTTCCATGTATAGCTGTGGCTGTGGTCAAACAGCGGCTTTTAAGGCCTCAACTCACAGACAAACACCAATCTAGGAAAGCAACAAGAAACAGACTTCTACTTCCCCTTTCATCTTCCTCAGTCAGGCCGCCTGCTGTTTCAAGGCAGACGGCTCATCAAGGTGAGTCAAGAATAAAACTTCAACAGGAATACTATCAGACATGTAATGTGTACGGAAAATCCACAATGACTTCTAATGTATTTTTGAGTTGCAACCATACTCCACTAAATTATGTACTTTTATAGTTTTAATGACAATGGATGGTCTGAAAATGTTCCAACACTGGATAAATGAGGTTTTGTGGCCTTGTGTGCATGTCTCATTGTTACAACATTTTACATACAGTGTAAATACAGGTAATGAAATGAAATAATGACTGTGCTATAGTCAGCTGCACCATCAAGAAACGCCATTGCTTCTTTAAACGGATCCTTTCTTCTTTTCTTTTGATATTTCTTATCAATATGTCTTCCATCTGGTACCTTCCATGTGAGCTACTCTTTACTTTCAACACTAGAACTGGGCGTGTGCAAAGTCTGGGCAGGGCTTTAATCAGGGTACCAAAAAAACCTTGATGAGTTACTGATGATGCAGGGGAGGCCTGGCAGTCTGCTTCTCTGGCTAAGTGGCGCAGTAAAAGCAACAGCTGCAGCCCACAGACTGGGGTCAAGCCGATGCAGTCTGAGGTGTCTGAAAGGTCCTTGAACCAAAGATTTGACCTGCTCAGGTGTCGCCCATCATCCCGGCTGCGGATGCTAATGGCTCTATAGTGATATATCTGTTAGTTAAGACCACCAGTATCTATCTGATGCGGAGGCTTTTAAGCATCCTAATGGAGGTCTACAGCTACGGCATCGAATAATGGTATTACTGAAGTTGTCAGCGGTCTCTCCGGGTCACTCTGAAACAGATCCCAAAAAATAAAGAGAAGTGCCTATGCAGCACAAATGTTGCTGGCAAGCTACCGTGATGAATTGGTGGGCTATTTTACAGCTGCGATCCCAGCAGAACGGCTGGCGCCGTGCCACAGAGGGGTCGGCCTGACAACTTCAGATGAGGCCCCGGGGCGGGAGGGACGGGCCGGGCAGGGACGCTGGGCTTGCACTGGGCCTCGGCCAGCTCTCTGAAGTGGCTCCTCCAGGACGGCAGATGGAGGACTATGTGAGCTGGAGCTGCGTTCCCACAGCTCAGTCAGCCGCTCCAGAGGAATCAACCAGCTGGGCTTTGAATCATCCCCGAATCATCTGGCTTCTGTCGCTGCAGGTCCCACCAGTGAAATCAAAACTTGCTCTTCCAGATGGAAAGACAGACAATGCACAATATGTCCTGGTGCAGTCCGTGTGACAGACTCGCGCCTGCCACAAATAAAGCGGCAGGAGCAGACTGCAGATGCACAACAGGGGTGAGCGCGATGGTCCTTTAACTTTCTTGGCATCCAGTGTGCTGTAATTACTTTACTGTAATGTGTCAGGCACGTACAGCATGATTTATTTGACAGCGTTCCCTCAAATATCTCACGACAGTCACGCCGGGATCAAACTGGCCTCTTAAAGTGCGCAGTTAGCGGACAGCAATAATTAATGTACATAAATGAATCCTCCACAGTGAGAGTGCAGCGACAGTCCTGATGTTATGAATTCCACTGAGACCTCTCCCTGTCCCTCTCAGTGCTTGTCACCAGCTAGTCAAGGGCAGCACGCACTTCACACCATATCTGACATGCCGTGTGTTTCGTGCGTGGGCGGGTTGTGTGTTCTGGCGTTAGAGGGCCCCGATTTAATGAGGCACACCTGGCCCTCATTCATAATGGAAGGCAGATTTCATATTAATTAGGTGGCGGTCTTAGTGTCCAGGGTGATGTCGAACAGCTGTAGAGATCCAGTTACCGCTGCATAATGTATGATATCTCACATTTATTTAAAAACAAACGAGTGAAGTCTTCATTGTTCAAGCAGTAAACAACACGAAAGGCGACTGATAACTAAGCGCTGAATTAAAGTCCTACTGAAACAAGAAGCCTTTGAAAAGAAGAACAGGCTGAAAGGAAATGTCCTCGAAACCTTCAGGTTCTTAACATTTTTTTGTTCTCCCACTGAAGCATCTGGTGGGTGGCTGGGCGAGTGTCAGCATAGGTGCAGTCATGTTTGTTACTCAGTGCAGGAAGTTTTACTGCTCCAGGCCAAAAAATAGTCTGGCATATAACTCGGGGTAAAACCACAATTTGACATTTTCAAACTTTGTTTTTTGTACGGCTTAAACACAATGTATAACCAGTGTAAGGGAAATTCTTGTTATAATGATGTGTTTTCCAATAAGATCACATTATTGCTAAATGATTAGATGTGTTTGGTATTTATGCACCGTGATATTACGAAGTATAGGTGTCCTGAAAGAAGTTGTAGCACATATTGTTCGTTGTATTTTCACATGGTTCTGAGAAAGTGTTTGCCACACAGTGGGATGTGTGAGTTAGGGAGTAGGTGCAGGTGGCCAACCTTTTTGTGTGTGTGTGATTCTCAAAGTATAAGAACTGATGAGAGACTGCCTCTCTTCAGTCATACCTGTGCAACGGATGATGGCTCTTGCTTGCAGACACTAAAAATCTACTAAGGGTTGAATATTGTGTAATTCAGTAATTAATTGCCAACTCTCATCTGCACTAGACAAGAACTGAGATTTCAGTTTCCACGACGCCAGTTTATTACAAACAAAGCCAGACTAGCTCTGTATCCTGCTTCCAGTCTTTGTGCTAAGCTAAGCTAAGCGGCTGCTGGCTGTAGCTGTAGTGGCCCAATGCAATTTTGAGTTGTATTTTTCCACTGTTAAAACCTATTTCCACTATTACCTCATACCAAAATCATTAACAGTTACACAGATTTTACATAGCTAAACATATACAGGAGGGGTAAAAATTCAACACAGAAAATGACCTCTTGGGCATGCTCACTTTTTTTTGTATTTTTGTGTGACATAAACAAGGCCACTGTATTTTCAGTCAGTTCCCATATATCCTTTCCTGCTACTGTAAATACTCACTAGAGCTTCAGATGTGTATTCATCCATAACAGAAAATGCACTATGTACTCCTGTTTGTTCAAAACTACAGTGCCCAGCTGATTTAAGAAATCACTGAGAATTTTCTAAAGATGAAATCCTATGAACACGGGGTGGACTCCTGTAACACAGTCCGATTGGTCTCTTAATTTGATTTGTTGACATTATTGAAAAATAAAGTAATACCAACCTTATCCTTTATCTAATATCACTACTTAAATTTACACATGTCCTCTGCATTTTGGGGCAAACAAATGTTAAAACCCTTTTGATTATGTCATTATGATCCCGTGTCTGTTTCTGGCATTTGTGTAAATCTGTCTGACCTTGCTCAATGAGAAAGTGAATTTCTTCAAAATGGAGAGTGTGCAGATTTCACAACTTTTATAATAATGAAGAGGCTGCGGTGCCATTTTAGGTGTGATTGTTGAGTTTTTTTGTGTTTGTGTGAAATAGAAACATCTGCCTGCTTACAGCTCCTCAAGCAATGTTCTCTGTGGCCTGAAACTTAACGATACACGTGCAAGTACTTTCATTTGAGCGCATGCTCAGGTATTCAGTTACATATTCAAATTCCATTGTACAGGTAGTTACACATTTTGCTACAAAAAATACTTCACTACACACACCTCTTCCTGTGCATTTACACACATTCTGGATGGTTCCTCAAGATCAAATTCTCTCAGAGCATGGTACTGTAGCAGTTATTCTTGTGTCATACAGTATATGTACTACATAGCTGTTTGTAACGGCTTAATACAGGGTATAATGTGAATGTAAGCAGGTGACTGGAGCGCACATATTGCAGCACACAGCTTTCACCTCAATTAAAGACCACCCACCACTCAGGATTGTCATAAATGAAGCCATTTCTACACCCGATGTCACACAACCTTTGTTCATGCTGTCACACAGTATTTTTCAAAGTATCAAGAAGACAGACAAAAATATATTTACATTTTAAAGACGAGAAATGCAAAGCCTCTGGCCAATATGTGGGAGTCAGCCTGTAATATTAAGGTTTAAAGCAATTCTAGTACACTAGTCATGCTGCTCAAGAAAGATTTGGGATTAAAGACCTTATTTTCAGTTATTCTGGCTAATTAGACTTCTACCCAGGCCTGAACGTGGCAGAGCTTTGCTGGGACTTACAGAAGGTCTCTAAAATCCATGTCTTAATAAGGATGACAAACATATAAATGGTCCCACATTGCTGGTTCGATTGCAGGTGGGGACTGAATAAGATAAAAGGCCAAGAAATACGGTGGCCCTTATAGCTCAATGCACTACATCTGATGAAAACACATGCAAATAGACAAAATACACTGACAACAGATATACCAACATCATAAAAACATGCTACAAATATAAGATACAAAACCAAATACTGAAACATGCTGCAAATTCACAAAAAACACCCATGTGTAGTGGATTTGAATCATCATTGGTTTCTCTGCATGATGAAGCAGCGTGCAAGGGGCTGTACTCATACTTCAGCCCCTACTCTGTCCAGGCTCTAAATTGGATTTGGGGAGTTTATCCTCCAGCAACCCCAGCCAAACAAACTCGTAATCCAAGATAGCGCTATGTTCGCTAAACACGTCGGTTAACTTAGTCCTCATCCTGAAAGCCTTTTTTCTTTGAATGTCTTTTAGCCTGATTTCATGTATGTAGCCTGCATATTTAAGACCATTTAAATATGTCATTTAGAACCTGCTAGCAACGGTTGTAATTTCAGTGGGAGAAATGGACGGTTGCCAGCTAGAAATTAAATAAATGTGTAAATGTGTCGTGCAAGAACAAAAAACCTGACAGGCATAGCAACAGTAACTGAGGCGTGCGGGGCTCAGCAAATGGTCATTTCCAAGCTCCTGGTGTCCTACGTGCTGGCTCGCTGTCGATTACTGGGACACTTGAAGGAACTGAGTAATTTTTTACATTATTGGCTGCACCTGTGCTTTCCCTATGGCATGTCAAAACGTCTGCCGTAAGAAAAGTCTATTATCATCATCAATTAGGTTTGTGCACGCAGAGAGGTTAATGTCCCAGGCATGCCCAAGTTGTTGAGCTCGGGGACTTGGCTAGCACCCCAGCTCATGTGGCCACTGACTGAAATGCCAGATGAGAAATATCATCACCCAGCAGTCCCAGACACCTCCCACGTCCCTCACCTTGTGGCCGCTCGCTAATAATTCTCTTCTGACTTATTATCCTCTGGGCACATAAGAGAATTTGATGCATTGCACACTGTCACATAACAGGTAAAATATTTATTTTGTTGGTTTTGCTCTCGGTTTTTGCTGCCAGGGAAGGCTGATGTATTATGCAAGGGGCTCCGCAGAAGCAATGCATGACAGTGTACAACAAAACACTTTATGTCTCAAAGTGAAATATGATATTGATTGATACTGTTGCGTGTTCACCTGACAGTGCGCCATAGGGCTAAACCGGAGAGGGCTTCTTCTGTCAAAAGAATGGGAACCCTGAGAGACTCATACTCAACAAACACAAAGTTGCAGACACATTTTCATATTAACCCCAAAATACAGTAGAACCCGAAAATCCTGAAAAGTGTGTTTGAACACTTGTATGAATGCATCCGATGCAGTTATTGACGTGTTATTTGATGCTTCCAGTATGATGCACCACAACTGGCAGCGCAGGACTCTTTCCCTATCACAATGAGTTGTGTTACTGTATCATATTTTCTTGTCAGCAGCCTCCTCGGCAAGCGAGTAAAGCAGTAGTGCTCCACCCCTGCATCAGACTTTCTGTCAGCCATGTATACCACCAACATGCAGTATAGTGCAGACAGCTATTACCAGCCATTTTCCTCACCCGGGTATTCCTCTTCAGGGTTGCATGACGCTGGAGTATCTCCCAGCATGCACTGCGTGAAATCAGGAGAATCCAGAGGAAAGTTAAGTAACACGCACAGAAAGGGCCTCTGGGCTGGGAGTTGAGCCCAGGCCCCTTTATGCTGGGAGGCAACAGTGCAAACCACTGAGCCACACTGTGCCACCTCTGGACATTTTTTGGTTTTGTTAATTTGCTTTTCTTCATCCATGCCTTTGCATACTGTGGCCTACTTACCATAATTATAGAGATGCAAAGTGTCATGAAATACAGTAGGTCACAACACAGTCCTCCCAAAAAGCAGCTGTTGTGGTGCTCTTTTAATCGTCCAAAATAAAATCAAACTCATGTTGGAGGTGAAAGTCGAAGCTCATTTGAAACAATTGCATTTCTCATGTTATGCCCTGAAGCTCCAATAATACGTTTCTGCTGCTCGGCTGCACAAACTGACCGGGATACGCAGTATTTGTTTCAAAGTCGACTCTGCAGGACTGCTGATCAATCCCAGTGACAAATGATTACTTTGTCAGGTGAGACTTTCTACTTTAGATCAACATTTTCCTCCCAATGGACTTTCAATATCACCACCGCCCACCACCTTGGCATTTGGTCAGTGATTGAGGCGCTAAAATGTCTTTTTCTCAAGCCAACAAAACAGATCACAAGCATATTATGATTAGTTAACATTACCACATGTCACTGCTGCTTTATATATTCCTGCAGCTATGATTCCATAGGGCAGGATTTACTGTCAATGCCAACCTTCGGTGCCAATACAGCAGATAGTGTGTCCTTTGTTTAGCGAGCGGAAGCAAGACCAAAGCAGAAATGTTAGCTTTGATTCTTACCGTTAACACAATCTTTGTACTAACCTCAACCAAGCTTTTTATGTGCCTTAACCATACTGTAACTGTAGTTTGTCGCCACAATCTTTCCCTAACCTTAAAGCTGCATTAACTGATTTCTTGGCCACTGTGGGGCAGCAGAAACAAGCTGTAAACACAACACTGAAATATCACCTCTTTAGTTGATATACCATGTGTGTTAGCAGACAGTTGCCTATTTACACATCCAGGAGTAATGGAGCAACAGCAGCATTCAGTTCTATTTCTTTATACCAGATGAATGTGAGTCCACTATTCACTATCCTTATAGCTCTGGTTTGGCTGCTAAATGCTCCACCAGCGAGTCTCTAACTGTGTCTGTCTGCTGTTTGGTGTCTCGTCTGCTTTTTCAAAGAAAACAGCGGCCTTATCTGGCTGGGAACGACGCTGATGAGAGCACTGAGAGTGAAATTAAATAATAAGGTTGTGGGCCACAAAGCAAAAACAATTGAGTAAATGATGCTGAAATGCTGCAAGGAACTGCAGAGTTGGGTGCTAATTATCCGGGGGTTCATCGCTACGACCCATTTTACATGATCGTAGTCAACCATATAAAAATAATGAAATCATTTTGAAAGATTGATCTCTAACTGTAACTGACCATTAACAACAGTTGATATATAAATCCCAATGTAAAGTGAACAACCAGGCTGTGATTGAGGAAAAAAACGCCACTGGTTCCACTGCATGAGGACATCATGGCAGTAATATGCATCTACTAAAGTCCAAAGTCTATTATGACAGTACCTCTGTGTTGAGGGGCTCTGCGGTGGACCCTGGAAATTCTGGAGCTGTCTGACTGTGTCAGCGGTGCTTATTCAGCACCCAGAGACCAGTAAATCAATGATCCTTTAACTGTTAATCAATCACAACTCACAGCTATTCTCATAAGACCACCCTAACTTCATTACTGTTCAACAATTAACACTGCCAGGAGAGTGATTGGTACACTGACTGCCATGATTAATGTGACTATAAAATGGGAGGGGGTCCAATGAATTAAAATTTAGATGTCAATTAATTACAGGATAGTCATTAATTAATTGTAGGATAAGGTTATAGTGTTCGGTTCCTAACACATATCAACACGACTTACAGTGACAGCAGCAGGGTAAAACAAATAAGTTCCTTCAGGATTATACAATAACGCAAAATTCACTCTCTTTTATTTTTGTTGGAAATATAACTTTAAGTGTGTATTGACAGAGGAAGCTGTCTGCCTTTTTTTGGGGGGGGGGGGGGTTCATGTTGCTCGGCCTCTGCAAAAACTCGCAAATCACAATAGTGCTGGATGTGTCCTTTTCCGTCCTAAATCTTGTTAAAGTCTGTCACAAATCAGTGAGCCTGGTAATTGCTATTTGTACTCTCTCGTGCCTGGTATCAAACTGTTTTCAAGCCATACACTTTTGGAGGCTCTGGACTGTTGCAATTGATTTTCCAGTAATCAATTGTTTATAACCAAACATACACATGCCTCCAAATGAGATCCTTACCAAAAATGATTATTGGAGTGATTGAAGAATAGCAGGTAGCAGGCAAATGGTGAATTGTGTCCCAAAGATAAAATGACTCAAGACAAGATCACAGCACCTCCTACACACTGTTGTCCCAGATGGCACATGTACAATAGGCCTTTGCAGATACAATGAAATGGCACACATGCAGTAATCCCCGCCTTTCCTTTGTACTGTCCCTTGTGCTAGATTTGAGCATTTGTTGTGGTTCTATGTATGTTTTCTCTGCTATTTATTTATGTATTTCTTTGCAGCGTGTCGTTGAGGTCAGCGCTACAGTACCTTGAGGTCTGAGAGTACTCTGATAACAAAAAACGGGCATTAAAATAAGTAAAGTATCTTATCAGCTGTCATGTCTTACCGTAATGAGTGAGACTTTATCTGATTCTTGGACAGAAGGCTGTGGAGGACAACACTGTGAAGTCAATAAGTCTGGCTCTGTGTTCATATCCTTTTGCATCCAGCCTCAGTTCATTGGCACATTGGGAGCTCAATTTTGCACATTTGCATCAATTCCCTGCCAAAGTACTAATCACAGGGGAACCTGTAGCTACACTTCCCGGCAAAAAAAATTGAACGTTGATTGAATTTTAATACAACAACCTGCGACAACACTGAGAATTCATGTAAAGGCAAATGCCAAGATGAAACAACATCCGTAGTCAACAATAGCTGCTACATGCCTTGTTTTAAATGCGAGCCTAATGTGTTTCTGATAAAATATTTGTTAGATGCATATATATACATATACTGAAAATGTGGTGCTTGTTTGAGTTTATGATGAACCTATATACCATGCCAACCTAAGAGACTGAGCAATAGAAAGAAAGGACTTCCTAAAACCTGGCGCTGAGTTTAAACATTGCAGCTATTTTCTCAGTTGTTGGAACAAGAAATACAAAGCTGAGGCAGAGAGCAAGTGCAACTGCCATTTGATATCCCAGGGACCTATCCGTTTAGGCATAAGAACCTCAAAATATACCTTTCTATAAACTTTAAAGCCCTTGAAAAATTGGTTTCAAAACTTTAACTTTTTCTCACTATTTCTCTGTAACATTACCTATTTATGAGTAAACAACAAAACAGAATATCTGAAACAGCTCAAATAAAACTAAAAACATTGCACGTATTGTTTAGAGTTTAACACTCAAAAACTCAGTAAACTGCTCCATCAGGACAGCCTTTCACTTCTCATAGAAATAAAATCAGTGGCTTTGTACTTTGGCTAAAGGGTGATCAATAGGTAAAGTATTTTTCAGTATCCAACTTAAAGCAAATTACAGGTCATTCTCTCAGTGTTTATCAGTTATATTCTGCAACAATATGACTGGTATGCGTTGCACATTGCCGGTGTAGGTTGCTCCTGGTATTGCTTTACAACAGGCCCCTGTGGAGATTGCACACCCTTTTATCCCTTCGCCTCAAGTCGCAATCAGATAATTGTTTCTCAGAGCAACCATTTGAGACTGCAAAACCATGTAATCCCCAGCGCTGCTCTGATGGCGCTACAATGGCAAGGGACTGCTGGAAACTCTAAAAGTCTCACTGTGAGCTTGTTTCTGAAAAGGACTGCTTTTCAGAATTGCTTAGGTTAAGGTAGGGACACCAAGTCATAGTGAACTTTCACAAAGACGAGATTCTTGTTTCTGTGGGAGGAAGGAATTGTATGTGTCAGCTTCTGATGTTGCTATAGTAACTTGAAATGGGTGAAAGACCTAATTTCTTCTTCAATTAGGAGCCAAAATCTGCTTTTGCTACTATTTGAAACCCTGTTTTTGCAGCACGCACATATGCAATCCTACGCTGAGAGTCCGCCTGGCATTTATCATTACTATATTACCTGTCAGCTCACTGCCTCTGTCACGTCCCTTCTGCACCATATGGGAATTTCTGTATGCAAGTTCTACTCATCCAAGACAGTGTTGTCCTGTGTGGGCTGCTTTTAAAGACACAACTGTAACACTGCTGCAGAAAGAGCGCCAGCCAGCAATATGGTGGCATTTCTCGGGGAGGAGTATGTGTTATTCAAATTGTGAAAATCTGGGAAAAAGAAAGAAATGAAGAGAAGTGAAAGGGAGAGAAAAGAAAAGAAGACAAGAACCTTTACGTTGACCTTTGGAGACAGACACTGTGAAATCACAGCCACGGCATTTCAACTAAGCCAAATTATATTTAGAAATGAAATGGCTAATTGCAATAGAGAGCTCCAATTCCCACCTCTCATTATTTATTTCAGCTAAATCATTACTCAGAGTAAAGAATTGATTGAAATGTATCAAGGATTTTTTTTCTTCTCTAAGAAACAACCTCCCACATGATTCTGTTTAGCAGCAGGTTATCACTCCCTGAATGCCTCTATTGTATGATCAAGGAAAAAATAACAGAATTTGCATTCAGGTGTAATTTTTCATCGGCCTTCTTGTATGGTGAATAGTCTATTTATAAACAGACAGACATGCTGGCTACTTTTCAGTTTTTTTGCAGTTTAAAGTGTTGTTATTCCCCATGGGCAATCAATTTTTCATGAGAGCTTTCGGTTGCAGCCCTTAATGCTTTTAAAAGCATGGAGGGACAAAAAGCTTTCCTGCAGATTGCTTTTGTTTTTCTAATTTAAAATGTAATTTAAAAGAGAGGAAAATTTGCTGACTACTTTCAGAATAAATACTTAAAATGGTGACAGTGTTAGCAGTGAAATGTAAACACCGCCAGCATTCAAATTGTTTTAGAGCACTCTCTTTCCAAATCAGTATCTATTTCTTTCAAATTTACAAAGCTAAAGCGCCATTGCCTCCTCAATGTAGCACAGCACTTTTGTAATTTGTGTCCATCTCTTGAGGATTTTGATGCTGGTTGGTCATTGTCTTTCCTGTTCCTGTGACAGAATATAGCCTTCATGTCAAACTGAGTGATTTCAAAGTCACCAATATCTTCAGAAATCGGCCGAGGCCACCGCCTGGAGCCTGCAGGTGTTGGTCTGTTCAACATCAGTGATGAGAAGCTCGGTGCCGTGTGCTCTGCTCCAAGGTGTCAGTCATGTTAGAAAAGAAGCAGCGTCTGGGTGAGTCCCATTCTCGACCTGGAAGCCTTGGGCCCTTGCATGCAAGGTTGACAGACAGGTGCTCTGCACATGGAGCCAACTTGAAAGAATGCGACTGAATTCGACAAAAGATAGGAGTTGAATTATGGGAGGTAAAAGGGGCTCTGAACTCCCTATACACTAACAATACCTGTGGATCATTTGGATCTTAAATTAAATATTTATCAATGAGAATGAGGGCAACACCGTTGAAAATAAGATTTTAAGATGTAATAAACTGAAATTACTGTGCATGTGCAGTAACAGTACTCTTTCTGTTATAAATCAATATATAATGGTGATTAGGTTGGTGTCTCCAGTTAATTAATGTGTAGGAAACTGATGAAGCTGGATATATATGTGTATATAAACGCTACTTGTAAGATACAGATTGAGGTTAAAAATACATATTCATACTCATAAACACATGTTAATGATGTGTCAGAATCAGCTATTGTCTGACAAATGTCCACTCTACAATTACAGTGTTGTGCTGTGAGGGAAAGAGACAGAGAGATTGAAAGAGAGAAAGTGACTGAGAGAGACAGAGAGAGATAAATGAGACATATGAAGTTTTCTGCCGCGCAAGTCCCATCTCTTCACCTGCACAAAATGCACCCAGGCAGCAAAGCCAGCACCATTTCTGCTCCCTATTAGGAAAACTGTGGATTCGATGTCCTGACAGGCTGGAATTTGAGTACCATGCAAACACACAACAGTGTATCTAGGTGAAAAACTGTAAAATGCAGACTAAAACTGCCGAAAAAAGACAAGAGTGACTATGTTACAGCTGCCCAGGCTCCGTACGACCTACTACTGCACAGTGGGCTTCTGGGGAAACCAACTCCCTTATGTGATCTGATATGATGTAAACGCTTATTTGGTGGCGCATTCCTCAAACCATCGATTTTTATTTCTTTCTCTATACTTTGTAAAACATGTAAAATCATATATAAACTGTTCAAAGCAAAACTTGCATGTAAAATACAGATATTCATATTTACAGTCAAATTCAATTGCAATGAAAGGTAACACCAACAACACTGCGATGTGAGATACCAACATTTGATCAGAAGTGTGGAGGCTCTGAAATGTTTATTTGGAGTTTTGTGTAGGCGTGATATTTGAAAATCCCACTGCAAAAATGAGTTTTGTGTCGTGCTTGTGAATCATTCCAGGCAGGCATTTTTATTCAAATATGCCTATTGAGGCAGTCATATTCAAATGCTAAAATAAATCTTTCTTGATAACAGCATGTAACCATCACGACGATTTCAGTGAAAAGAGATTTGGCTCCAGGAAAAAAAAGAATCACAGGTGTTTAATTTTTCAGGGACCGTGTTAGGTCTGGAGTATGTATATTGCATGGGCTGTGCCTGATAATAAGATTCATATCCGAAGAAAACTGTCAAATGATTAATACAGCAGAGTCAGTTGTGATTTGTGCGCATTGTGAAACGTACAGAGGAATGGTACCAGGCTAATCTTTCAAAAACATGAATAATGACAAAGCAATGTAGTGTAAGTAGGCATGGTATGTGATTTCATTTACAAGTGCTTATATGGATCAATCATTCTATTCTACCTATTGTCTCTTCCCTCCATCTCTTCACTTTTGCTCTGCTCTCCAGCAGACATCAGTGCGTGCTACCCGATACTTATTTTCCTGCCATCCAGTCAAAATTGCACGAGCTGCTTCTCTATTTCGGCTTTCACTGTAAATTCATGTGCATAGATCAGAAGGCTATCTGGCCCCGGCACTGTGGGCAGAGATTGTTGTCCAGGCCTGCCGATCTAATCCATGCCACACTGCTTGTTGTATGGGAAGAATAATGAGCAGATTCTTGGCTGGTGCTGTGAGCATGCCAGAGGCAAATCTGCCCTCCATGTGTCTCTCCAAGCATGAACACTGTGAACAGGGAGACCCCAAAAGTTTACCAAGTGCACAGAGGGATAGTGGACATAGGGGGATATGATTAAATACAGTCTGAGACATGTTTGAATACAGTAAGAAGCTATAACTGGTATATTATGAGATTCTTTTGGGGTGAGTATAAAATATACTGTTCAACTGAGGAGCTACTGACAGTATATGAATGTGCTTTTCAAAGCTAAAGCTGAGACTGATATATTTTGTATTATGTCAGATATGATATGGTAATATTTAAACAATGAAAATGATAATGAAATACCAAAAAATTCAATAAGTGTTGCACTTTTTATGGTAAAACCAGGAAATGTAGACCATCATGGGCCATTAACGCTCACATCACTTTGACTGACTTGTTCCAGCAGCTCTATTTAAAGGCACAATTGACACTATGACAGAGACAGAAGGCAAACGAGCAGGCAGTTGACGCAACTATACATTCCTGCCGGTCCTTTGAAGCAATTCCGGTGACTGACCGCTTGACTATGCTCACCAGCTAGCCGCTAACTTTGTCTGCATATGCATTTTGCATCGCTAAAAAACAGCTTCCTGCTGCAGCAGGGCAACAGGTTCGTCGGAGCGGTGCGAGCAGACCAAATATTGGCCAAAAAAACGAGTTGAAACATGCTAAAATGGGAACTCCAGAGGTGCGCGGTAATTGTTTGTAGGTTTGTCACTCTAAGCAACACCTTTAACGCTAGACTTGGGCATTAAGCTGCAGGTTTAAAGTTAGGGAAAGATCATGGTCATACTTAAAAGAATACAATGCTGCTGACTGTTGGTAGCAAATGGGGTGTGAACAGAGGTCTGCCTTGTCAAAGGCGCATGAGGTGTTATCCCAGCCATCCAACCTGAACTCCTCCCGTTGGTGTTGCAGCCGAAAAAAGTAACGCCTACTTCCTCCCTTGCTCCCAACAGTCATTATTCGCACAACCGCAAGAGGTGCTTGTCAGGAAAATGTAACCATCGGTCATGTTATGCTGTCATTTTCCTGTCGTGGACCGTCTCTCATGTGTCAACGTGTCGGTTAGACCTTGAGGATACACACAAGGCATTTTGGTGAGAAACCCAGAACGTTAGAGAAACCGTCCACCTTTAAAGGCGCCTGAAAGCAAACTTTCTTAAGTGGCTTCTTTCTAGGAGCGAGGTGATCGCACATAAACACACAGTTTTCTGCCAGAGGTGGAACATGAGAGATTTCTGCCTCTTTCCTTTACACTGAAGTGGAAAGGTGATGTCACAAACGTCCCTTATGTTGCCAGACTGTCAATCACTGATCAAACCACACCTTTAAAATATGCCTGTGGATGTTGTCTTTTTTGTTATAGGACCATAGTCAAGATCTGAACCCAAGTTTTCAGGGGGTTTAAGATGCGGTGTGGCGACACCTCAGTAAAACAGGTGTTTTCACTTTCAAACACGTTTTAAATAAATATAAAATGTAAAATACACAGCATTAACATACATAACAGTGACAGTTTGTTCTTGAATAACCCCCAGACAGATAGATGCTCTAGATGGATAGATATGTAGATATTACCATGTTAAGATTGCACGGCTGTATATACCCTCGCACATATAATAAAACCAGACGCTCCCACAGTAAGATATGATGACAGAGCTGCGATCATGTGAACGTGGGAATATGTTTTGAATGCACTGCTGGGGAGCCTGGGGTTGGATTTGACGTCCGCTGGATGTGATTGATTGTGTTGTTATTGCTAAGGACTCTCTTCCGGCTGCCTCCGGGACCCTTTTCGATCCATCCACTGTCTGTTTGTACTGCTGCTCATAAATTTTACAGCCCGTGCTGGAACCTACTGGGAGCTTAAACAATTGCTTTATTGATGAATTTTTCGCTCATACAAGGAAGAGCACCACACCAGGCTGGCGTGGGACTTTTCCCCACACCAATATGAATATTGCTGGGCTTTCTTTTCTTCTTATTTATTCAAATCTGATAAGTGGTTGAGTAGATGAAGATTGCCCTTGAAAATGTTTTACTGGTGTTCTTTATTTACTGCATTTTTCTCTGCTCTCTAAAAAACGACATGCATCTTTGAGATGGAGAGGTGAAATCGTGGTTTATGTTATTTGCAAGTTCTCAGTTGTTTTGTTGCCTTCCCTGTGGAGAAATAAATGTAGAACTGTAACCTCAAATAAAGACCAGCCTTTGGAATTAGCATTAGAGGCAAAATAGTGTTCATTATAAAAGTAATATGGCTCTGTAAGAAACATAAATTAATTACGGGAGTAGTTCATCTGTGATGTAGGTGTTGTAAGTTTACGGTGTGTTTGATGCTATTTATAGGTGCAGTAAGGCAGTGGGGAGGATATAATGTTAGTGGGAGGATTATTGGTGTTATTAGTCTTGTGCTACTAACCTACATGAGAAGGAGCTGGGATGATATATAATGTCATTAAAGTGAGCATCTTTAAATGGCCACCAGATCAAGCCCAGTCACAGTAACCTCTTGAAATAAGCAAGGCACTGGCTGTTTTAAAAGAATAAATATTGCAAGGAAAACATGTTTAATTCTTGCCAGGATCAGCTCCAGGTTCCTGGTGAGTCAACTGGGGGTTGGGGAAATGGAGTACTGAAATATTTATCAGAGCGTTGCATATTCAGCTGAGGGTCCTTTTGTGCGTGCTCGTGTGATCTTTCACAACACGTTCACAAATTAAATATTTATCGCATTTAAATAAAAAGGCGAGCACCGGGTCTCGCCGAGAGGGAGCCAGTGTGTGCGTGTGTGTCTGTGTGTGCGCGAGAGCGTGTGCCTGAGTGCACGGGGAGAGAAGCCAGTCGTGCGCTATCAGGGATGGTTGGTGTGGAGGTCCCGAGAGGCGGGGGTGTGTTGAGCCTGTCAGGATGGAGATATGAGAGCCACCTCCCTATCTACTCATTCACAGAGACTGGAATCAGCCTCAGCTTTAACCAGTGCGCTGTGGCTGCTGAGGGGGCTGCAACAGACACAAAGAGCCCTGTGCCTGACCTGATGCTGCAGTATGCCACTATGTACACAATTACACAGCATGTGGAAACAAATGGCAGAATCCCTGTGCGCTTATCACATTTTTGTTGACCTGCAATTTCTGATTCTCAGATAAACTGATTGGACACAACACCTCCATACATATCTCTGTTCTCATTGATTTAAAAAGGGGAATCACTTGTGGCTTCTGCTGGATTCTCTCCATCAGTGTGCTACTGTAAAAAAAAGGTTATGGGTGGAAAATGTTCATTATCCCAAGAAGGAAACCTCACCGTTAGCCCACAGCGCAGACTTAGGCAGGGGATGGTGTTGCACTGAACACTGCAGGAATGAAACGCCCCTGTTTTTTTAATGTAAAACAGCTCACACAGTTTATGAAGACTGCGAGTGTTTGTCAGGCCCTGTGATCAACGTTTTGCTGATCAGTTTGACGTGTGTGTGGGGTTTCCAGCGTGGGACTTGGTGACAGCTGATAGAGGTGCAGACGGGTGGCTTTGGATGGAAAATGCATCACTTTGTTATGCACAGAGTTTGTTTTCATGATCCTGTGTGGCTGATAAATAATACTTAAATCCTGTATTGACACAATTTCTTATGAGCAAAGCTTTGCTTTTATACGCTGCAGTAATCTAATATTTATTATTAATAAATATAGCAAATATTGAGTGTCCACAACCTAATTTAAAATGTCAAGAAAACTAAAGATCCCAGGTCTGTTCAAAGCCCACTTCTAATCAACGGGAGGAGAGTAGCGCAGGTAAAACCATACAAGTACTTAGGCATTCACTTTGATTTTCAGTTACAATGGGCTCATCAAGTGGGGTATGTTTGTTCACGAATCAGCCGGCGCCTGCTTTTTCTGCAAAGGCTCAGGGTCCATGGAGTGGCATGTTATCATTCTGAAGGGCCGCCATTGAATCTATTATTCGTCATGGCATCACAACAGGGTTCACTAACCTGTCGGTTAAACTCAAATCGCAACTCTACGACCTGATCAGAAGGGCTGGAGGAATAATTGGCACGTCGCCCCCATCTCCTGGAGGGGGGGGCATGTATACAGAAATATTGTGTGTACATAGAGAGACTGTGTGCAGCTACATTCTCACAAGACACTAAAGGGTAATATAATCTAATCTAATTTGGTGTCGTGTGTGTTAGCGTTATCACAGCCACTAGCTTCACTTTCTCACTGGAATGGGTGTCATGTTAACTCGGGGTAGCTAGAGTGAGATTCTGTTGTTTTTGTCCTTTATTGGTGGTGGTGGGTGGGAATCTCAGAAATTTCTCACAATACAGTGGAGATTTTGGAATGGAGACGCTCACTGTGGACAGTTTCCTACACGGACTGTTTCTTCAATAGCAAATATTCCAAAGAAAATTGTAGACAGTTAATTCTGTGGATTATCTGTTCAGCTCCATTGTGTTGGGCGATGACTCTGAAAAGAGATGATGAGTTTTAACGGCTTTTTAAAAAAAAATGCTGTGAGCATCACAAATTGAGTATTGCATTAGTTCAGGCAGGCCACGGAGTCAAGCCCAGCTCACAGTCCCAGCTACTTCAGATCTGATCGTGGCCAATCCAGCAGCCACATCAGCTGATGGATCAGCTGATTCCCTTCTGTGCATCTATTGGCAAATCTCATACAGAGCACCCTATTTAAAGCTGCTGCAGCCTGCCTATCCTTACTGCTTCCTCCGTCCACGATGATGAACCATGGCAGATCAAGTGCATCACGGACTCACCGCATCAGCAATCTGAAACAGAGGAAGCTGTTTGTGAAGAGAGTGCCGTTTCCACCTGCCAGAGCGCTCGCCTGATCTTCCCAACTCCTCTGTCCCCAGGAAAACCACAGACAGAAGGTAATGCTGCTACCGCACTTCCTCTGTTGTCCAAATGAGCACAAGCCCCACCTCCAGCAGCCGGCTTTGCGGACCAGGAAGATAACTCCATCTTGTCAGCCGTATCCAACATCTAGTCATCACTTGCCACCGTGAACACCAGAATCCAAACCCTGGAATCTGCACCCTCAGCATGTCGGTTTTTCTAGGCACCGCTGGACTGTTTCCCTCCTCTGCAGCAGCCATAGGCCGCCACATGCGACGCTGAATGATGACATCACTCCAGCGAGCATCGAAGGTATCAGTCCCGCGGAGATCTTCGGGAAATGCTGTCCCAATCTCCACAGGGGTCCTCCCCCCCCCCACTGCCATATCTCTCCAAATCTGAGAAGCCATTATTAGCAGCTGATGTCAAGCCAGCCAACAAGAGCCTCTCTTTGTCACGGACGGAGACTCTCAAAAAAAAAAAAAAAAAAAGAAGTCAGCTCCTATGGTGCCACTTCCAGGTACTCCCATAGAAGCTCAGGGAGGTTTTCCCAGTGCGATCGTTTTGGGGGTCCTTGCTGCTGCACGTGGAAGGGCAGGGAGGTCCCACAACAGAGCCGTACCGCCAAATACATCTCAATGCAATTATATCATGCTGCATGTAGATTTTGTTTCTTCGACATTTATCTGTATGTTTCCACTTATGTGCAACTCCCTCCGTTGTTTCCTGCTTTCCATCGATGGTCTCCAGCAACTTTTTAGGGAGCTTTCAGATATGCAGATTTTTTGTTTATATTTTCTGTGTTCCGTGACTCATTATAAATCAATTCACGTCGTAGTCTCTGTATGTTTATATAAAGTATATCACCTATTCCCACTCACTGCCATGATCTCCCTCGCCTCCAGTCCTGCATCAGACAGTTTCTGGATGGCAGTTGTTGGTGTAAGATGCGTGTGTCCATAATTTAACTCCACTGTTATTTGTGGAAATATGTGCATCTTTGCGGTGCAAAGTTGTTACAATGTAAGACGGATAACAGCTGTTTATGTAATTAACGCTTATTAGAATGCCATAAAGTGGAGTGATATTTGTAGTTAAAAGTCCCAGTGATGTTATACTCTGTATCAGCACTCATGGAATGCCTCGTGTCCAATCAAATTACTTGGTTGGAACTAACTGTTGTATAATGAGGAATTAGTAATTTCAGAAGTAATTTGGGTGAACTGACCCTTTAAATAGCCTGGGAACATTTGAGGGGGAGAAGGCAGTGAAAAGTAACAATAATACCCGGAGTATGCTGTCTGTGTTGTGTCCGGTATATGGGAACACATCCACGCGCACAATAAAGCGGCTTCTGCAAACTACTATGAGACTGTATGAATAAGAATGTAAGCAGCAAAATTGAAAAAATCCTGGTAACAATAAACTTGACATGACAAAAAATGTTTTTTGACTTTTCAGAGTAAACCAATCGGACGTTTACTCACAATAAAATAAAAATGTCCTGACAGCTCTGATGGAGCTCAGGACTCACCCTGAGGACGGCCGCTACTGTATGTAACAACTGATTTGACTGTAGCCTCTGTGTGTGACAGCTCTGAAGGGTAGAAAAGTCAGAATATCATTTGTTGTTAGATCTTGACCGATCCTGTCTCTGTGGCAGGGATAGCTCCACGCTAATGACACAACCAGAAGTCAGTTTAAGTGCTTTGAAACACTAAGGTCCAACAGCAGCAGGGACATTTTAATCACAGCATGCTCAGATCACACCTTTTCTAATGTGGCAAGGTATTGTTTTTAGTTTTTCAAACACACTCAAATTCAAATCAGGTGAAGAAGTCACCTTCAAAGCATAACAAAGCAGGAATATGGCTTTTAGCTGTTCCTGGGGTGAACTTGAAGCATGGGTCAGCATGTGCTGCGAGCAGGTGAGCTAGGTAGAAAAAAGGCTCAGGTTCTGCTGTGAGCAGAGCCGACCAACTGCGACAGAGGCATCAAAAATGAGCCGAACATAATTAGCATTGAAATAGTCAGCATGTGGGGGTGTTTTATGTGCAAAATAATACCTCATCAACATCAACAACAGCTATTACAACATGACGGAATGCCTCTATTGATGAGCGCCGCCCAGCACGGAGCACCCCGTAAATCACTGTTTGATCCCTCTGAGGCTTAAATTGGCCTCTCTTTTCTGGCAATATTGCACAGTTATGAATACAACTTAACAAACTGTGTAAACTAAGACACATTTTTTTTCTGTACCCAAAAGCAGCTCCTTAACTCTCTTACAGATGCTGCGTCAGACCCAATTCCTGTTGACAAGGACAGCCTAGGAGAGGAAATGGACCTCCTGGGAAGAGGAGTTTCAGAACAGCTTTGTCTTGAAAATGTAGCACCAGTTCATTAAAGGTTAATGGTGCTTTGATGATAAGTGTTATCCACCTCCTCTCTTCTGGACTAATGGTGCCCCGCTCCCATGTTGAGGTCTCACAGATAGTATGGATGTTTGAGTCTTTGGATAAGACACGGGTTAAGGGTTTGCTGGTGGCCAGTGCAGTGATTCTTTGCAGGGAAACGCCAGAAGTTCTCAGACACAGGATTTACAGCCGTAGGCACCTGTATTCTGACCTCACCAGACATGTCAGTAAATCTCCTTGTATTGAAAGGATAAATCTAAGACACTATGATGTGTTTATAACCCCATGTCTCATCTTGCTCCAGGCACTTGCACTGGGTGTCATAGAATGTTGCAATGCTGAGACGACTGAAAAACTCAAAACTGTGTCTAAAAAATGCAAAAGCAAGATTACTAGCTCAAAAGTTACATTTCCCACTGGGGATGAGACATGTGGTGGGAGTACGTACCGTTCATATTTCAACAATTGCATTGGCAGTGATTACTAAAGCAAAAACTCTAAGAACTTAGATGGATTTGTAATGTCAAACTCATGGAAGCATTATGTTATCTGGACGTAGTTGGGGCCCCTGCACCATCTATTTTCAAGCGTTTTAAAATGGAAAGTGGTGAGAGATAACAGTTTATAGTGCTTATATATTAGCTCTGGGGGGAAGTGACTGCAGTTAACATTCCTGGCCACCGGCCAGTGTGATCTAACTTCCTTATAAAGGGAGAGGTTGGATTTTTTGACATAGGGTAGAAATATCCAAGCATAGATATTAACTCTAGCCATGGGCATGTTAAACTATAGATGCTCTATTAAAATACGGCAGCCTATGAAAGTCTACCCAAAGTGCAATGCACTTAAATCACTTCTTCTACTTCCTTTCCAGTAATATGCATTAATTTCTTTCATTGGCTGTGCATGCTTGACTACACATGAGCTGCACAAAAATAATATCTTGATACGTCTTTTTGGGGCTTTTAACAAAATATTTTTCTCAGTGGTTGAAGTTTCATTACCTTCATGTTCGTGTTAGCAGATTTCTTGTTGGGGGGGAGGGGGGCGTATTTTGTTTTGCCCCAAGGAAAATGACTCCTTATTAAAACAGCCTAGTAAACTCTGATTGGTTGACAGGCCAACTAGCCATCAAGTGTGCACAAAACCAGGCCGAGGTTTGGAACTAGGCTAGGACATCACAAATAGAAAGCCGGTACACCAAAATCAGCTTACAAAACGGCATGTTTCAGGGGGTCTCAGCTTCAGCTGGTGACTGATAATGGGGCCATGAAACAAAATCACTTAAAGCCAAAACAAGGACATTGTAGACATCTGCATTCAATGCTGTCATAAGCATTTTGTTAATCTGATAGATGGAAACATGCTAACACCAACATATAGGCCTATTTACTGTAGGAACCCATATGCTGCTCTTTTGAGCCATGTTTTTAGCCTACAGTTTTGGCAAATTGGTGCCATTAAAAGTATGCCGAATTATCTAGTAGCTGTTTCTGTTTGGAATGTATCCATGAAAGCACAGACAACTATCACTGGATTACTTTGATAGTGAAGAATTTGAAGAATTGCAAGAGGATATCAGTAAGTCCCAATGAAAGATTTCAATTTGTGTTTCAAGCCTGTGTGTTAAGAGTTATGACTCTGAGAAGAGTCTGATTTTTCACTCAAATTCACCTCACACAGTATCTTTGCCCCTGGGCTCCCCTGGAGAGGCTTTTGGCTTCTTCTTCTGGCTTTGTCCTGTGGAATGTCCACGTCATTATATTATGTTAGTTTATTACAAACCATCCTGTAATGTCCCGATGGTTAAAATACAGAGGAGCACAGTGAGTATTTCCTTCCCACCTCCCCCTGTTATGTTAATCCAGGTTGTAAACCAGATTCTACGGGGTTGCTTAAGGGTGTTAAACATCATATAGAAACACTTAGCCCCCTTTGGCGGTGTCTTATCCACTGCATGGGATGCTTCTATAGAAAAGAGCAAGGAAGAGGCTGTGCGCTGCTCTTCATTGGAGGTGGGGAAATTACCACATCCTTTATAACGTTGAACAATGAGGATAATTTAAGTGCTGAAGCAACACTGCTGCCTCAAAATAGCCTGACTGGTCCCCGCCCAACCTCCTTATGGCCTGACCTTCAAAGTGGTAGTTGCTAATTTAATTTCTTATTTCTTCTACTTTTTTTTCAAATTATTGTTTCCTAAAAAGATGTTAAGGTGATATTAAGTACACTATGTTAAAATGACTGTATACTGTGTGTTTGTCCTTATTTAGATATTAAGGGAGAAAGAGGTTGTGTATGCTTTGCTGCAGTGCCAGCGCCTATTTCCTTGCGTCAGTTATCATTTTGTAACACACTGCCTGCCTCACATTGTATCAGCAGAGTGCTGCTTTAGATTGTCGTTGCCTGCCCATGCAGTCTGCACTGTGAGTTCTGGTAGTGCACCTCCGCATTTCAGAAGCCCCCTCAGTGATTTTACTATGTAGGCTACTGTAACTGGGCCTGCTGTGAACCACCTGCTTCCAATAGAGACAAACATGGATCTCCTGCAGATAAAGAAATTTAACCTGTGGCAAACTATGGTGGTCCAGCGACTCATATGTCTGTCCTGGTCCATTCAAGTCTGGTTCAGCTCAGCCACCGGGCTGCACATAAGCCTGTCAGCTGAAAACTATTGGCTGCAACTTGCTGGTCATCTACAAACTTTATTTCTGTGGCCATGGGGAAAAATCGTCTGGTAACACTTTATGATAACGATTACTCATAAGTTATTTGTAAGCCTTTAGTTAATGATGAACTAATCATCAACAAAACATTAACATACATTTGTAAATGACTAAATGACTATGACTTGATAAATCAACAAGTTTTAAAGTTACAAATGATGTGTGCATGTATACAAGTCATTTACAGAGCTTTCTGCAACCCCCTAATCTAAAGTGTAAACTGTTTATTATGTTCAAGGGGCTTGGCGATCAGTCCTACAGTTTACTTTAGATGGTAACAATATGTGTAATTTCATAAAAACGTTGCTGGTCTTGCACAAAAACAAACGTAGCCGAGACGTACGATTCAGGTGATACAAGAGTGAAGCATGCAAAAAAATTGAATATTTACAAAAATAATATGTATGAGCTCATACTTTTTAAAAGTGAATTGTTAGTCTATTCTCCAGAGTTCTGGTTGTGAATCTACAAAACAGTGAAACAGCCGTGTCCTGTGCTCTCAAGTTAATCAATAATGGATGACCTGTTCAGACCTGATCTTCAATATCATGGATCAAATTATGTATTTCTCAGATTGGTTTTCTTGTTCGGCTCTTGTCAATGCATTTTCTTATGACGGATTTTTCAAGGTTTTCAAAAATTTGCAAATTGATATGCTTGAAAGGAGGAGCAGAAAAGAACTGATTCCCACCTACTAAGTGCATTCATTTGCAAGGTCACCTTTGTAATGTTATGTACTATTGTGTGATAGTATGTGTTCTGTGCCTAATTGTACATGCTGCTTTAAACTTTAAACTTGCTTATTGATTGATTTCTTATTTTATTGGAGTTTTGGGTAAAATGGATGGAAAACATTATCCACTGACTTAAATGTTGCCCAATTTTAAGCATCAGTATTTTGCTGAACAAATATGGACACAATAACTAATAAGAGACACAGAAGTGTTTTCTAATCTGATGCTCCTATAGACAGGAGGACATCACTCATCTGTGCCTTCCGATACATTTACAAAGCACTGAAAACAGGAAAAATCTGTTTATTGATGTGACAATTCTATGGTTATGGTTTGGTTAGGTTTTGGGAGAGATCATGTTTTGTGTTAAAACGATGACTTCATTAATCTCAAGGGAACTATGTCGTCATAGTTACAGTAATAAACATGTGGTTAAAGTTATGGTGAAATCGATTTACTTTGTAATGAATTTGATTTTTATTTAGAGGGTGTAACTTTACTTCAATTGGCCGCGCTAGAGGAATTAGTACTTGTAAAGGTTGTTGAAGAGAACTATTATTTGTGATATGATTGTATCACAGCTGATGACAATCACAGCTGGAACTACTGCTATCGAATAACTACTCCAGCTGACACTACTTCATGTATGAGCAAGGGGATTTTGTGATCTTGGAAGTTTCTTCAGCAGCCGCATTAATAACATAGTTAAGTGTACTTTTTTCCGAAATGTTTTTGTGCATTAATACATGTTTACAGGTCACTTAGATGTGGTAACATGTTTGGTAACAGATGCTTTGTGGTCGTACTTAAAACGACAACCTTTTGTTGCTTCTAATCTTCTCTGTTAGCACCCATTTTAACCATCAAATTCCAATCCCACAGCACAGCTGCTGTCATTAACCTGTATTTTCATTTATTTTATTATTTATTATTTATTTATTAACGTTAGTAAAAGCATTATCACTGAATAGGCAGAAGTGGCGGCAGCAACAACAAGGACAAAAGAGTTAAAAGCACATGCTGCCTTATGAGAAAAGTGAACAATGAGAGCATTTTGACATTGCAACGGTTCCTTCGGAGGACCAGAGGTCTCCTGGGTCACTTTTATTTTGCTGAAGTGGTGTAACCTCAGCTAATTGAGGAGTTCCAAGGTTGTGCCAGAGTTGTGTTGAGAAGCTCGTTTTTCTTTTAATTAATACCAGTGGACCTCCGAAGGCCTCTGAGTGAGAAGTCATGGAAGACAGGTGCTCATTCAACCACGGAGATCCAGAGGTCTGCACACAGCAGCTGTATTGATGTTTCAGTGGAATGTACTGTACATGTTTGTGCGAGTATACTGTATTGATGTTTGGGTATTAGAACAAGATTTTTGTGTTGTTGTCGGCCTTTTCGCATCGTTACGCGTCCTCTGTCAAACACTTGTTTGTTATCTATTGATGAATTTTAGAAGTGAACACTACTTTTCTTCAGTAATTAATGCAGAGCCCAAACCATTTAGCAGCGGATCCCCGCCTTTTGGTCCTTGTTTCTTCCATGTGGTTTCTTAACTGGCAAATGTGCTGTTTCCAGCACGTTCCATTAGCCTTCTGTTATTGAGATTAATGTCACTGTGGTTGTTATTACCTGTGGCACAGTTACGGGGCTGAGAGTGGACCAGGGTGGAGGGGCAATTGGGAAAGCAATGCTTGAATTTACTGGTAAGCCTTGTGAGACTCCCAAGGCTTTGTAAGACTGACACTGTTCACTTGTTAACCCCGATTGCTGACCCTGACACCAAACCTGCGTCTTCCAGCACGCAAGCCAGGTTTCTACAATTCTCTATCAGTAAAAACTCAGCGGCAGAAGAAATAATTAGTTGGATTGGTTCTTTGTGTCCAGCTGTGCAATATTGTCCTGGCTGACTTTGGCCTAAATTAGTCAGCGTTGCTGCAGGAAAATGTTTGAGAGCCTGTGTAATGACAGTTTTTCTTTTTCCTCTCCTACAGTTAGACACTGAAATTGTACTTCTAATTAGACTTTTTTTCAGCGGCTGATTAGAAACAAGATCATTTAATTGCCATTGTGTTAGAAGGCTGCACACTGCTTCTACACAGGGGCATGATGCATTCGATTCCAGCAAGTTACTCTTTGAGTTCTTGTTTTTTCAAACTTTCTTGCTGAAGCTACACATACCGAGCCGAGCGCAGATCGTGGATAAATCTATTCTCAGTTTAGAGAGAGCATCGAGGCCCGGGGGTGAGCGTGTGCCTTAATAGATGGGTAGTGATATACATAATATTTCAGTTTTGACAGCAAATCTGTTCTTAAGTTGCCATGACAGCCACTCAAATTCATGCCAGAAAGCTATCAAATGGAATGGATTATTCCCTGCGTTCCCTGTCTACAAACCAAACTGAGTGGGGCATGACACAGTTCCTCTGGCAGTGGTTTGTGGGGTGGCATGCTGCCAAGGAACAAAGGCCCCAGCTTGGCAGGGCCAATGTGACGGAACAACAGGAACATCTTCATAGCCCCGGCTCAACCTTCAAAATCAGCACAGGTAAAGAAAAACAGCTGTGCACAGTCGCAGCCGCGAGAGGATCGCAGTCTCACTCAGATGTGAAAACACAGCTGCTTATTGTGCTCGGCGCTGGAGTGAATCATACCAATTAATGTCCTCATGATCCTTCCTTCCTGGCAAATTTCGGTAAATGCCGCCATCGGTTCTCTCTCCGAATCGCTCACAGTACATCTCCAAATATCAGTGTATCAACATCTGCAGAAAAGGCCATGTGTGATGACTGAGAGGCTCTCAGCTTCATGCACTATTTATATTTCTCCCTAAGAGGCCTCTGCCCTTCCTTACCATTCATGGAAATAAACATCCGATTCATGCCGTTAATGTTTCTCTTCGCTGTGTTCAGGATTTGACACATTGCCTGATTTCACTAACATGTGACGAGACTGTGGACGTTTCACTGGTATTTCAATTCAGTTCGTCTCATAGTTTATTGCCAGCAAAGGAAATCTAGTTTGCAGACAAAGTTTTACAGCTGACATGAGCATAAAAAAACACAATATAAATAATAAAAACATGGGCCAAATGCACTCGCAACAACATTAAACAAAAATACTTCTTCATAACTCATTCATGTGAAATGCCACACACAAAAAAAAAAAATAACCATGGGCAACCACATCCCTATATGTTAAAATGAAGCAGTCTAAAGTACAAGGTTCTTTTAGTCCCGTATTAAAACCTAAATTGGCACCCAGGGGCTGTTGGTGCAGGAGAGAATAGCATTAAGCTTTCCCAACCACCACCACGCTCATCGAAGACTTACTCACACCAGCAAACATAAGTGGCTATTTTCACCAAGTTTCCCCGATCTGTTTATCAGTGCCTCGAAGAGAAGCAAGCCATAACAGAAGACACCACCACTTAACAAATACAGATGAAACAAATGTACCATTGTGTCTTTCCTGCAAGGGTGTAGGAATTACCCACAAATGTGTTAAAATCTTTATCTCAATATTAAACTATGCATGCATGTGGACAGAGCATAACCCAGGGGAGAGGCAGTAGATTAAACGAGCCACTGTGAGAGGACACCACTGACCCAGATACAGTGAAATCTGTCAGTAAAAAACCCCAATGTCCTGCCCGTAAGGATCCTATCCAACTTGACCTGATTTATTATTTGAAATAACATGTGGCTGGCATTTGATTTCTTATGTATTGTAACCTAAAACACTTTTTATATAGCCCTCAGAATTTTTCTCTGCTCTCCATTAAGTCTACTCTTGTAAATCTCCAACTCTAAAAGCTCTTTTCCAAACTTTGGTGATATTTTCTCTCGCATTCCATCTTTACAATCTCCCTCTTCCAATTCCAGTGTCTGCCTGCAGTGAATTAGTTTGTCAAGGGCTACTTGGAGGTGTATAATGGCTAATGTTTTCCAGACAGTCTAATTTGTCCACATTTTATCTCTGTCTTTATGCCTCCCTAACCTCCCTGTATAACCTCCCAGCCCCTTTCTTTCTACTTTTTGAACTTAAAAGGTATGCAGCGTTTGATCAGCATGACTCTGCGGCACTTCATCAATTCGGTGGTCACAACACATTACTGAAGTTCATGTACAGGTCAGTGAAAGAAGCAATATTACTGAATCAGAGTTGAACCTGAGTATATTTTAGCCTTGAGAGAAACACTCAGCTTACTGTCTCTGCTGAACTGGCTGCGCCATTGTTGGAACAACTTTTAAAAGAAATGTGAAATATCATGAAATATGCTTCTCTACAGAAAATGAAATAAAATATGCAGCAACGTATTTGGTAAAACTGAGTTAGCACCAGAATCTACAGTTTTGATATCTGTTTTACAATATAAAAAATGATTATGCCATAGAAATGATAATTTGTGTGAAAACAACATGTTAAATTTGCAGTAAATACAAAACATAGCCAAACCCTCTTATGATAGAGAGAAACACACAGCTTTTTCCCTGCTGAAGATAAATAGTTACAAGAGTAGCAGGAACTGTCGTCATCTGATAAAATTCATTTAATTTGGTGTGGTAAAGCCTCCTCTAAATCTAAATAATAAATTAATGTATTATATAGATTTCAATATAATTACTGTTGTATACAGTTTATTATACAGTGTGTAGTCTACAGTAATAGGTGAATAGACAGACATCTAGCGAAATACAACAGCTACATTTAATTACTATGAACTTCTTAAATTAGTTAAACTGTAAAAGATACTCCCGTTTTCCCTTGTATTCTGGGGGAATAAAGTACCCAAAGGCAGAGTGCAGTATATGCATTTTATAAGTATTATGGAGAATCTATTGCAATAATTTTTGGGGGGATAAAATATAATATAATAGTAATACAAATTTTATCTTTGCCAGCCAGCCTTAAAACTTTTAAACTATTTCTTCTCAACGTCACTGGTTTTGCAGTTATTGCTGTTTTCTTTTTTTGCGCAGTATGGTTAAAACAGGATTTGTGAAACTGTTGGTAAAGCTGCAACATTACATGACTGAGTACTATTTTTGCCATATTTAAATAAACAAGTGGTTGCTACATGTAGTAAGCAGTATGCAATAAAACATTAATGTAGACTGTCTAATTCAAATAATTAACATATTGACTGCCTGGGGACATCAGAAACCAACAGTATGAATTAACAAGCTTCAAAAAGGCCAGTGACTCAGTGCAGCCATATCAGCCTCTAACTACAGATGTTCCCTTTTCAGACTTTGTGTCTGCTTCTGTGGCTGCATAGATTTTGATTCACTTCTATTGTATGTAGATGTTCAGAATTCCTAAAGCTAACTACTACATTGTTCACATGTTACTTAATTAAATTTGCATGACTAGGACATATTCCGGCATCTATTGTGAGCAATTGTTGGCTTAGTAGTGATGAATAAGTAATGACAATTAAGCTGTTTGTACAGTCAAGGGTTATTTTACAGTTTGGCATAGCCTGTGTTTCAAAATGATGAAGATAATGTTACGAGTCGCGAGGTTCCTTATGTTGATTTGACTTGGTCACATTTCAAACAGAGGTCATAATGGGGAGTAAAAAAAAAAAAAAAAACTGGCAATAATCACATGATCAGCTCTGGGGACTGCAGTGTCCCAGATATGACAGTTGTTTCTATTTTAAAGGGCTGGTCAGTCACATGCTTCTGTTAAGGCCCTTTTAAGGGACCTTGTGACACAAAGTAGATTCATGTAACAAAGACAATTAAAGTTGGTTTTACAGGGTTTTTATTGGTGGGAGGAGTGATTTCTTAAAGTGTAGTTTGTTGCCTGGCAACCACAAGGTGACAACAAGACTCCAGGAAGCCACTAGCCTGGGAACCAGACAAAACTGCAGCTCAAGTTTTATTTGCTCTGGCAGATACGTCTGGCCCCTCTACGATTCAGACTGATTTCGTCGGTACAGGTATCTGGCCAATCACAAGCGTTTATCTAGTATTAGGCAGGTTTAATACGATGACTGAATGACTGAGGAGCGCATCAGGCATCTTTGTAAATAACCAAGATGGATGCTGCTGATGCACATTCCCCGGCCGGCTAGGGAGGCAGTATTAAACGGACTGGATAGTAAATTTTCTCTAAAAGAAGAAAACAACTGCACTTAAACTTTACGTTGATGAGAAATATATTTTGCCATAGTTCTGACAGGACAGTGTTTCGTCGCTCTGATTGGTTGTCTCTGCCCGTCGATACCACACCTTGGAAACAGGTTTTAGAGAGGTTCCAGACTAATACACATTTGCAAATTAGTCTTACAGGCTAGGAAGCCACTGCACTCAGAGAGTTCCAACACTTAACTCGTCAATACCACACACCTTTTGTATGGATTAGACAAACAAGATTTAGCATGTTAATTAGAGAACTTTGGAGATGCTGGTATGCAGCTTCCTCAGCTGCCAGTTATTATGCTACCAATGTAGTTCCCTGGTGGATCAGTGGGCAGCATACTGCTAAGCCCAAAATAAGGCTTTCCATTTATCCACTTGAGGAAATGAAAACAAAATGTTTAACCATCATACAGAGAAGCGGAGGTGACTCACAGCATCACCTGCACAGATGAAAATATTCAACTATAATCGAGGGACAAATAAATATGCAATAGTTCAGTGAGACCTAACAATGTTCAACAAGGTTTAACAGAAAGTGTAACCTCTAGAAAAAAAAAAATATATATATACATATATATATACATATATATATATATATATATATATATATATATATATATATATATATCAAGCACTCACTGCCACTCATCATGCAAACTGAAATAATACAAAACACATATTCCCACACTCTCAGATCAACATATTCACTGACAGAATTGGTTAGCGAATGCAGCACAGTGTGTGGAAACACAATGTGAGCATTCAGGCTATTGCAACACCAAACTGACTGTATTTTTCTACTAACGGCAAAAACCCAGTGAGGGGCATTGCAAGATGTGACGAAACAGCTGTCAGACCATTGTCTCACACTCCAACAAGAGACTCCACATCACCCACAACAGCTTTTTCAGTATTTTTTCAGAATTGCTATCATACTGCTTTATATCTTGTTGTTTTATAGGTTACAACAAATATATACTGTATATGTTCTATGTATATACTTAAATAGAATATATACAGTGCAGTGCATTTAAGTACACCTTAAATTATTCTAGTTTGAACTTTAAATTGCAGTTTGATATGTGTGAATGCCCCATTGGGATTGCTACTCAATTTCATTGTACTCACTGACAATAAAGAAATTCTATCCTATTGTATTCTAGTCCATTTCCTGACTTTTCTTGCTGCTTTACAGTGCATTACACAGAGCATTAGCTAGTGGTATATTGCCAGTGGCGAGGTGTTAATGATAAGGATCGGGACAAATCCCAGTGGGTTTCAGGCTTACTGTGGGCTAACTAACAATATTAAGTCTTGCTGACCTGTGCCCTTGCAGTCTCTGTCTTCACATACAAACACAAACACATTATAAGTGTGTGACCGCTTCCTGAAATGACATTCCAAACAATCGGTATCTAATCAAGTTTGGCAGTATTCTACTTGACAACAAAGTTAAGAGCTTAACAATAGGAAGGAAAAGAAGATATGGATTTAAAAGAATATACAAACCAAATGCTGGAGCAAGCTGCAGACGAGTGCTCTATAATAAGAGATAGATTCCATGCAGGTGGGCAGCACATTGCCAAATGTCCAGGTTAAGATGTGTCTTAACCTTCATCATTGTGATGGCTTGAAAAACCCTCACAGACAAAGAACAGGTCACGCATGCACACAATGATTTAAAAACAGCTGTCAAACAATATCACTGTCTCTCACAACATAAATACACAATCAAAGCAGCTCCAACTGTCCATTTTACAGATTAATTTCCTTTTGTATTCATTATTAAATGATATTATAACTTGGATTCACAGAATGATGCTGAACTGTTAGCTGGCATTTGTCAACTTTTGCGATACAAGTGTTGGCTCAGTTGAGCTTTGTGCTTAATGCTAACAATATCATCCTAGTATGTTAATGTGATATCAGAGCCTACTTGGGGTTTCACACATTTTGAACTGAAAAGCTTTTCAGTTGATTTCTAATTGTTTGCTGCTTTGTAGCTTTGTCAAATACAGAGTTTGTTTGTAAGCTATGTACAATAAACATATATCTTTTTACATGTATATGTATCTTTCTACATTAGGAAAGAAATGTATACATTTCGATTTTTCTTCCTCAGCATCCTTTGCATTGCATGGGAAACATCTCACAGTGTGTAACAATGTTGGTTTCTTTTGCTTTGTGTTTGTCTTTTTTTTTTTTTTCTCAACATTTTCCACTTGTTCCACCTTTGACAAGTTGACGGTGAGGTGTTACCCACATCTCTTGGTTTTTTTCTTTCTAGCGCAGACCCAAAGTGCACCAATAAAACATAAAGTGTTATTCTCGCCGGTGGATGTTGTTATACCTCCATTTTTAGAGAACTGGCAGTAACAACAATGGGAGCAGTACTGTATCCTGCCAAGCCCGCAGCTTTAAAAACTCGCCGGTCTCTCAGTCAAAGCTGTGTATCTCACTGGAAAGCAGTGTACACCTTTAGGTGAATTCCATCTTTCTGATCACTTTCCACTTGTTTTCTTTTCCTCTAACTTTTCTCCCAATGCAGTGTCCTTTCAGAACAACAAGTTTGATCCCAAGTATGAAAATAGAGGGAAAGTAGCATGAGACTTTAATAATTAGACATGTAACATTTTCTATCCATGTGAACTCCCTGCTCAGGGCAGTCAGAGGAGCCAGCCACCTCCGGAGCAGCAAGGGATTCAGTGTTGTGTGTAAGAGCAGCAAGCTTAAAGCTTCCCGGCCTTGTGACCACCTTATAAAGTATTTTTAAACTGATTTGCATATGTTTATACCAGCATATGGCTTCTTAAAGAATCCCTTAATTTAGTGTAACAGCCCCCATCAGCCCAGCAGTTCGTGCAGAAGTTAGAAACACATACTGTGGAGAGGGGCAAAGCACAGCGGAGGCACCCAGCAGATGCAATTTGCATCAAAAATCTCACTCCTTCTGGTCAGATTCATAACTCAGTCAAACCATAACACGTTATACTGCTAGAATCAGGGATTTTCAGTGATCCTTGTTTCAACATTTCTTAGAAATATTAGAAAGACGCTGCGTGTACAGTAACTTCCGGATCTTGCCTCGTGAACCTCAAATGTAGACTTTAACGGTACTATGACTTGTCAAATGTAACACAGGTGAATGTTGAACCATTGTTGTTGTTTTATATAATATAAGTCATCACCAGAGTGAAACTGGGAGCAGGTAGTGCCCACAATACCCGCACACAGTATTTGCCAGTGGTCAAGTCCCCACTTGTGGTTCACTTATGGTTCACTTCGCATACAGAAAATGAAGACTGTTCATCCATACAGGATTACAGCTGATGACAGTGGAAAACAGAAGCATTGGATAGGAGGAGTATTATAGTTGATTAAGAAATTAAATTGAGTTATATAGAGGCACATAAGAAAGACATTACATAATATTATTTTGAATGGTTTCTGGAACTTCATCTCCCTCATGTCTGTTGATTATTCTCAGTCCTAAACCAGCTAATAGGTGATTTACTGCCAACAGCTGAACTGGTGAAGAATTGTGGGACATGTTTAGATCTGAATACAGCACAGAAAGTGAAACCAGAACACAGTAAGCGTGCATCAAGAGTGAGCTGAAGTGTGCTGCGCCTTGCCATTTTTCAGACGTGGGACACACTTGCCTACTACCAGGGGGTTCATGAATCTGCACTTATGTTGTTAAGATCACAGACTGGGACGGACCCTCTATCCTACATAACACATGTAGGGTGATAAGGAGGGTGATTAAGAGTTTTACAGCTTTCACAGAGAACTGATAAACTTCCCCTTAACCTTTTCATTCGACGCTCCGGGGTCAAGAACAGCCCTGCAGAGACTCAAAGAGGACACTGAGTGACGAATGACTAAATTATTACTGAATGGCCCGCCTCTGAATTAGTCACTTGTCAAAACCCCAACCTAAAAGGAATACAACCTGGAAAGTCGCCCACAGTGTGACCTGAGGACACTAAGGACAAAAAAAAAAAAGACTTTGCAATGCAGAAAAAGTTCGATAGCTGTTTTAATTAACAATATGGGAAACATACTGAAGTGTTGTTGAGCAAGTAACAATAGAAGGCACACACCTGGGTGCAGACTGTGTGTGTGTCTTCGAGAATTAATCCAGTTAACTTGGAAATCCGAATTTCTGAAAGAAACCGGTTTGGGTCAGAACCCGGGGAAACTCTGAATCCTGCACGGCACTGCTGCTCCCCTACTCTCCCCTGATCCTCTGAAGCACCAGGTGAAACTATATCTTTTCTGGTCTGGGCGGATGCTTTAAATTAATAAGAGTAATTAAGAAACGCTAGGTAATAAGTAGGATCTCACATTAATCTAGTCATAATATGGAATTGCCTAAGGTATTTCAATCTGGCTTCCCAACAGTTTCCCAGCTGCTGAACAGTATCTTAGGCCTATATGAATATTGTTTAAAGTTAAACTTTTCCTCCACTTGGTAATCTCCTGTGCTCCATTTATTATGCATCTGGCTAAGATATCATGCTCACCTGTTCTATAGTAGTCCCCGTTTCTTCATTAATTTAGTAATTGATAATTAATAGTTCATTTCTTTGCATTCTTTGCATTGAGTAATGGTCACATTTGTTTATTGAGTTATTGCACTCAAGGTTTATTCATCTGTTGCTTTTTCTGCCAAACTCAGGTTCTGCATTCCTTCATCTGTCGTTCAGTCACTTATATCTGATCCCTTTATGTTATTTCCCTCTGAGTTCAAGTTAATGCTTCCCCAGGGCTAATCTGTGCGCTATGGACACTCTTGAGTGATCACTAAGAGAAACAGTTTCTAAGTAGTTATTATGCTGACTCTGAGATTATATTGGTGAACACATAGCCAAAGTAATATAACTCTGATTAATGTTATATTTCCCCAAATTTAGCTAATTTTTCACTTCACACAGGATACCAGCATGTCCTGCAAAGGTTTTAAAAAGCATTGAGTTCAGTTTCCTCAAAAAGAAGTTAGAGTGATTTGCACACATGTAAATATCTTCTCTTGCCTGTATTGGGCAGTAATGTTGGGTATTGTTGTTGTTATGTTTTTGTATCTGACTGTGGGCTGCAAGGGGGCGTTACACACTTATGAACCTGAAGTGAGATTGTCGTGACAGAAGGCTGTTTAATCCTGTTTTAGGCAGCGCCATCAGATGCCCATAGTGTGATGTCTGATGGTGCTGTCACTATCACTATCACTACTGATAGGAGCTAACAGCTAGAAAGCTCATCATCTCATAACAGGCAAGTGTCAATTTTAGCCTAAACTTCAATTAACTAGAGTTAATCATGTTAAATTGGTTAATCCATCCATCCATTTTCTGCCACTTATCCAGGTCCATGTTGCATTTATGTAATTGTAAGAAATTATTGTTATGCACTGCGGGAAAGTACTTTAAAATAGTAATATAATTTTAAGTAGCTGTAGGCCATATTGTCACTATTGGTTTTCCATTATACTTTCATACTTTGGCTGATATGATCATGGAACAGGTATTAAACTGCATTTCATGTGGTATTAAAAAGGTCTTAAATTTAACCCTGCAGAAACCCTGTTAGACTTTCTATTCACATCTCCCAAAGCATGATGGGAACGGAGCCTCAGAAGCAAAACCATAATCATCCCAAATTGAAATAATCAGAAAAACAAGAGAATAGCACATATTCCTATTCAGATATCTGATGTAAGGATATGACATACAGGCAACAAAAAACACCAATTTCACACTGTGCAAATGTTTTCTTTGAGTAAATTATTTTTATAAAAATGATCCTGGCACATGTATAGTACCACTGACATACCAATTTGTGGCATTTATGAGTAGTCTAATTCATTCTGAAAATAGCATGAGATACCTAAGACATACTGTGTAATCACTATGCCATAAGCTTGCAGATAAAGGGAGTGAAAACCAGGCAAAAATAGCCTAGGGTTCAAAGGGTTATTAATAACAAGCCACACTCTTTCTCTATATTCATCAAAAGGTGAATTTTGATACTTAACAGGTTTAGATGCAGAACATTGGCATACTCTGTAAAATGTGGCAAGATTCTGTGACTTAATATTCCTTTTTAGGGTCTATTAAGTTTCAAAGTTGGTCAACAAAACTTTATAGTTTAGATCCAACTGAATGTTGCTTTTAGATGTACAGCATCACCTCAACATTTAATTCTAAGAGAACATTAATTTCCTCTCAGGCTTCGTCCACGGGGAGGTCAGAGTTCAGATTCAGCTATAAGGGAGCTCTACACCTGGTTGACCTACAGTGTCTTGCTCCGGGACACTTCAGCAGGGCTTGTGCTTCTCTGAAACTGATGCTTGTACGTGCAGAAGTGTCTCATCACTCATTTCACCACCTCAGTCAGCCGTGGATGAAGGTGGATTATCTGCAGTGGCAGCGCATGCGGTAGCCTCGTATCTCTGCTGACCTTGAATTGTCATTTTTTTCAAACACAAACCCCCACTCCTACGCTCCTCTCCACAACCAATAAGATACCAAATGACCTTAATTAATGGCATTTAACCTATTCTGTATTTTCCATCAGTCCCTCTGAAAACCCCCTGGAGTTCTCCTGTGCACAGAAACATTAAATATTCATATCTCCATCATTTTAATATTTAAGCCAAATCAAATCAAATGGATTGCACCAGATAAAACTAACAGCAATTATCTATGCAGAGATGGGGAGATTTATTTAGTGTGATGAGTGACAGTTGGTGAAACATGAGGCTGAAAGTCTGACGCTCTCCCTCTTCTTTGCCTATTTTTCTTCTTTTTTTTCCAGACGACAGTGCGTCTTTCAAGGCCTCGCTTAAGTTGAAAGAGAATTGCTGGCACAGTTTATGAAGAGTTTTGAAAGTGACATATCCACTTTCAACAAAAAGTGACACAGACCCTTTCACAATGGCTGACAACACAAGAATTACAAACTGTAGTGCCATCCAGTAGATTGTTGTGGATAAAATGGCCAAAAGAGCTAAAGTGGCAGCTCTGTTTTTATTGAGATTTAATGATTATGAGTTTCACATGTTTGAGCTACTTGGATACAGACTGCGGTACATCAGGCTGAGCAGAGGCTGTATTACTACTGACCTTATTCACATATCAGAAATCAAAGCCAGGCATTTAAATTATGTTCTTGTCCTGCGAGTCGATGTAAGATATCTCCACTAGGAAGAAAACTTTGGCAATTTTGTCAATTGCCCTAGAAAATAATGGCCTCAATCAATTATTCAGTATATGCATTATATTGGTTACCAGTAGCAGATATATTTCAGTATCAGTAGTTATGGTGACAAGTCTGGTTCACTTCCTTATGGTTACAAATGAAGGATATACACAACATATCACGGTGGATTTAAATAAGGGACCATGATGCAGGCCTCACTAATCATGGAGATGATTTGGCAATAATTTTCACTAAACAAACCATATTGATATGTTATCATATCAGTATTGTCGCTGCTGCTGCTGGAAACAACACTGATGAGACTGGTGAGCAGTGATGCAGAACAAAAAGCTGTGCCCCTGTGTGCAGCCTCAGTGGACCCTCTTCCCATTTAAATATGTCCATTGTCACGCCTGTACAAATAACTAAATCAACAAGTATGCGTCTGTAGTGGTTATTAGGGTAATCATATGGGTTTTTCAGGTCTTCATTTTTTACCCTGGGTATACCCTACTATGCCACCTACACTGAGAAAAGGTTACTGTATTTCATAATAAAAGACATCCAAATAAGACTTCACTGGAATTATGTTTTATCTGCGATACTAAGTGCAAGCCTATTGTGGTGCAAAATAGAAGTAGCACGATAAAACTACAATCCCTGTATATACAAAAAGGTTCTCAAACTGAGGGTAATGCTTCTTCATTCATCAGTAAGCTGTTTATTATAATATAAGCAAACTAGCTACCTAATGTACCAATATTGAACTATTCTGAATCCCTGCTAACATGTTGTGTACAGAACATTCTTTCTTTTGTCAGCGACTGCTTTCCCTCTGATTGTTTCCTTTCTTTTTTCTCCACCTTGATTTTAGTATTTTTGTCTACCCTTATGTGGGAGTGCACAAAACCATGTGAAGGTTTCAGATGGGGGGATCCCTCTGACTGGTTCTAATGTTTTTTAGATACAAGAAAGAGTCAGTCAACAGTGATTTCAGAAATTTCAAAATTGCAAAAAATAAATTTTTTAAACCCAGGCTTTTTTTTGGGGCCTTGCCTATGTTGGACCATTGGTTCCACTATTCCCCTCACTACACACCCCTGCTGGTGAGTCAACCAAATAGTAAAAAACAAAATAACAAACTGAAAGGTGCTAAAATGCTCCATAAAGCTGAAGGAAACTAGAGTAAAGTGAAATGTCTGTGGGTTCCTCACTACAAGCAATTCCTTTCACATTAGACGAAGTCACTTGATCCACTGTTAATATGGAAATATTGATAAAGTGCAGCTTTAAACAAAGAAGACCAGGTCATGTGCCTAAACAAGCCTACATGTGCATAATAACATGAATCCCACAGTAGTCCATGTGTTTATAATAAGCATGCCCGTGCCCAACCACTTTAAGACATTACAAAAAGCTGTGAAAAATCCCCCCAAAAACACTGTGTGATTTCGGATGGTTGCATCATGAAAACAATGAATTTTCAATTAGGTGACAGCACATTTATAGGCCAAACGGCACGAAAGTACCTGTCTGTGTGGTCTTGTACCGCACATGTAGCTACAGTACTTTAAAGAGCAGCAGTGCTTCAGGATGAAACCCTCTCAGGCTCCGTATGTACAGCATGTGGGCTCATTCCACATCCGATAGAGATGAGTCTTGATATATATAAATATTTGATTCGATGTCTAATAACCTTTTGTGGATCTTTTCATAATGCACTTTTTAGTATTTTTTTGTATTTTTTTTATCTCTCCTTTCACTGAGCTGCGGCGGTTGGTCAGCAGAAGCCACAACTCACCACATCCACTGCAAAACCTCTGCATCAGTTTACCACCAAAACACCATCCCAGCGTTTTCTGCTTGAGATCAGGCAGTTTGGTTCATGTGATAATTGATCAGTTTTAATTCATTATCAGAATGTTCTCCAAAGCGTTTCCTCACATAAAAAAAAAAAAGAAACAACAAAAAAAAAAAAACGAATTATTATCTTATTATTGTCGAGATATTGCTTGAAATGTCCACTTGATCTTTGCTCTTCGCAACGATAAATAGCCCGAGATCAAATGCGCACTCACTTAAGCAGAGGAATAGCAGGTGCCCATAGGCTGGTGGCGCATTACTGTGCTGCGATGGGTGTTTTTTGCGCGTCACCAGTGGGCGCTTCTTCCTGCGCACAAAGAGAGCTGAGCCCGGGGATGCGCACAATGCGAGTCTCTCCGCTCAGAGGCGCCGCTGTCCTCTGCGCTTCTCGGCAGCATCTTGCGGAGCGTTAACACGAGGAGCTGGAGGAAAGCATCCCGGCGCCGCGCGTCTCGTCCTCAGCCAGCGAACTCACTGCTCTGTGGAATTTACCGAGGTCACTGTTAGTCCCGTCCTCAAAGACGGACAGACGCACTCTTAGACGGAGCAGAATTAAGTGCAGAGCGCAGACACCGCCGGAGCACAGAGCGACCTCTTCCTTGGCTTCTGCTGGGGGGTGGGGAGGGGGGGGGGACAAGAGTTGCTGTGAGAAATCCTGTCCGCTCACAAATAGCACGTCTGACGGATACTGGAATTACAATCAAAGCAGTTTCATGAAGAGGAAAAAAACTGCGTCTTAGAGCAAGTAAGTACCCGGTCAGAAATCATCACTGGCATGTTTGCACGTTGTGCCTCGTTCGTTTGAATGCGTGAGGATCTGTGTGCTGCCAAGTTTGCTTTGCAGAAAAATAGCATTAGGTACAACTTCATGATACACAGAGCAAAATAAAATGACCCAAAGAGCCGTGTCCCTGTGGCTGATATTCTAATATAGGCACACATGAAAAATAAAAAAAAAGGGTGTGGGGGGGCTGAGACAGAGTGTGCATGCTCATATTGGTCACACATGCATGATGCTGATGATTGCGTTCCTAGACGAGCCTCAAATGGTTCGGATGGTCCTACTGGGATTTCTACTGTTGGGGCTCATTTTCCTCATCTAGGACAAAGTCCATATGGTGCTGCTCTGTTCAGTCCCACACACACACACACACACAGAGAGAGAGAGAGAGAGAGAGACAGCATCAGCTCTCTCTCTAACTTATTTAAGGCAATTATTTCAGTCCCTGCAGAGGGAAATAGTTTGCCGATTTTTTTTTTTGTGTGTGTGTGTGTGTGATTTGTGATTTTAAGTCCCCGAATTGCATCTGGGTGCCATCTAACATCATAATAGTCTAATATTTGTCCAGCATTTTTTTCTAAGAATTCTCACAGGATTAGGATAGTTGCAGCCTACAGGGGAGTGTTATTAGAGCGTACGCTCTCATTTATCTGGAAAAAAACAAATATTTGGGCCACCAGTGGTCTGCACACAAGTATTCTTTTATTTTTCTTCCCACACAGACTGCAAAAGGACAGACCCAGCAGTGAGGGAAAAAAACTCAGCCTGCTCCATCTTCAAAGTATCCTACTATTCAGCAGGGATAGTTATCGTTCTCCCCTCTATTCATGTTTATTTATAGATCCTTCACACATTTTTTGAGCAATAGCCAAATAAGAGGTGAAGCATGTCTTTGAAGCCATTCAGTCAATTATTCTATAACGCAGCAATATCCTGTATGGCAGTGCAGGGATGAGTTTGTAGTATCATTTGCTTTGAAAAAACCCTTTTGGTTGAACCAGAGTGGCTATTACATTGTACAGCAAGTATTTTTTACCAGGAAGACTGTGAAATGGATTGAATACCATGAAAAAAAAATAAAATAATGTAAAGAGCCTGCCTGAGTGTCTCCTGCCCCTCATCCTTGACCTCCAGTCATGTGTTTGTGTCTGTATCTCGGATGAGGGTCTGGGGATGTGCCTGGCTGATGATGGGGTTGAGAAATGGATCGCTGCTCCCCTCTCTTTTAAGTGCACTTACTCCCCCTGCCCCTGCGTTAGGCAGCAGCTGAGGGATGCAGCCGTGTTTAACATTGACGGGAGTCACTGGGGGCGTCCTGCTGTCTTCCAGGGATTCAGTGATTTTTCGCATGAACATACACAGCTGTATGATGTCTGCAGAGTGTCCTGCCCAGATGTTTAGTCGTACTGTGGTGGACAGTTATTTAATGTGTAAAAAAATGTCAGAAGAGGTTATAAGTGAATGTGAAATTATAGTTTGTATGTATTTTGTGTGAAAACCACATTTCACAATCGGACATATTTGTCCCCTCTTATTCCTTGCTATATGTCGTCCTACAGCATTTGAACGTGGCCACAGTCACAGTACTCATCAAGCTGTCTTATTCATATGTGCACAGTTTGACGCGCCAGTCACACGTGTGAAGTGGCTACTTTTTCTTTTTTTTTTTTCTTTATAGCCTGCAAGGCTGAAACATCTCCGGAGAGAATATGCATCCAACCAATTCTTCCTTGAATGTTAATGTAAAAGCTGTTGAGATTAGGTTGGGGGAAGCAATGACATGAAATGCCTTTTTATTTTAAACCTTAATGCATAATTTGCCATGGGGCACACTACTCACTCACACACCTTAGGTAATGCAGAGTTATGGCGCAATCAATACCGAACAATTACTCCTACTTTGCTTCTTCTTTTCATTTCACAATTATTGGGCTGTGGCCTAAGCCGTGAAATGCAGACATTAAGCTCTGCCTTTTATTTTTTAATCACTTCACTTATTTTTTTTTATTTTTTTCATCCTCCCAGGCTCATGTGAAATAGACTTGTGCAGGTCTTCAGTCAGTCAGAGAAAATTAGGAGGCATCAGTGCACAGTTGATCATGAATTCTTCATTCATTTGCAAAAGCACAGAGCAGCTGTGTATTCAGATGGAGTCCGTCCCTGGTGGCGGATCCTTGTCTCCCAGGTTCTCTTGCTGAGTGATTTAATGGAGATGGCAGCAGATAGTCATAAAGACAATAACCTAGTGGAAATGAATGCATCATATACTGTAGTTAATTCATTCCCATTGTGCCACTGGTGTTCAGTTTTTAGAGTGAGGGTTTTACTTTTTTTCTTTTTTTTTTTTTTGCGTGTACCGCATGTGATCTGAATACAGACCTTGAGAGTGCACACCCCTGTGATAGAAAACGCTCTCCTCCCTCCCTTATTAGATTCTTTTGCAATTATGCTGCCCTCGGGGGGGGCGGGGGATGGATGCCTTTAACCACCTCTCCTATAAATTATGTGCCAAACAACAGCCCCACTAACCAAGAAGTCATCTCATTTACTCTGGAATGCGTTTAGCCAATGACTTCCATTAGGTTTAGCTTCTGTGGAGGTGAAAGTGTGATGCCTCATTACATTGGGCAGAGCAATGTTTTGCGCATCAATTCATTTGGAAAAAGCCAAAGAAAGAAAATGCCGGCTCACCTTCATCACCACAAGGCCCAGAAGGAGTTTTTTTGTGTTTGTTTTCTCGGTGTCCAGAGTTTATTTTGTTCTTTTTCTTTAGGATTTGCTAAAGCTTAAGCTGATATGCAGCTCTGCAAGGTTTGACACTGGAGCAGCTTTTTGAAGGTCAGAAGTGATACAATTCTTTCTTCAATTTTAGCAGCTCTGAAATGGCTTTCAGAGCATCATGAGACACTTAAGTTCTCCACTGAGAGCCACTGAAAAGCTGTCCACTGAAAATAAAATTCTTCAAGGCACAGCGACATACCCTGCTGACACGGTGGCTGGAAACACGAGCATATATTGGGCGTTTTAATGAACCATTCAGAAACAAATCAACAAAGACGAAAAGGCTCACAAATGAAAATATCACTGCGTGTTTTACAGACTGCAGAATGAAGCCGTGCTCAAGGACAATCATCCATCATATCAGCACAGACACTGTGCCGTGAACCATGTACTGTAACACCCAACTTGCAAAGAAAGTCTTTTCAAGGAGATTTTCCTCTCAGGATCGTGAAGCATTTTGGACTGATGACGAGGCCGGATCCTCCAGAAAGCGGATGGCAGTTAATACTGCACTCAAACTGAAAAATGCAGCACACATTTTCTTTTTCTCTCTCTCTTTTTTTTTTTTTTTTTTGCTCCAGTAGAATCTCAAACCGTGTAATCCAATGTGATGGGTTTTTAGAGTGGCAAAACGCCCCCTAAATTTTGAACGACACCAGGAAATCCACTCTGAATCTAGCACTGCCCGCTATTGCACCAGATGAGGAACAATTACTGGCACCATGACAGTCAGGCAAAGCCAACACTGGCCATTAAGTTATGATCATGCAAATGGGATGATTTACCCCCCTGCAGATTCTTCGTTGTGTCCGCTCAGCACCACGATGCTGCTTCCCACTCCTCCATGAGATTATGTAGACATGCTTTTCACGTCAAACCGCAGCCCCAATCCTACAGTTACAAGTTGGTGAAACAAGTGAGTGGTTGGTATTTAGGTCTGTTTCAAGAATTCCAAAGATAGCCCTGGGTTAATCCACATAACAGGGTCGTATTGTAAGGATGAAGGGTTGGGCTGAATTCTTAATCCTGAGAGGCGTATCAGTTTTCCACTTACTGTGATGTAGGTCAGTGCAAAGCCCCTCCTGTGCCACTGATACTACAATTACAGTCATAGGGCTCTCTGTTCCGTCTCCACATCAGAAAAGTTGAATGGCCATTTAGGTCATTGATCACTGGTTAGATGGGATATCTGATGCAGCAATTAAGGGATGATCAGCCTTTGAGTGTAGGTCCTTGTGACACTAATATGTGATGGGGGTGGGAGATACCTGTAAGGATAAAATCAATAATACAATATAATTTTATATCAGGATATATTGATATACCTGTAATGATTGGAATGTCTGTTTTTGGCTAGTCAAGGGAATCAAATACCTATTAAATCAAAGCATATCATTGTATTGATGCAGAAGTCCAATACTACTATCACATAGTTCAACTCATTTCTCTGCCAGAAACCGAATAATACAACCAGAGATATTTAAGGGGTACTCCAGCATTGAAGTATCGTGTTTCCACAATGTGTGGGGACTCATAAAATACTTTATTTAAAAATGACTTTACAAAGAATGGTCAAAAGCAGTGCATCAGTTGAAGAGATATCCTGACTTTTAGTTTCTCGTGTGGGTCAAGCTCCACAACCACTGGATCCTAAATTTCCCATAATGCAACCATAAGCATGTTTTCTACTCTACACCTGCAGCCTGTAACACAGACTTTTTGTTTGAAGCGTTTGTTAGGGAAGTTACTTGAAATGTGTATTTAATTACTTACTACTCATTACTAAAAGTAATTACATCACTTTACTAATTGCTCAACAGCAAAAGTAATCCATTGCTTTACTTTTTACATTACTTTGCTTTACTCTGCCCTGATCCTTCAACGGCTCTGTGTCTTCCAACAACTCCAAAGCCAGCACATCCGCACACTTTCTGTATTTAGCGTGTAGAAATGGTTTAACAAGCAGCTAGGCTACAGTGTGTCAGATTTACTATGGCTGCCACTTTTAAAAAAAATCACGTTTAAACAAATTAGATCTCACACATCATTTTTTGGAATTAATTTTGTCGCAACCAAAGTGGCCTAATAGTATACGTCGTAGAATTTACATCGTTTCATTTTATTTGCGGTGCAGTCACACTTTACAGAATCAGAAAACAGCCTTACCATTTCACATCTGCAGTGTAGAACTCATAGTACTTTCTGTGTTCTGTGTTCACACACCCTCCAACTCTAAACAAAAATTCAAAATTCCTGAAATTAGGCTCCCCTAGAGGCTTGTTACCTCACTAAGAAGACTTAAAAATGTAAATAGACATTTGTTTTAGTTATGTATATTATGGCACATTTCCCCCTCTTTTGGCGAGGGCCAGCTGCCCCTGCCACGCATCCCAGACCAGTCTCGAAAAATATACCAACTGTCCTGTCCAACTCCAACAAACAAACCCATCCCTAAAAGGTCAAAGTAGATTAGTAACTGCAATGTAATTACTGAATTTCAAAACGTAGCCCCACAATCCACGTGTGACTGACAAAAGCAATCACAGTGCTGTCATTAGTCAGGAAAGAGTTACTGCCCACCACTGTATTCTCCTGATGACAATACTGCCAATGACACAGTCAGAGTCGTTTTGTCAGACTTGACAAAGCTCCTCCAGAGCCACAGAAGACATACATACAACTGTTTCCACAGACTGAGTAGTACTTCCCCCTGACTAGTAAACTGATGTTGATGTGTAAAATTGTTGGAGTGCCCCTTTAAAGGGATACATACCTTGGTAAAGAAGGTGCAGGTTTCTCAGTAGACAGTATATATCATCATGTCAGTCAGTGTTAATAGATGACGATGAAATGTACCATTTGTATTGTTCTAGTATGTGGCCTTGTATTTTCTGTGGATCTAAGGGAATGATGCATGTATATAAAAATGAAAACAGTCAGTTTGCTTACATTCAGTCGGCCACCAAACCCTTTGTTAAAGTGGCATTTTGTGGAGTGCTGGTACACAGTCTGCCAGCTCCTATTAATAGTCAAATAGGGAGGGAGAAGTATCTTTTGAGGTCAATCATTTCCTTCCTCACTTCTCTTTAAAGCTGCGGAATTGAGCTTGTTAGACGGGATGAGAAATAGAAAAACTCACCCATTTAGCAGCTGTTTCTTCTTCAGTGCCACCTGAAAATTGCACTGTATCCTCTGGTTTTTGTCTGCTGTTGTTTTCCCCTCATCCACCCCTCGGAAAGATTCCCTTTCTCTCCACTTATAGTAACTAAATAACTAAATAAAAAGAACCAATTATGTAACCTAGCAGTGCTATAATCATGTTTTTTTTTTTTGTTTTTTTTTTTTGCTGATGAATGCTTGTCGTGTTTGGATCAAAATGTCATATTTTAATCACATCCATAATTACTTTCCCTTCAGATTAAAATTCTTGTATTCAAGGGAGAGCTTTCCATTCACAAGCAATCGGATGAGAGTCTTATTAGCCCTCGGCAACTGAAGATGATGTTACCATGGAAACAAATTGTTCTGCTATCAATCACTGGGTGCCTTGCAGGTAAGATATTTTAAAGTCTCACTGCACTTGTCATGGTTTATGTCATAACTAGATCTCTCATAATAAATGTGTTCCCTCTAATGCATATTCATTAGAGAAGAGTGTTACTGTTACTTTTTTTGTGTTTTATTTGACAATCTCACTAAATGCTTGTCTGTTAGGGTTAGAGATTACAAGTAGCATTTAATTTTTAGCAAGCAATGTTTATAATATATATAAAGTTTCATCCACTGGATAGAAAGAGACAGAGTCAGAACTGTTGTAAATAACCTAAGAAAATCTCTTCTTCTGGCCCAAAAAGGCAACACTGATTAAGTTGCAGTCATTACATGTACAGCGTTCCAGCATCATGTCCTTCACCGCTCCCTAGAGCGGTGTCCTGCTGCACACTTACTGTACACTGTCAGGGACAACTGGGAGTCCGATCCCATTCCGGTTTATGGCCTGTCCAGATCATTATCAGGATCCATGCAATGAATCCAGCCCTGCATTTTAGCACAATCTACTTGCCACCGTGCCTCATTCTGCCCTTGTGTGGCCACCTGGGATTTGAGCAGGAGAAGCGCAGACACTCTACCAGAATGTCAACCCTTGTTCAAATGACATTGTAAATCCCGGTGAATGTTATTCAGATTGGCTCATGGGTAATTCACGCCCAGTTCTCAAGGGAGCGAGATCCGAGCAGTCTCACCTTCCTAGCGGACAAGTGTTTTGAACAGGGCCCTCGGTTGCTGCCTATAGGTGCTAGTTGTTATTCAGTGTTGTGATCACACACTTGGAAACCCCTTGAAAATCACTACAGCTGATAACAATCATTATGACATCTGAGGTGACTTGGTTTTGTCTGGCACTATCGTCGGGGACTTCACAAAATACATTAGAAACCTTAGACATTAGCCTACATGGCACATTAGAGAGAGGCTGTGAGGTGACTGAATTTGAGGGGATTTTTCCTGTTTTTGGTTAAATCCAACTTTTTCCTGAACAACCACCAAGAGTTGCTGCGATTCGTTGTCATAGCTTTTATCTCAATCCGTCACACAGTGAAATATATGTTGATTCCTTGACATATCATTAAAACCACGTGTAGAACCACTAGCCACATGCTGCAATCTGTCAGCAGTAGGATATTAGGCCTACTCTGGCAGTCTGTTGATTCACTTTCACTCACCAGTACCAGATTGTGTTCCACATTCTTTCCTTTTAAGCTGCTGGCAGATGAGTGCATCCTTATGGCCTCAATTAACCGGTGCATGCGTAGTATGACATAGATGTTCTAAAAATATATCAGTCTGCTTCATTGATCAACCCTGTCACCTACAGGGAATCATTCATTACTGGGGAATTATGGGAAAACTGGCTTTTTATATCAACAGTCAGCTATTGTAGACTTTAGTGTTCAACTTAAATCCTCAACTTTTATTATCTATCATTATGATATTGTTCCTGGCAAGTAATTAACACTGATCACCTCCGTTTAGTTGTATCACTCAGTATATGTGCGCTCTCTGCAACTGCATTAAACTCTCTCAAACCCCTTAGCCAGCTCAATATTCACACAGTAATCCATCTCTAGCTACATACCTACACATTTTCAGCATTTTTATTTACTTGCATTTTTAAACATGGGAGTTTTGAAGCTGGGAGATTAATCATATCTTCGGCAGTATGATGATTTATCATAATGATAAAGTGACAAAGTGAGGCCTGGCACTATGGAAAAAACTGGCCCTGCATGCAAAATTGGAGTAAATACAAATAAGTGCCATGGTCAGTGTTCTCTCTTCACTATTCCAAGTGTCAGGTTCATCTTATGCAGCAGCATACAGTGATACAGATAGCAAATATGTCAGTACTAGCAGTTCATGCCTAACAAGAGTAAGTGGCATTTACTCTTCTTAATGCAAGATAAGCAAAAAGGTGTACGGAACACATCTCAGGGATTGTCCCAATGTTAAATTTTTATATAGAGTATATTGAAAAAGTAGTGTACACTGAGTGTCAGAGAGTTGCTGGATTTCAGCAAGATTAAATATGTTTCCTTACAGTGTCTGTGCTTTTGCTGTATTCTTCCAATATTTTCTCCTAAGGTCAAAGAGACAATTTCTCTGGCTTGTACTACTATAGACTTTCTCCCCTTTCCCCAGCCTGTACAGAGGATGTCATATTTCAAGGGCCAATATGGAGGACAGAGCCAAGTGACCTCATTTTACCGATCAACTCCCCAGACCAGCAGGCTACCATCACGTGCGAGGCGGAAGGGAGCCCTCTTCCGCAGTACAGGTAAATTACCACATCAAAGTTACATCCCCTACAAGCCTCAGCTCAACCCCCTACCTGCTTTGACTCTACATCCACATCACATGGTGAAAATCCATTGCTGCTTAATTGCTTGTGAATCTTCATTGCTGCTTCCACGGAAATCAAAGAGGGTACAGATAGCGTTGATTGCTATAGATTTGCTAAAGAACAACGTTTTCTGGACATAAATGCTTGAGAGATTACGCACCATCCAACTAAAAGACAGGCTTCAAAGAGCAACTGCTTAATTGAGCATCCATTTCTAATTGAACAAAGCTTATCTATTTTCAGCCTGAGCTGTGATGTAGAGTTAGAGTCGGGGAGGCGCCACTGCGGTTGATGAATATGCTAACACCTCAGATATGAGTGAGGTTAACTTTATTAATGATAAGATTTAAGCCAGTGTACTGCCAAAGCTGATGATTTATAATGTGGTGCACGGCTTAAGAAATCATTAAGGGAAAAAAGGAGATTTGAGCGACTCATTTGCACCACAGATCTTTTGATATATTCCTGGCGGTGCAGGGAGCCTGCCTGGAAAAACGGCAGCTGGCGGTGTTTTCTGTGGTGGATTGTGTTTCGGAGCTTGGTCAGCTTGGTCAGCATCAGCTATGGATGCTGCACAGCAAGCAGGGGAGAGAGGCAATAACCTTGTGAGTGACATTCCGTTAAATGCTTACATTTCCTATAATGTGTCTGTGCTGAAAACATGGTCCAGGCACAGCAGCAGGGAGTATCATCATACTTGTTGTGCAACCGGAGCGATCCCTCGCTGAAGCTGAAACCATCGCTTGCATTATTTCACCCGCAAATTTAAGGAATTCTGACGTTCACCGGTGTCGCTGAAGAGGTTTCCGCTTTTGTCTCCTTTGTGCTGTTAATGCAGTGGTGGGAAATGGTGTTGTTGTCAGTATGAGCTGCGACTTTTTCTCCAGCTGAGCAAGCACACACGTTAAAGCCATACTAATCAATATTTATATGAACAATGGATCAAATGACTATGTGTAATGTGAAAGTAGTGTACTGACAAGCCCACAGAGATTTATGACCAACTCTGCAGTTCCCTTTAGCTTTATAGAACATTTTAGTGACTTTTGAAAAGTAGGACTTTTAGCTTGTTGTGGAGTTTTGAGTTTAAATTTCAAATCATTTGATGCTGTACAGTATACTCTTTTTTTATTACAACCTTAATATTCTCTGTGGTTTGATTTTAATTAAAACACACTGCAAAGTATACACCACCCACATCTTAAGGAGATCTGGCGATAAAAGCCATTTTTAATACACTTTCTATTGCTCTGATTTTATATAAAGCTATTGTTTAACTTCATCCTGCTTCTCAAGTCAGTCCTCTCTTATTGTGTCCATTTCTCAGAGAAGTAGTACCTGGGGTTCACTGATCTTCCACCCTTTCAGAGCACTCAGCTTTGTTTTTGTAGAACAAAACAACACACATATCTCACTCTGGCAATATTCATCTAGGTCAGTAGTTCCACTGTTTGGAGTCAGTGCCCTCAATTATGAATAGAAAATCAGAAAACCAGGTTTAAAAGGTTCAGAATTGATGTTTGAGTGACCAACTCTCACCACTGTGGATTGACATTTCTGGTAATGCTTTTAAAGACTCTTGATTTCTACCCTTAATTTTTCTTTGAAGAAAGAGCGTTTTTTTTTTTTTTTTTTGCTTTATTTAGGTTGCATCAGTTTTTCCTGACACTGATCGTCCTTGACTTGTTTCCCTTCGGGCAAGGAGAGGACTTTTTTGTCCTGACGATGAAATAGAAAGCATCAATTCTTGGCAATTTATTTTAACAACACTGAAATTAGAACCTCAAAATGTCCTGAGCTGACTGAAAAAAATGCCTTTAGGAAGTGGTCATGCCGTGACTTTCACCAGAGTCTGCAAACTATGCATGGGCCTACACCCTGCAAATGAACAGTATTTGTATAATTAGATATGCCAAGCGGGAGAGTATTACATTCAGAGCTCCACACTTAATTTCCTCGGTTACTGCAGCTATTAAGAAAAATTCATCCATTTGGTTTAATATCCGTAGAAAAAATTGGGTCATACAATATTGAATTTGTCAGAGAAGATGATGTTCACCCTTGTCAGTAAGCCACTGTAGCACTGAGTATGTCGGTTCTCTTGCAACTGGGTATCTCAGCTTTCCTGCATACATCCTATTGTGCTAAAATGCTGGTAAAATGTAGATAAGATATTGAAATTATTAGTCCGATATGACCAGAATCCAGTGGCCAAAAATATCCAATGTAATTGATTTCCAGCACAGCTGCAATGAACTATAGCATAGTATGTAGTAATATAGTAATATAAGTACAATATAGTATGGTAAGGTAGTTCATAATCATTCAGCTGGCCAACTCACATAGACTTGGTAATGCATTTTACCATACATAAACAGTCTTTCTTTATATGTAAAGAAGACATGCTGTGTGGTATTGCATAAAACACTATACTTCCTGTTTTGAAAGTCAAACATATTTATATTTTCATTTTTATAACAAAAAAGAGAGATTTTACCTCAGCACTGCAGGGATGCCCATGTAGCCCAAATAAAGATTTTTACAGTACTATTAGGTACACTGTATAGTGTATGTATTGATAGCAAAAAAGAAAAAAAGGCTTAAAGGATAAGGCTGTTGTTATTCTACATTTTTCTCTCTGTCAGCGACTTTGTTGAAAAGACCAAAAACCAACAATACATAAGTCCGTCTCTGAATCCTAGACTGATTTCCCTTTCTTGTGTGGCTCTCACCCCCAAGCCCGTTGGTTCCTACTGAAGGAACCAACGGGATATGTATAAATATTTAAAGGGGCTCACAAATGCATAGTTTCATTTGTAAACAAAAAACAAAACAAAAAGGCTCAGTAATTTCAGCTGGGCACTGTAGTTTTAAGCAAACATGTCACAACCAAGTAAATACTGCATTTGTTGACTATTTTCAGCTGTGGATTAATGCAAATTTGGTGCTCTAGTGAATGTTTATAGCAGCAGGACGGTGTATGTGGGATTGAGTCACCCAGTGTAACTATGTGGCTCATTATTGTGTTTTTAATAGTTTTTGAACAACAATGTAGCTCCAATGCACAGAGGAATTTTGCTAAATCAGGATTTGGCAACACAAAACATAGTTGTTCGTTGTTTGTTTTGGTTTTGGTCTTTTAATGGGATTAATTGACAGTAAAAAACAAACAAAAAAAAATACATAGCATCACCAGCCTTATCCTTTAATAGGGGTAAATCATTACCAGTAACTGTGTCAGAGTTGGGCTGCCAATCAAAGAGTAAGTGCTTTAGAGACTTGTCAGTTTGCACTGATGCTCAGCAATCGCACATGGGAGAGTCCGTCGCAGAAAAAGACCCAGCAGACCAGAATGTGTCGTAGACTGACATCTTGGAAAGTACAGCAAACCTCTGTCTGAAAGAAGACAGGGCGAGGGAAAAAAATAAAAACTTCCTCACATAATTGCGCCTGTAATATACTGGAAATTACAGATTGGTGATATTTAACAGTGAAGTGGAGGTACATTAGTAATTTAATAAACTGTTTGACAAATTTACAAATTCTGTTTAATTGATTTAAATACAGGAGTACAGATTGCAGATATGAGCATACCAGTTTGTCATTTGTGTTTATATTCATAATAATCCTTGCTAGTTAGCTCCATACGGTCTGCTCCACCTCGCCCACTCACTGACACCATGAATATACGAATGGGAACCCTGACAGTTCTTCAGTTGACAAATAGTCCAGTGTAGCGCCGGAGCACAATCCAGGGCTCAGAGCTGCACTTTATGAATACACCTGTCACTGTGTTTACTATGAATCTGCTGTAACACAGGATCAAGGGCACAGCAGTGATTGGAAAGGGGGAATAAAAAAGTACTCTGGCCAGTGTCTGCTATCATGTAATGTGACTTCAGGTAGATGTATGACTCTACCTTTGTTTACGGGTCGGTACAGGGTAACAGGGACATAAATAGAACAGGGAGGGCGTGATTAGAGGATGAAATTGTTTTGTTATGAATTCAGTCGCAGTATACAGTAGAGCAAGATAACAGGGCTGAATCTAGAAATTGTTTATTCGATTTTTATCTTTCAGAGGGTTACTTGTTCTTTTACAGGGTGAGAAAATTCTATGATCCTTAAACTTATATGATCATTTTAAAACCAATGAGATAAAGTGGAAGAATGCAGGCCTGTGGTCTGAAATAAAGGCTATATTTTTGAGTTTATAGAAGGTAGATGTATTGACTTTGAATTATTTACTCTGTTGGTGCTTCATGAATATGCTTTTATTTACTTATTTTATTTTTAATCTAAATAAAAACATCATATATCAAAATTATAAACTGTAATTGTAAATGTCATTATGTCTGCTTATAAGGGTTTATGACTCTGTGTATGTGTGTGTGTGTACATATACTGTATATCTGTCAGTATTTCACTTATTCCATAGGATTTTTTAAGCTGATATACACACACACAGAAAACAAACTCCCCACACACATACACACACAAAAACACTCACACTGATCCAGGGTGGTTTAACGAATATTTATCATGTTACATTTGGCTTGAAGGCCAAATGAACATCAATTTATTAAAAAGCAGCACCAATAACCTACTAAACATAATTGCAGAGAGTACCCCAGTCAGCAGTTGAAGTTCCATTATCAGCTCTAAGCTCTCTCTGTGTGTGCGTGTGTGTGTGTGTGTGTTGTGTGCGTGTGCGTGTGCGTGCGCATGGTCACGGCTGTCTCTGTGGGTGTCTGGCCTCGAGGAAACCAGGTGAGCCAGTGCTGCAGTACAATCCCCAGTCTATTTGATGAGGAGACCTCATGCAAAATTGATGTGAACCTCAAGGTCACAGGGAGTTCATTCAGAGCATGCTCAGATCAGCCCGCGCCTGCGGCACACCGCAGCAAATAGAACTGTTCTCCTGGACTCTGTTGGACTTACTGTAAGCTCCTCTCGGCCTGATGCGGTGGTGGACCCGGTGTTATTCAGTTTGGGCTGTGCTAACATTAAGACTTCTGCTTCTCCTCTCTGTTTTACTGATGCAGCTGTTTGAGAGTGAGTTATAATGGAGGAGTAAAGGAACTGTTGTTTTTGAAATGAGAACAATTATTGCGGTTGTTATTGTTGTTATTAGCAATAGGCCGGCCACAAGTAGAAAACTGCTGATGGGTTATTGTTTTGGTTGTGTAGGTTGAATTTCCCCTATCCAAATGAGTAGGGAATTGTATTGAGGTTGTTAACAGACCTTTTTGGCTTGTGACAAGCTAGTGAGAATTATTATACTCTACATAGTGGACTCATATTAACCCAAAACGTGGGCAATATAAGTGGGCAACGATCAATAGTCACTGAACAAGATTTATCAATACCACTGCTTGTAAATTCTTTATACATTTTATTTAATGGTTTTATTAATAGTTAATAAATCATTAACTAGTGTTCATAGATCAGATTAACAAATGTGGAAAATCCTCGTTCAGTATGACACTGCCACAACATGTTTTATTTAGCTCCCTAATTCATCTGACTCCTATAAATTAAGTTATTAATGACCAATTAACATTTATAATGACAGATGACTGCTGGCTTATTAATAAGTTAGAAAAAATTGACCTTTTATGAATAACCTAGTAGCATTTATAACTGCTTACTTGATGGTTTATTATCCTTCATTAATGATTTAACAACATTTATGACTGCTGACTTGATTGCGTGTTAGAAAGTTAGATCCTCTTTACCCTTTATTAAAGAGTAACCTCACCTTAATAATGGCTCAACGGCTACACCTTCCACCCCAAAAGTTATTAATGATTTATTACTGATCTATAAAGTATTAGTAAATAATTATTATCATTAACCGTTTATAAAGCCATTAGTTATGATTTTTTAAATACAGATTTATAAGAAAATGGTACGGATTTTTCTCCCATCATTTAAATGAGATGAATGACATGAGAATTATTTTTTGATTTGGCCGTCTGACACACAATTTAGTGCTCTACATAGAATTCCCTATACAGTTAGTGAATAGAGAATCAGTGAAGGATATTGGATACAGCCATAATAATGATTGATTAGTGAAATTTTGCAGCCCCATTGATCACCAGGTGGTGGGTGTGAGAGGTCAGTCACAAAGTAGGGCTGCGGCAGATGAGACAGAGGCTGACATTCAACCTATTTTCTCAGATTAAATCATGCTGCTGTGTTTTATCACCGGTGGAAGAGGAAGCGGCAAAAATGAACACATGCACAGAATTTAAACAGTCCTCCAAACAGCACCGCAAGCACTCCATTAGGAGAAGGTTGTGTTTTCTGTTCTGTCCCTTTGGTATAAAGAGATTACAGCCCAGCTGGGTTTCTGAGGATGCTGTGCACAGTGTGTGCTGATGTTTCCTCACGTTTTCCGAGTGTGACGGTTCACATTTCACTCACCTCTCACTGTCACCATGTGAGAAATTGCAAGTGCTTTAAATAGTTCGGGCTGCATCAATGTTAAGTGTGAGGCCATCTTCTTCACCTCTTATGACAAAATGACAGCAGCCAATTTGCGCTTGTTTATCTCTCCGTATCTTTAAATCACATCCACCTTGTCTGTGTTCAAGTGAAAAAGGCAAACAGGAGCTCTCCGATGACAGATCCCCCGCATCTTCTAATATCAGAGCTTCTCTCAGGTGTTTCTGCAGCAAGAGAGGGTAGGTGGCTAACTGGTTGTGTCTGCAGTGCAGAGACACCATCACACCCGGCCAGCTGTCTGCTCCAGGGGTGTATGATCTGTCCAGGCTGCCCAGCGTCCTCCCCCATTAACTTCAATCATGCTGGGCGGATTCAAGTCTAACTAGCTTCCCATCCTTTCCCATTTAACCTCCTCCCCCTCTTGCACATAAAATAATCCTCTTTGGCACAAACAAAGGAGGAAAATGACGGTAGAGAATTCAAATGACTTAAAATGTAATATTAAAGGGTGTGTTTTATTCCAAATGTTCATATTATGTATTTGAATGTATGTTTTTAAATATATTCCTGGAAACATACGCTTTGGCATGACAAGTAGGGCATTTAAAAGTAATATCATTGTTGGAACAGTGACAAAATCAGTCAGATTAAGTGACTGGCACAGATGAATAATGCAAGCTACAAGATGAAAGACAGCTTTGTTTTCTGTAGTCTGTCAGGCAGGAGACTGGAGAGAGCCATGACTGGCTTTAAGACTGCATCAAGCATCATTCTAACTGCCTGTTAGTTTGCCTGGGAGGGGGAAAAAAATCATATTGATTTTTTTTCCTCCTTATCATTGGAATTGTCATTTCACAGCCTTATCCCTAAGGCAGACTTACACACTGCATTCCAATAATTATTTGTTTCGCAAATTCTATAAGGAACGGGAAAAGTAATTTGATCAAATCTGTGAGATTAAGTCCTGTTACCCTCCGTGCTCTTATAGGTATCACTCAGTTTGCATCCCCTTCAGATATATCACTGTCAGACCGACAGCCTGTAGATTTCAGTGAATAACGTATAAAGTGTTTCCATTGTTCACCATGAACATTATTCACTGTTTTGTCTCTGTTGGTAGCTGTGATTAATAGCTGTTGCTTCCTGAACTGAGCTTGCATGACAGAGTATCTCGTGACCTTTCCTTGAAGGAAATGGTCTGTAGACAATGCAATATGAAGGTGTCAGAAAGCAATAAGTCAGAAACACAAGAGCACAAACATAAACTAATTAGAAAGCACTCAGAGAGCGCATAATTCTGCCAAGACTGCTCAGTCCTTTACACATGTAGTTTTAATAACACTAAATGTTAAGGCATTTTTAATCTGGATCTGGAATCTGAACTTGCGTCAAAATGCGTATAGAGATACGCATAGAGGTGTACAATCATGGGATGCGTTTACTCAAGAGCAGTAAATCATTAATACATTATAACAAGATAATTGAGATAATAATAGTTGAGATATTTCAGTCTGGACCAATGTGGTGGATTGATTAACAGACCTAACCTTAACCCTAAAAACAGCAAGACATTTCAAAAATCTCACTATCCTATGAAACATAATTTGTGTTTTCTTATCTGGTCAAAAACACTTGTCCCTTGGCCCATGGCCTAAATGTCCACCAAATGTCACTGAAAGCTGTAAACATTTTCCAGATATTATGCTAGCAGACTCAATAACTGGACCAAAAACACAACCTCCTTAGTGGAAGTAATTAAAACTGAGATGAAATAAAATCCACTTCGCCATGAAAGTAGGAGAAAATCAATACTCACCCCAGCATATTTTCTCAGTTTTGGAATTTAGCATAAAATTCATGGCAAAACAAAATACTTACATGAAGTGAAACTGGTGAAACTGGGAGCTAAAGCTGTCCTCAATGTCAAGAAGTGTTTTCTTTCCTCCAAACTTGGCTGTAAGCGATATTCAAAACATTCAGATTTGTGTCAATAATACAGAACCCTGCTCTTATTACTCACCTTTTATCTTCTCAGCATGATGTGGGCAGACTGATCAAATCGATCTCTGTGATAAACACTGCGAGCGTGCATCTCCAGGGGGTTCAGCTACTGATTGTGTTTGCGTTTTTCCAGATGGTCACTAAACGGAACACTCATTGATCTGGGGAATGACTACCGGCGTCACATGTCTGGGGGCAGCCTGATCATTAGCAATCTGGACAAGGACCAAGACACCGGGGTATACCAGTGCACGGCCTTCAATACGTGGGGGTCCATCCTCAGCCGGAGAGCCAGCCTGCAATTTGCATGTAAGTGATCCTACAATTTCTAACACGTTTCTGGCATGACTCTGAGACCGTTATGGCATTCTGGCATCTCTTTGTATCCGCTGTATATCAGTCTGACACGTGTGTAATATGGTTGTGGCCCAGGCCTTCTCTTTTCCTTTTTTTCCCTCCCATTTACTATTCCGATTTCTCATTTAGATTGCCTGGGAATAGATTTTCGAGAGGGGAAATGGTAATCGAATGAAATGTCAGATGCAACAAACACTGTGGGAGAGGCAGCTTCTGACTGCCTCTGAACTCCATTGATTCTCATTAGTGGTTCCAACTCTGACAGCATCTACTGTATGCTCAGTCCGAAATTGACTCATATTTTGCCAAGTGATATGCCATCCCCCTGGGATCCAAACTTTAAAGGAGACGAACACAAATGATGCTTAATAAGTGTTTACATCTCTGTAATCACCAGCCACTTCTCTATGTATAACATATATATGGCAGCTTGTGAGCGGATCAGACAGTGGCAGAATGTCTGCTGCTCCGTCAGCCTTCTGCTTAAAAGACAAAAGGCGGGTTGGAAAGTGATGCTGTGGAGTGGGGTCCTACCTTCCAGACAGGCGCTGTAGAGACACTTCTCCTCTCTTCATCAAGCCTGCTGACTATTGATCATGTCCCAAGGATAGAGAGCCTTTCACTTCCTCTCAGGAGATGGACTGCTATTATCCCTATAGCCAAGTAATGAATCTCACTTGTGGGGACCGGGTGTAGAGCAGAGCTGCTTGACATTTATTGTCTTGCCTAATGCACAGTGAGGGAGGTCTAGGAGATCAGCATGGCTGATACTCTGTTTTTTCGTGTAATGAGGCCACTGCCCTAAGATAGAAATGTCATGGCTTCTTCGCTGCTTTGCCTCCCTTCATATTCAGCTGCAACCACTATAAGCTAACATGTCCGTCCACAGCTCACATTTGCAATGAAACAACTGAAGCAATACATAGTTAAACACAACAATTCAACCTATAGCATCAACATATACACTGTAATATTGATGAGTTCATCTTGTTCACACTCACTTAAAGAGAAATTTTGGTTTCATACAATCTGGGACTTAATTTCATAGTTTTGACGATCGTCATCGTCGTCGGTTATCTGCCACACTTACCATAGTTTTGTCTGTGTGTAGTGTCTCTGTAGAGCCTGTAGAGTCTTTCAGCCCACCGTTTGGTTTGGTTTTATGGGCCTCAACTGTCCCGTCTGGTTCAGTCTCAGCAAGCTCATAAATGTCAGTTCCAGCCACAGCAGGCAGCTGTGTTTAGTGGAAAACCTCTGATAAACCCACTGTACCCTACCTGCTCTGCACCAAACTGCAGACAGATGCAGTTAGTGACTAGCCAGTGAACATAGTGGAGCGTTTTATGAGCCAAAGAGCCAGATATTTCCCTGAAGAGTTGGTGGAGATCAAAATCTGAGCTAAAAGGGAGTGAATATTGGATGTACGCTGGTCGGGGGGCTGGAAACACGACTCCAAATGAATGATAATGTTGCCACATGTCTACTGGATATACATATAGGGAGGTGTTTGCAAACACTATCTCACCATATCACCTTATCAAACACCATATCAGCTTTTCCAAGGTAATGATATGTCAGTGTTGTTTTTACAGATTGCACCGATGGTCCCAAGTGGCCAGAAAAACTCTTGACTGCTCACATTTCTTAAACCTTGTTGAATTTTGTTGTTTGTAATGATGTCGGTTCCCAAATCTCAGCAATTGCATAGATGAGTACATTGTTATCATAAGTGATAGAAACAATGGCGGAAGCAATAAAAAAATAGAACCAAGTTGTAATAAAGCAGATTTTTTTTAGCTTTGCTCAATAACACTGTTGGACACATTATATAACAGGGAACGCCTATACGGCGGTGCCATTGCCCAGACCAATCATCTTCTAGCTGTAATGGATGCTCTCTGTAGTCTCTAGGCCAGCCATTCTTGTATGGCAGAGACGGATTCTGCTTACAAAGGAATCACTGCAGCTACAGTGAGTTTGGCCTCTAGCTCTCAGAGTTACAGTGTGTGGTCAGTTCACTCCAGTGAAGCCCATTATTCTTCTGCTCAGAGGCCAGAGAAGAGGGGAGTGTATCCCCTTATGCACCGAGCCCAGCTATATCTCTACCCTCTTCTGTGCCATTTTGCATGATCTTAGTGAAGGAGCCATCCTTTCCTCGGCCACTAAGTAATTATCAGTTGCTCTCTGATTTACCTCCCACTGTTTCCAAAAGTGTTACTATTATAATTGTCAACTGCTGTTATGCCGGGCTTTTTCAATCAAACCGGGTATATGAATCTTGCTCCAGCACCTCGCCTCAAAAATCGTAAAATGTCTTTAGGAGATGGACTCTGTATTTACTAAGACAGCCTGCTGAGATCAGAAGGACATCGCCTCTGTCTATATTTCAAGCCAGCCATCTCCTCCTGTGGCCTCCTTGGTGTCCTGCCGTGACTTGGCTCTGTACGATTCCACTGCGGTCACCAGAGAGCTGCTCATTAATCTTACCAACACTCTGTCCCACTTCTCTCCATAATCTTCCTTCTCCTAATTTCCCTTATCGGTCACACTGACTTTCTTTTGTTTGTGTTTGGAAGGCTTACTCTAGGCTGTTAGCCAGAGGGTGCAGACAGAGTACAGAGCGGACTGCGGCAGCTTCCCCTCCATCAGTCATGAAGCCAGGGGTGGTTTATCATCCCAGGTTTAGGTTTTGTCTGCCAGCAACTGCTCATTCATTTGCAGGGGATAGATTGTGCTGAGAGTATTGATGGGGAAGCTAATGCTTTTAAGTGCAAGATTACACCACATTTAATAATGATGTTACTTATTGCTGCTGGCACAGCAAACTGTCATTTGTCATGCACGCTCCCCTGTGTTTGCTCAGTCCGCGCACAGCCCCCCCCCCCCGCTCATTTTATTCAATTTCAACCTAATCTCTTCCTTGTGCTAAAGTGTAGTGTTGCTGGGTAAACGTCACCAAGTCAGGTCCGTGTATTTCATCAGCACCCCAGATGCCTTTGAACGTGTTGGAGGCTGTCAGGAGGTGTCCCATGGCAATCAATGATGCCCTATTAAAGTCCCAGTGCTCAAAATGTAACATCAAAAACATGCCTTAGTGAATCAGTGAAAGGAGTTTTGGACAAGTTATGTCTCCTATTTTCAGAACTATCTTTTTCAAAGTAACCATTGAGTATATAGAATATATAAAAACACACTTTTTGGCTGTCTGATATTCAGCTCTATGCTGCTGATGATTTTACTTTAGATGATTTTACTTAAACCTTGTAGTCTAATTCTGTTCCGATCTTATTTCACTCATCAGATCTCGATAACTTCAAAACTCAAGCAGTGAGGAATGCTGTCAACGTCCGTGAGGGCCAAGGAGTGGTTCTGTTATGTGGACCACCTGCACATTCAGGAGGTAAGCTCTCTCTATCTGGGTATGCTGCTTTTGTGCCTGTTGTCTCTTATTTAAACATGACTCATAGGAATTACCTCCACTCGTTTCACATGGCAACCTTTGATAAAGGATTACTCCCTTACTCCTAACTTAATCTGTTTTTACACCCATTTATGTGTAGGCATTTTCTTAATAATCATCCTCTTATGTATTTCATACTGAATATTACTAAATTTAAAGGAATAGTTCAATATTTTAGGAAATATGCTTATTTTCTTCCTTGCTGAGAGTTTGATAAGTAGATTATTATACCACTCTAATGTCTGTCTGCTAAATGTGACGCTACCGCCAGCAGCTGGTTAGCTTAGCTTAGCACAAAGACTGGAAGCAGCGGGGGAAACAGCTAGCCTGGCTCCGTCCAAAGGCTGCCCCCCCCCCCCCCTTTCCAGTCCTTACGCTAAACTAACCAGCTGCCTTATATTTATGCCTTATAAAAAGATGCTCCAATTGTTTCGCTGAAAGGATAAAAATGTATTCATCAAATGAGACGCCACAATTAGGAGATAAAGACGCACACCGCTCAACCCTACCTCTCGGAGTATCTGCAGAGCCCTGAGCCTTGGACAATGGCTGCTGCCTAGCTTGTCTCCCTCTTGATACAGCAGCTTGCACATTGGAACAACCCATTTCCTTCACAAGAGAACCGTTTGCAGCACAGTGCATTGTACAGCTGGTCTTTGGGATAATGGGTCAGAGTACTCTGTGTGAAATACAGTTTGACAGCTTTCCTCTGACATAGGCTTGAACACGGCTGGCTGCTGTAACCGTAGCACTATTGTGTTTTCTCACATTTTCTGAAGTGAATGAAAGTAAAGCAGCCAGCTGTCCCTTTCTTCCTTTCCCGCCCTGTTGCTCCGTCCCTCTCTGGCTCTCCCTCACCCCCCCCCCCCCATGTTCCTTTTTCCTCTCTTCAATTTTGGAAGCATCGACTTGCTATGTAACCTTGAACTCCAATGAACTTTATTTAACACCTACAAGGTGTCCCTTTGGTTTTTCATTACGCTTCATTGACTTTGAATTCTGCAAAAGCTTTTTCCTCCAATGCCACATTCATTATCACATCACTCAGATATGATAAATGAAATACAATATTGTGACAAGCAATTGCAAATGTGTCCCTTTTGTGCTCCATCGTCGACATTTGTTTACTCAAAGGGCCTTTTTGGCACGTGAGTCACTTTTTCTGTTGCATAAAAGCCCTTGCGTTGTATTTCCGCTCCTGACTTGAATTGTTTGGCAAAATGTCTATCACTGCTCATTACACCCACATAGTTCAGATGTAGGTTATGCTGACTCCGGCTATGTGGCCCATGCTTGCCTAATCAGAAGGAGCTTAATATCTGCATCGCTGCACCCTGCTTGGATGCTTGCTCCTTAGGGGGGCATGGGATATGATTGACAGTCATTGCGTACACCTTTTGACTCGGAGCCCCTCACCTCCACAGTGGTAAATTACAAAGACCATCTCTTTGCTCTTGCAAATCTGTGCAGTGTGCGCTTCTGAAGATGACACAGTAATTCATCCTGGCAGGTATCTCTTTTCTTATGGTAGAACTGCCACTTGCGAAGAGGCGTCAAGACATATTCCCACTTCCATACGTCAATCCATCCATCCCTCAGTCCGTCCATTCCTGCATGGCTCCCATGAGCCAACCGAGTCACTCAGGGACCCAGGGAATGGAGGCCATGTGTCGGGGGAGGGCCACTGATGCGGTGTAATCTATTTTGTTTCGCTCCCTTTCCTTAGGTCTCCCATTTCTTCTGCACTGATAGGTATACATTTGGTATCTCTTCCCAAGGAAATAAAGTTAAGGGAAGGGAAATGGTGTGATATGTTAACATTTTTAGGCCACAGTGGGGTATGTTTCTTTCAGTTTGGCCATCCCAGCCAATGGAGGTCGGTGTATCTAATACTGTATGTGCGGAATCAGTCATGCTCAGAGCGATGTTTGACAAGTTTTCCTTTCCGTTCCAGAGCTGACATTTGCGTGGATCTTCAATGAATTCCCACACTTTGTCCAACAAGACAGTCGTCGATTCATCTCTCAAGAGACTGGGAGTCTGTACGTCGCAAAAGTGGAGCCCTCGGATGTTGGCAACTACACCTGTGTGGTTAACAACACTGTCACGAGGGAGAAGGTGTCCAGCTCTCCTACACCACTGGTCCTCAGAAGTGACGGTAAATGCCTTAAACTACAGTTTTCTAGTTTGTACCCCACTGGTTTGTCCCACCTTCCAGTAAAATTCAGTTGTGGCTATATGTGTCATATAGATTGCATTAACAATGGCAGTGTTTTGATATTGGACTGATGACACCTAATGACACTTTTGACAGACAGCTCTGCACTTAAGCAGCTTGAGCTAATTATTAAGACGTTTCTATATGGGAAAATGTCACAGATCATTGCAAACTAAATATTGAGGTGCTTCCTCCATCTTGTGTAGGGCTCTTTGCATGAGTGATCCACAATCCCAAAAAGAAAAAAAACTTTGTAGAAATGCAAATCTCCTTCAAAACATTATCCAAGGCACACTGTAAGATTTGTGCAAAATTAAAATGCCTTTATTTTACATGGCAATATATTTAAAATGACCTGGCCATGTAAAATATCTACAGTGTGCCTTGGATGGAGTATGCAGAGCACATCTGAAGTCTCCAAAGAGCACCTGTAGGATCACAACAAAAGACCCAGCATCGCTTCTACTCGATTGTCTAAACATTGAGGTGATCAGGGTATTGATTGTGTGTTGAAGGAGATGCCGTTCCGTATTCTGCATGTTTTCCACACTGTGTTTAAGATGCTAGCACTCATCACAGCTTTTCAAAGTCTAGTGACCTTTAATCTGAAAACATGCACTGGACCCCAAATCAACTTCTGCTGCCAGACAGTGGGGTTGTAATTGGTAATAGTAAAGGGCATACTACTATCTCTGCAAAGAAGTATTTGACCCGGTCTAGTGATGTGAATATAAATACAGTCATAAATGAAGTCACATTGCCACAGGTGATAAATCTCTACTAAGCAAGTCTTTCCCTGATGTGTTCCCTGAATCTTTTATAAGCCACCTCAGATTTTTTTCTCCCCTCCTCTGGTCACTTTTGCTCTGTACGCATAAAGACTTTTCTGTTAGCTGTCCCACTGTGTTACTGCTCTCTCTTTGATCCAACACAAGTGTAATGTGTGCTGTTAATCATTGATGTGAAAAGCTTGTCATCTATTGTCTCCTTTTTGTAGGAGTAATGGGTGAATATGAACCCAAAATAGAAGTTCATTTCCCCGATTCAGTTCCAGCTGCGAAGGAATCGGTGGTGAAACTGGAGTGCTTTGCTCTGGGAAAGTAAGTCAGCCTCATTGTATGTGTTTGTGTGTGTGTGTGTGTGTGTGTGTGTGTGACATAAGCTGTAGGCTCATCCATACGTAGTGCTACTCAAGATGATTTAAGAATGCACAAGCGTAACATTACTCATTCTCTGATTTACCAATCCATAGGAGAGCAAAGGCCGTAGCATGAAAAGACAAGGGAGCAGAAATCAAAATTCTTTTAAGAGCTTCTGAGATCGGAGCATTCACAGTTTGATTTGTGGGGAACAATAATTCACAAGGCCCTCGCTTCAGCTACTTTTCCTCTCTGTTTAATCGCACTTTGATCACTGCGCCTGACAGTTGCCATCATGGGAACTTTTTGTTCGTCTTCCGCAGCCCTGTCCCAGAAATAAGCTGGAGAAGAACCAGCGGCATCCCTTTCCCCAGCAAAGTCAAAATGAAGAATTCAAACGCCGTCCTTGAAATCCCTAATTTCCAGCAGGAGGATGCGGGGACGTACGAATGTATGGCGGAGAATCACCGAGGCAAAAATGCTGCACGGGGTCGTATTTCATTCCATGGTTAGTGAACAATTTCAAATTGAATGAACGCAGACACAGGGAGACGCAGGAGGGAATGTGTGTCTGTAACAGATATCAACATATGTACAGGAAACATGCATGTGACCAGCAGCTTTAATCTCATTTGTTTGACAGAAAACCTATTTCTCCATAAGTGTGGGGTATAACATTTCCATGAAATTACAGGACAGGCTATGAATCCAGGCCTCAAAAAAGTAAAAAATAAATATTATTTTAGAGGCCCCAAATTCATTTTCAGTCAGAATTCAAATCTGTTTACCAACTTGCATTCCTCATTATGCTGATAATCCACTTTCTGAGTTTCAAACTTTGATGATTTAATGCAAGGCTGCTTTGACGGCCTTATGATTTCTGATACCACTCTTTACTAATCCATTCCTTCTTTAATTAAAACACATGTTCGAAAAGGTAATCCTCTCATTTCTTTCCCAGCTAAACCTCACTGGCTCCAGACAATGGCAGACACAGCTCTGTCCATCGAAGAAAGCCTCTTTTGGGAGTGTAAGGCCAATGGGAAGCCTAAACCATCCTACAGCTGGTTGAAGAATGGGGACCAAGTGATGGCTGAGGTATGGAGATCTGAATCTATGTTAAGGCACATTGAGGCTTAGTTAGAAGCTATGCTAAAGCTCAACTTGTCTCAGATTGTGTCTGGGAGTGTTAATACAAAAGTCTGAACAAGCCTGTAATATCTTTTTCACAGCTTTGGTGTTGCCTAAAATGTGTTCTCGATTTGATGAAGTAACACAGCAAGTTAGATCTGCTAATGAGTTACACCCCTCATGACGGCTACATACCGATATTTGTAAAATGAGTGGAGTGCCCCTTTAAATCAGCAGATGAAGCAAAAAAGGATGAAAATGTGTTGATGTGGTAAGATGTCTTATATCTAAATAGTTCATTTTACTCAGCTCCAGCTTCCTATATGTGTCTATGATTAACACAGCACTGTATGAAGACCCCCCCCTGCAGCAGCGAGGCTCTCTGACTTGCTCACTGGGTTAAGAATCACTCTAAGTCATCATCCGAGCTGTCATCATAGTTTTTCCAACCGAGCAACCACAGAAAATAAATTACTTTTTAATATGCTGCTGGTGCTATTGTCAACATTGTTTCTTTCTGTGTATCTAAGATCCAGGTTAGCAATTTTCGCCACTGCCTCTTCATCTCTACCCCATTACAAGCTGAACATACGTAGAATGCCACAAGGCTCTTATGGCTTTTTCTCCTCTCCCACTGTCCTCCTCCTTCATGGTGCACCAGTAATTGCTGCTGTGCTTTTGCAATGGATATGCAGAACTGCTTTCTCTTTCCCTCTGCAGGGTCGGGTACAAATTGAAAACGGGGCCCTTTCTATAGCTGCATTAAACCTGTCAGATTCCGGGATGTATCAGTGTGTGGCTGAAAACAAACACGGCATTATTTATTCCAGTGCCCAACTAATGGTGTTAGGTAAGATTGCATCCCTCCCTCTGCTTTTATCCTGCTCATCTGTCTGTGTGTTTGATCAGCTCCTAAGATAAAACACCGGCAGCCAGCTATAGCTCTCCTCAGCGATCAGTCTGCAGACTCATTTGATGTCACTATGGGCTCTGCCAGCAAAAATATGAATCTGATGGAGTGTCTCATTTTACTTTCAGTCATTTCATCATATTGATTTGGATACTACAAACGCATTGCTTTGTGGCATTGTGCATGCTTTCTCATGTAGATGGGGTATTGATTTATTTGTAAAGCTTTGATGACTTCCATTGGACTGGCTCGATGAGAAACTCAATTCTGTCTTGACACATGTGATGACACTTGGGGGTCCAAATGATGGCTGACAAAAATGTGATGATGAGTGTTGGACAACAGCAGAAGCATGGTGAGGGGGGATTTTGTGTGTGGGGTGGGCAGGTGGGTCCATAGCCTGGAGCACAGTAGGCATTTCTGCTAAGTTCATGCTGAGATCTCGAGCTGCTGTTGCTGCTGAAGCTGAAGGAGAGTCGATGTCAATACGGCACGGCTGATCTGCAAAAGTTCAGTTTGCCTTTATGTTTTTAATCTCACACCTCTCTCCCCCCCCCCATACACAGCTTCGCCTCCCAGTTTCTCCAAAAGTCCATTAAGAGCCTTGCTAAAAGCTCGCTCAGGCAGCGAAGTCACTCTTGAATGCAAGCCTCAGGCCTCGCCCCCAGCAATTAGCCTGTGGAAGAAAGGGAATGAGATCCTGCAGAGAACTGAAAGGTAGGATAAAAGTCCAAGTGCATATTCCTAACAGCTTTTATTCACATTCACTGCAAGCCGAATTTGTTTGAATAGTGTATTTGGCATTTGTGCAGGTGCATAGAAGGAAAGGCTAATGAGGAGAATGAGATCAGGGCACCCGCCAGGAAAATTGCACATGGCTAATATAGTACGTGCACCCTCATGTGCAAATAGCTTGGTGTGAGGGATGAAGATGCTAACTGGTGGTATCAACACTGCATGCATGAAATATTTAAGAAGATAAAAGATTAGCAAAAGGAGTCGCTGCCGAAGATAAAGTCTATCTGCTTTTTGATAAAGGCAATTCAAAAGTAAAACTGAAACTGTTGCCTGTGTAATTATCCGAGGTAAAAGTGTTCTGCTTTATCATGACATACAAATAGAGTTTGATTCATGCAATCACTGAAGCTGCAAAGACAAAAGCCTCTTTGCAGATTTGAGAGCAGCGACATCTCACTAGACACACAGACATGATGCAGACAATGAGCAAACTTCAAGCACCACTTTAAGCGCCATAATGTGGTGCTTAATTTAGTTTGTTGTCCTTCTCTGTCTGATTTCTTATTGAATACACCAGAAGCTGGATTTGAGCTACTGAAATGATTTCACACAATACTAAAGAACCAATTAAAAGGTGGAAAAATCCAAAAACAAATCAGAGACGAGAAATGACACATTTGAGCAATCTGTCTGCAGACTTTTCATCATTCCAATTGGAGGAAGAAGAAAAGCTGACTGAAGACGGTGACTAAACCCCGCTGCAAGCAGCACATTGAGAATTCTTAGCACGCGCACACACAGACTCACACAACAGGCAGGAAAGACTGAAGAACAACTCAAACATGGGCATCAGAGCACACTGATGAAATGGTTGACTTTGTGCTGTTTGAATCACTCCCATGCTGCTTATTCAAAAGGAGGTCTGAAAGAGAACAATATGAGCATCAAACATCTTGTCAAAACAGCGCTGAGGCTCCTTACTTGGCTCCAGATGGGGAGCTGCATCTATAGCTGCAATAAATGGGTAAAATTCCCAAGCTGACTGACATTTAGCATGCTGTATGTGAAGCCCACATAGTCTTTCAAGGTGCACAACACTGTACGGGAAATGTTTTCTCATATATGCAGTCATGCTGTAAATTGGAGCAATGTTTAGAAAATGAATTATATCCACATTTTGGCACTAAATACCACATCAGTAAAAGGTAGTTTCACCCAAATTATGAAAAACATATTTTCACAATTACCCCTTGTACTGTCCAGTCATGCAGATAGTTTTTAACTTAATTTTCTAAGGTTTTGAGACATCCATCTCTGAAACATCTGCCTCTACCACCCTGTCCCTGATACTCTGGATAATCCACAGAACACACTATCAACAGTTTTCATCTGGACTATTTATATATTGAAAGAAGATGTAGCTCCCATAACAATTGTTCACAGGGAGTTCTGTAATTTATCCAGACTTCATTTCTGGAAAGACAAATTGCTGTTGACTTTTTTTCTATGTAGTTTTTTTAATTCTTTGAGCAACACAAACTAGTCTATTCACCTTCATTGCCTTGGGGGTGGAGGCAAAAGTAGTCCAAAACCTCAGCAAATAAAATAAAATAATTCTGCATGGCTAGATACCACAAAGGTAAAAGGGAAAATCAAACTAATTGAAATTTAAAGCAAGACTATACAACTTTTGAAAGAAAACAAGACATTCTTCCTCTTACAAATGAAATGTTTGATTCATTAGCAATAAAACACACCCTTGCTCAGTTCAATACACTCGTTTTTCTGCTTCAGCCTTAATTGGTCTGGTATGACCAGTAGCTTATGGTGGATAATGTTAGCAATGTTTAGGTAGATGTTGCTGTATTACTGACATTACTGAGTCAGTTCACCGACTTTATGACTCTTCATCTGTGCTACTGTTACAGTAGATATTAGCCTTTAGCATTACCGCGTATAGACAAATAAGCAAAAGTTACATAGTCTCGCTTCAGGTGAACTGACCCTTTAATATGCCAGAATCTGGTGCTGTTTTCAGGAGATGGTTATTTCCAAGCAAAACACTACATTGTTATTATATTTGTTGACATTATAAGTAGTGACAATACATGTTATAATTCAGTTTTATCTTTCAGTGAATTGTCTTGAACACTTTTTTGCACATTGCCGTGCACTATTTTGTGGGGCAATACTTACTTACATAGCACTCTATTATATTTAGTCTTTAGAGGGATATATTGGGCTTTTATTGAATATCCAGCCAGTCAGTGGCCTCACAGCATGACAGAGTTTCCTCACTGACCTTAGCAACATAAAGCCTGTAAAGCACATATTATTTATTCATTGAGTTATTCAGTGTTGCTGTTTGTGTGTCCCAGAGTTTAGCCCACCACTGAGTCAGGGTGGTAGGTCACCCTGCCTGCTGCTAACCCACCTCAAAGAATTTAATTTTTCTGGGCTGTAGTGGAGAGCTTTAAAGTGCCATGAGTGTCCAAGTGCTTCAGAGGCTTTTCCATTTTGACATGAATACCATACACTAGACCTACTACATGAAGACTAAAATAATAAACTCTCACATGTGAATATATTTAATATCAGCACAAAATAATGACTACAGACTGAAGCGATACAAAGTCCAGCACTTCTGAACGGTCTCTGCTGCCCTTTTGCCCATACAGTAAAAATCTAATCTTTTCCCTCAGGATTACTTTGCTCTCCAATGGGACGTTAAAGATCGCTAATGTAACCAGACGGGACGCAGCCAGCTACACGTGCATCGCCAAGAATCAGTTTGGGACGGCAAGCACCACTGGGAGGCTGCTCATCACTGGTGAGTCCTGCTTTTCTCCATCCACGACTCAACCTTAATTGACCCTTTGCTTCAACAGATTTTATTAGCTGTAGCGAGCCTGCTTACTAACAGTAAATCTGTGGGTTTGTTGAAACCTCCTTCTCTGGCTGACTTCTCAGTGTTTCCGGCTGACTCGTATGAAAATAAGAAACCTGCACAAGGAAATGTTGGATATTTTTGGAAACAGCTAACCTGGATCTTCTCATTTAACTCTTGGCAAGGAAAAAAAAATTTGCGTATTTTCAAAACTACAGTATTATCTTCGTTATGGTTGCAGGATATTATTAGACGATTGCTTATGAACGTAACAAATGTTCAATCTCCTTTCAGTTCTTTGAAAAAAAGGTCAACCATTTCTCCTCAATCTATGGCTTGAGAATACCCTCACTAATATTCATTTATATTCAAGTTATATATGTTATATATTGCATGTGTAACGTTAACAACCAAGAATATTGTCAATAAATATTCCTGGTATACATTATGCAAAATATCAGTTAAGTAAGTAACAAAATATTATGCTGAAATTTAGTTAAAGGTCATTATTTATGAATGCAGTGACATAACACGTACATGTAGTCCTCCAGTTTAATCTGTTGTGTGTGTAGCCACCTGACTTATTTTTCTCATTAGCTTCTATTCTTCTCATACACTGACAGCTGAACCATTTAATGTCATAGAATTTAATTACTGTGACCTTTCAACATGCTCTGAGGCCTCCAATCCAACACAGCCACCAGTGGGAATGTGCTCCTATCTCTATAATCCTGTTTCAAACATTTCCTTCCAAATTGATCCCGGAACATAAAGTGCAAACCTGAGATGTCATTAAATGTTGCTAATGGACAGACTTGGAATTTAAGTGGTTATTAAAATCAGGAAAAGCACACATCCAAGGCTAATTTAATGATGGTGGCTTGATTCAGCCATGAATTGAAGTGAGATGGCAGTCGGAGGGGTCACGGAGGTGTTAAAGGTTCCCGTGGCAGGGATATTAACGTGCTACGCGCTTGTCTGTTGTCTGGCCAGAGCCCACCAGAATCACCATGAGGCCTACTAACATGGAGATTATTGTTGGCGAGAGCATCGTGTTACCCTGCCAGATTGCCTGCGATCCAGCTCTGGATGTGTCTTTCTCGTGGGCATTCAACGGCCAGCTCATCGACTTCCAGCGAGACAGCGATCATTTCGAAAGAGTGGGCGGGGTGAGTCATCTCAAGCATTAAACTCAGCTACTTTCTGGCTATTCTGGGATTAATTGGGACATACTGTGTGATGTGCAAGGGTATGCTCCACTGCCCTGCTGAGGGCTTCTTAGACACCAATCGTACCCAAGCAGAGAAATGTATGGCCAAGACCAGTGGTCAGTGGTGGATGGAATACCAAAAAGATATCTGTTAAGCATCAGTTACATTCTTTCATTCATATGCCGTTAAAGCCTCAGTGAATGGCACTATCAGGTCAGTAATCGGGATCCTTACCTTTTGAATTGGCTGTGTGAGCTGCTACGTGTTGCACTTCTAAAGATATATTGGTGAAATGCCATTTCAGTCATACAGGGGGTCTTCATTAATAAAGTCTTTATATATTTCATCCCTTCAACTTCTAATTCTTATACCTCAAGGGAGAACATTTTCTTATCATCTCCCTCTGCCATAATTGAATTTGCATACCTATTTATGAATCTTGAGCCCCGAAATAATTACGTAATGAGCTGGCTGGCATTCACCAAGGGCAGGCCTGGCACCAGTAAATGTTCATTTTAAATCCTTATGCTCTGAAATAATAATAAGTGACAACTCTTTGTTGAATATTTGTTCCTTTTGATGAAGGGCAAAGTCAATTGTTCAGAGCTTGTCAGTATAAAACGACTTTACACACTCTTTTAGCTTTTTACAGTGCCATTTATCATCCAAGGTCAGCAGCCGGATCACTGCCATTCATGTGTTAAAGGTTGACATGATATCTTATTGCCCTCATAGTGTTGTGGACATGCCAAATTCATATTGTCGCAAATGCAAATGACAGTTACTAATGACATTGAACTGTGCATAGGCATATAATGAGATATAGTTTTCACAGAATCTGTTTCCCTTGTCCAGAGAGATTACCAACCCCCGGCTCAACAGCTTTTGATGAATTAATTAACATAATTAAAGCAAATCTGCCTCATCACTTCCTTCCTGCCAAGGCAGGATGCCTTGCTCTCGATCGCAAGCTCTCAGGTTGGCCAGGTGGTAGGTGACATTGGAGTGAAAATCAGACATGGCAGAGCTGTGCGTAAAAAACTGTCGGGCAAAAGGAGACGAGATGAAAGGAAGGGGAGAAGAGAAAAGAGAGCAGTAGTTTCTTTAGCCCGTGGCCGCATAGAAGTGCCAGAAGTGTACTCAGCTTTGTCAGGTCCTTCAGAGAGGTGGAGCTCCAAGGGCGTGCCTGCCCAGTCACTGCAGAGTGGAGCTATGATCACTAGCCACTGGGGGCGATGAAATCTGCCATGACTGCAGCAAGTCTTACCTGGCTCGCCCCTCAGGTGACTCATTTCCAAAGCAACACGCCACTTTTCACAGGCTGACATGCAGGAAAGCCACTTCAAGAGGTGACTTTCAAGAGGTGTGTTCCCATGCACGGTCAAAATGAGAACAGAAGAACAGTGTCTGGATATAATGTGTTAATACAATATTGTAAATCAATACCAAATTTTAGACAGGCCAAATTGTATGATAAATGTCTAGTGAATTGTATTGTTATAATGTCTCGTGTTTTAAAAATGTACAATCTTTAGCTATAGCTGTAGCGCTGGAAATATATACTCAGTGTAATATATTGTTTTAAAGTGATGCTTAACATATATGAACCAATGTGGTATCTATGTTTATATGTGTCCATGGGCACTTGCAATGTCGGGTTGGCCAGTATATCCTGTGTCGTTTAATGCAGCTTTCTGATTAGTTAGTTTTTAGATGTGGGTCATACCAACAATTACATTGTGAGAATTGGGTCCCAAATTACAGACACTGTGATCATTTTCCACAAGATGTCTTTAGCTGCCAAAGCTCAAAATTAGCCATAACTGTCTCACAGTGTGATTTAGGAACACCATTTTGGAATGATTACCAAACATTTTGCCATGTTTCTGTCACATTTGTAAAATTTTGTCTGGGACAGCCCAAAATTGCACAGTGTAGAGGGACCACAATAAGTATTGTCTTTGTACCCAAAGCCTGAGATATCTTAAAGCTCCATTGTCCACTATTTTCAAAAAAGCATCCATGCCTCTCTGTGGCACTGGATGAGCTGTTCCTTCATTACGATGAACATGGGCACTGTAGTTTTTATTGAGTCAATCCCACATACACTGTCCTGCTGTTGTAGATATTGTGTATTAATCCGCAGCAGAAAATAGTCCCCAACAAATTAACCATTTATTCCTGTTAGGGTAGTGTTTGATAAAAAGTGCCCCGCTATTGTACAACATTATTTAGCCTTTTTTTAAAGAATTAAACTATATATAGTGTTTTTTTGTTTTGTTTTGTTTTGTTTTGTTTATAATTAGAATTACGTCTTCAGGAGGAGCTGAGTACCACAGACAGGGTAGGGAAGATCTTAAGAAATGAGAGATGGCATTGTTGGCTTTGGTCTTTTCATTGGATTTTTATTTTTCACAATAAGTAAAATTTAACACCAGCCTTATCCTTAAAAAGGTTATTTTAAGCCACAAATAATACAACTGTCCTTGTACAGAAGAAAAAGTAAATTTGAACTTTGTTGGTGCTCTGTTTCCTTCTCTAATGGCCACAACTTGCATCCAGCTTATGTAAAACAATATTTGCTCTTTACACTGGGAGTTATACTCATATCTTGCTTGGTCTTATGTAATTACAGAATAATTGGGATTGTCTTGCCAATTAACTAGACTATGTTTGTTTTGTGTGTCCTGTGTATAGCTGGTAGCTGTTTGTTGGGTTGGGGGGGGGGGGGCTGGTTGGTTTGGTAGTGCCTGAAGGGCAGCCAATAGCATTATTTGTGCAGAGTACATCTGCCATGTCTGTTGTTGGTGTTTGAAGAGATGCAAAAATCAGTGGCCTGGAGACGATTTGATTGAGCAAAGCATTATAAATGTTTCAAACATCCCAGAGCCAAAAACTGAGTGATGAAATAACACAGCACCTCTTACTTAGCCTCATTTTTTCAACAATCAAATTTCCTTCTAGAGTATATCAGGAGATCTGATGATTCGTAACATCCAGCTGAACCATGGAGGGAAATATGTCTGCGTCATTGACACTGATGTGGAGAGCCTGTCCACTTCTGCCATCTTGGTTGTCAAAGGTAAGAGCTTGTTTTCATGTAATAGTGCATGAATATCCTAGTATATTAACTGTAAAATGATGTGGCATCGAAGCATTTGTTGAAGTATTCAAGGAAAAAGAACCTTGACTATGAAAGATGTAAAAATCTCCGGAGGCTTCCTATAAATATACAGTGAAAGCTGTAAAGCAAAAAATGGATGTTTCCTCAGTCAGAGTTATGTCAGCTTCTGTTTACTTTATATATGTGTGGCTGTAATTTAAATAAAAGGCACACACAATCACACATTGCACATGTGACTTCAGGCCCAGCTGAGGTAGCTTCGTTGATATGTGCTCTGTGTATCTGGCTCACTCTCTGGGTTTATCTCTGGTGATTTACATTGGTATTCATGCCCTTAACAAACTGTAATAGCTGTCCCAGGTGCTTTGAGAAGGCAATGTTTATCACAGAAAATGACTATAATTGGCTCATTTACACATCGGCAAAATATCATGGATAGCATTTGAATAATTGAGCAGTATTGCAAACAACAGCAACATGGTACAGCCAGAGCATCTAACAGTCATAAACACTCGCGTCTCTCTTTTTCTGTCTGTATTCTTTTATTCTTTGAATTGTGTCTGCTCCCATGTAGCCACTCTTTCCTTTTCTCATAAATGATCCCACCCAGCGTCTCTTTCCACTGCTGGTGATCTAATGTTCACTAATCAGTTCGTAGCCCTGCACATCACACACGCAGTGAATAAAAAGACCCTGCATGCTCACACCAAGGACGTAGCCCTTAATTAAAGGGAGCATGATGGCCTTGATATGTTAACGCGGTGTTGAAATTTTTTATGAGTTTGATGAGGGGGGGCTTCTTGGAATGGGTGACCACCTCAGGTTTCGACGCCCTCATTGTCTGATTTGATTTAGGTCCGCCAGGTCCTCCGGACAAGGTAGCAGTGGAGGAGATCACAGACAGCACAGCCCAGCTTTCCTGGACTCCTGGGAGGGACAACGGCAGCCCCATCACCGGCTACATCGTCCAGGCCCGAACGCCTTTTACTGTGGGCTGGCAGGCTGTTGACACAGGTACCATGAAACACTCCTCCTGTCGCCTTGTAGAGTGGGTTCTTATTATTTTATCTTATTATTTTATTTATTTATCATCTGATTTGAGTCCAGTTGTGTGGTAGCCTGGTTTTACTAAAGAGCCAATTTCCACTTTGCAGTGCCGGAGGTGGTCAATGGTAACATGCTGACAGCCACAGTGGTGGGTCTGAACGCCTGGGTGGAGTATGAGTTCAGGGTGGTGGCCCGCAATGCTGTAGGCCTGGGAGAGCCCAGTCCGGCCTCGGCCAAGACCAGGACAGAGGATGCCAGTATGTAAAACTAAACACTTCACTGCACACACACATACATACACAATAACAAAGAATTTTTAAACTACAATTCTGCAATTAATTACTTATAAAAAGGATGCTTATTCTAATTTTCTGATCTCTTTCATTCATAATTGTTAGTTTACTTGACACTGTCTTTGAGGTGGAAAAAAAACACACAGCCAAGTGTCTGATTGTCTGCTGTGATGGACCTCAGGACTCATCCAGAGGACGGCCGCTATGTCACGAAGGATTTGACTAGATACATTTGGAATGTACAGTGTTAGGGCCTACTTGTCTGGTGTTTAGAAAAACAGACGTAAATGTAAGGTAAAAAACAGCAGATACTGACAGATTCCTGCATTGGATTGTCAGGAAATCTAAATAATTAATGAAGTTAGCAGGGCCTCACAGTCTCTCAGCACCTCTCTTTATTTGGAGAAGTATGTATCGATTCTGCTGCTGTGTGATGGCTAAAGGTATTCAATAAGTTAAGAGGAAAGTATGTACAGATCATTAGGACTGATGTGTCTGCAAAATTCCTTTTTTTAATTATTATCAGTATGACGGCATTTCAGTTGACATTTGTGTAATAGATGCAAATTTTTTGAGAAAAGTGAAAGTAGCAACACTCAACAGTTTTGTGATTTTGGAGAGTATTTTCGTGGCTTTCGTTGACAGAGGTGCACACATGCAGAATGTGTGCACCTCTGTCAACGAAAGCCACGAAAATGACAGCTTTTTGCTTTCATGCACTGGTTATAGACTCATCTTGATGCTGAGGTGTGGGGTAAAGCCTGATGTCGAGACACTGTCCTATGTGCGAAGGTCACTTGTATGCTAAATGTTTTTACCACGGAGTGGCTTTGTGGCTTCCTCTCATTTTGAGTCCTATTTGTTAGCGTAACGTGAGAGTAAGCAGCCCTGGAATGATTCTAAATAATATTTAAGAGTTATGTTATCGTACTAATTGCATTTAAAAGTAAGAATATAGATTATGCATTAGTGTTAGAGGGGTTTGGTTAATGCACCTCAGGTCCAGTACATACAGTAGTCTTCAGTTAATGAATACACATACAGAAGCACACACACACACACACACACACACACACTAAAAATCCAGATTCCCAGTTTGGCAAGAATTCCCAGGAAGCACTGGGATCTCAGTTCCCAACATTCAACCCTAATAGACAACCATACGTGGGCATCAGACATAAATGCTGCAACAACAATTTTCTGATGTGACACATTAAATGTGATGCTCCGCTTACTAAAGGATACTATAAGGATGTGCGCGAGTGCTCTTCCACCTACACTATCAGCTTTGACATCACACCACAGTGCACAAACAGCTGAGTGGGAATAGTTAATGGAGTGAATTGAGTCGAAAGTCATTTGCAAAATACTACAGATCTTGGCTTGGCGGTGATGTTTGGGCAATATCAATAATTCGCTCTTCTCTGAAATGTTTGTGTTTGCGCAGACTGAGGGATGTGTGGGGTGTGTAATAGAAGACAGTAGACAGCCTTGTCATAAGGCTACAAGTATAGTTGATGCTTGTCGTTGAGCTTTGTAAACTGTGTTCTAATTGCTCCCCTCTGGGCTTTACCTCTCAGTTCCTGACACAGCTCCCACTGATGTCGGAGGTGGAGGCGGCACAAAGTCTGAATTAGTGATAACATGGGAGGTAAGTCATCTGTCAAATTTTACTGTTCTCTCCATGGCCGAGTAATGGTTTTGCTTAATTGCGCAGAATTGAACGGAGCAATTTTATGACCCACATTAAAGTGAGACACCTCTCCGCCGGCTCAGTGTCATTTCTCCCTCCAAAAGTAGGGACAGAGAGCCCTTCCTCTGAAGAGTTTTGCACTTTAGCCACAATTACATAGCCGTGCAGGAGGAAATGATAAGGCGAAAGGTGATTGTGGAGTGTCCTGGGCGGTAACAGCAAAGAAAGGGGCTGCGTCTAATCGCAACTGCATCTAATCGCAGGAGCCCTTGTCGAGGCGCGGCGCAGAGACGGGCCTGTCTGTTTCTTTGTCTGTATGCGTTTTAATATCACTATAGTTTTGTGTTTTGCTCCCAGCCTGTTCCCGAGGAACTGCAGAACGGAGAGGGCTTCGGCTACATCATCGCCTTCAGGCCCGTGGGCACGGTGACGTGGACGAGGGCGGTTATCTCCACCCCTGGCGTGGCTCGCTACGTCTTCCGCAACGACACCATCCCACCGTTCTCGCCCTTCGACGTGAAAGTGGGAGCGTACAACAACCGAGGGGAGGGGCCTTTCAGCTCCATTGGCACCGTGTACTCGGCAGAGGAAGGTACGGTACAGACTTCACAGCCCGGCAGCAGAAAGTGATGCTTAAATAAGCTATAATCTCTCTCCTTACGACTATGACCCTGAATAGTAACGATGAAATTTTTATTATTTTTTTTTTTTTCCCAATGCTGTTATTTCCCTCCCCTCTCAAGCTGGAAATGTCAACTTGATATTAGTTATCGTGCTGGTAGATTACAGGAAATCCTAGCAGACACTTACCACACCGCGCTGTCAGGGAGGTATTCTGTTAATTGAATTTGCTGGGAAGATAGTCTTCCCTTGTGTCAGTCACAGATCCCATTAAAAGAGAGCGGGTGAAATACCTTTTCAGTGAAACTACAGGTCTATTCTGTGCCTTTCCTCTTACTGCTATTAGTGTGTGTGATGGTGTTGGATGAGTTTCGGAGATTCTCACCAGCGCTCTATTTCTGCAGTCCCCAGTGTGGCTCCTAAGAGGGTTAGGACTAGAAGTGTGTCTGCAGTGCAAATTGAAGTGATCTGGGAAACTCTCCCTGCCATCCCTGAAAGAGTGCTTGGATATGAGGTATGTTATGACTCTCTGCAAAATCATTCTTAATAACATAACATGATAATTGAGCTTTTCTCTGTGGCTTGTTTATCAGCTCATAATGTCCTTTCATTGTTCTTAAAATGTGTTTTTACCCTTTTTTTCTTATTTATAATATTCTGCTATATCTTCTTATGTATCTCTGCAAAGATTTTGTCTCAAGCATAATAATATCATGGAATGACCTCAACACTTTGGTGCACCAACAGCAAAACCACAAGAGGAAAATAAAATCCCTCAGCCTTTCAAGAATGCAAAGAGGGCTTTGCTGTTTTTTTTTTTTTTCTTACCCCTCCCGGTGCTCTTTCAATATCTGTCACCTCTGGCCCTCAGCACAAAGCTCTCCAGTTGCCATAGCAGTGGCCACATTGTCCTTTTAAAACAGAGCTCAATGCACCAAACGCAGTCCCGAAGTGGATTTAAGCTGCTGAATCTCAATAGGCCACCAACAGTATGGATCCGGAGCGCTGGACTGCACATACATGGCGCTCAGCCTTTAATCAGACGTTGTTTGGATGGCAAATGCAAATCTGGTTTCAGTTTAATGTAATCATCATTATTACTGCTCAAAAGATTACATTGCTGTAAACTGAATTGTGGTGCTTATCATACACGGCTTTCATTGATAACAAATTTGAAAAACAATCATTTAAAGCAGGAGCATCCCCGAGGGCAGACTTCGAATTTCATTTTAATTATTTATTGATTTAACTCTTATGTCACTTAATACCAGACACATGCATATTGAAGATGACCCAAAGCGAGCAGCAAATTAGTCCATTTGCCTTAACAAATATCACTTCACCTGCACCCTTAATTGGAGGCCAATAGCCTGAGGGAAAACAACCTCTACATCTTGTTTAACACAGTACAGAAGCCCACTGTAGAAAGTGATTTGTCAGTAAATATAATAGAAGACATAGTAAAAATTTTGAAATGTTTGTAAGATTTATCCATAACCTCTTCACTTCTAATATCCAGTTTCCTCAGACAAAAGTAAGAGCTGAGGTTGTTTCCATGAACAAAACAGGCAATAATCATGAAATTTTCTTCCTGGCTGAGTTATCATATGACCCAGTAATGCCCTGTTTATAAGGCCAGGGTGGTTGAGAGGATGTGCATCAGTAATTGAGACTCCCCTAGTGAAAAATTTATTATTCATCATTGCTCCCTCCCTCCCTTTCTGTAATACAAACAGCATTTCAGAATTCATGATGGAATATGAATTTCAATAATGCAGTGAAATGCACCACTAGAATCTGGCTGTTTGTGCCCATGATTGTGAGTTGTTGTTTTTTTTTTTTTTTTTTGCCCAACAGGTCGTGTACTGGGAAGACGACACCAAGCCTGACACTGTTGGCAAAGTGCGCATATCTGGAAACTACACGCTGGTTAACATTACGGGGCTGAAAGCAAACACAGTGTACTACCTCTCTGTGGCTGCCTTCAACACGGCTGGCCCCGGGCCGCAGTCCGCACCCATCAACAGCACCACAAAGAAACCACGTGAGTCCGTCCCGGGGGGGGGGGGGGGTATTGAAATCATTCCCAAACAGTCCTCGTTCATGAACCATGTCAGCGCCTCTCGGCTGACGTCAACCTGTCCTCAACATGATAGGTGTAGCATTCCTTCAGCTTTGTTGGTTGTCTTCTTAAAATTGAATCTGACAAGAGAGCTTTCCTTTTACCTTGGGGGGGTGAGGGGGGGAGGCACAAAAAGATGAAGGGCTGGGTTGAGTGGAACACAGCTGCAGTGACTGTTTAGGTATCTAAAATGGACACGTGATTTTAAAACTAAATGAGATGACTGCTGCGCAAGCTAGATTCTTGAGATGGAGGGATTTCAGCCAACATTCTGCAATATGAGTGGAAAAACAACCAGAACATGCTCGTGTTTCATGACACCGGGATTAGTCCAGCTTCCCCTGGCTATATCTTTTTCATTTCCTGTGGCCAGAGATTTGCAGCCAGTGACCACACAGTACTTGAGGCTACAGTTTTATTTGGGATAATACTGAGAATCCTATGGTGGCCGTGAAAGCTCAATGGAATGTCACAAAAAGCAAAAAAAAAAAAAACACATGCAAATTAAGAAAATGTCAACCAATTTAAAAGTTGCATGTTTCTGTATGTGGTGGTGTTTTCTTACTTTGACATGCTTCTAATTGCTTAGCATGTGTTGTCAAATTGATGAAGATGTTTTCCTTAATGTGCTGTTTGCATTTGTTTTCTAAGTTGCAGGGTGTTGAGCTCTCAGGGCCACCGTAGAACTCACTCTGTCTGAATTACTGAGGGTGTTCTGCCGCAGCCTTATTTATTATTTATTTATTATTCAGACTGATAAGATGAGAGTATTTTTTTTTTTTAGATCAAAATCTTTTCAAGTGGAGCTACTGTATAAAACAAGAATCTGTAAATTGTCCTATATACATGCATTGCTTCAGAAAACCAACCACAGGAAATAGTTATGCAGCATATCCTGTAGTATATCCTAACCTCTGGTTCTTTTTATAGCTCCAGATCAGGCTCCGCTCAACATACAATGGACCATGATTGGCTCTACACTCACGCTGCACTGGGATCCTGTAGTAGCTAAGGAGACAGAGTCAAAGGTCACTGGATATTTGGTAGGTCCCAATTCGCTGCAACGCTCTGATTTATCTCCAGAATCAAGGATGACGGCTTTTGCATTAGCTCATTTTTCTGTGTCACCTCCTTCTGCCTCAGGTGCTGCTGAAGAGACATCGCTACAATGACATCAACACCATCTTGACCGACAAAACCACTGTGGAGCTCAGCCTCTCCGCCAGTGACAACTATCTCATTCAGATCAAGGCCATGAGTGAGGGCGGTGAAGGTTTGGGCAGTGAACCCATCCACATCCATAAATTAAGTGAGTTCACCTTTGTCTTTCCTTCTTCTTGTCATTTCCTTTTTGACCACGGGTAAAGCTTAAGTGAGGGTTCAATAATTCAGAGACATCATTTAATTTGGCTTCATTGCATCCCATTCCAACCGTGTGTAATAGACTTATTTCGAGTGCGAGAAAGGCAACCTTTTTTGAAATGCGTGCGCGCGCGCCATCCATCTCTGCCATTGGGTTATTATTCCTTGTTGACTGGCTGCACAGCTCTGCAGCATATAAAGCAGTCCTGTGCTTCCCATCCCAATGCTGTGCAAAATTGTGAGGCGGCTCCATTTGCCGGTCTCCTCTTTGATGTGATACGAACTTTATCTTCTCAGGGTACTTAAATAGCCTCTCCTGTTGAAAGCCAGTAATAATGTAGATATGGAAAAAATTCACAGTTGGCTTTTGATTTATGATGACTTGTCAGAAATTTAGAGGATAGCACGGCGGAATGTGGAGGAAATGCTTTTGATTGGAGGGGTATTTCTGGTTCTTCACAAGCTGCTCTGCTGGTTTTTGTTGCAGGCATGGGAGCGCGGGGTTCAGGAGCGATCCGCCTCAGCCCATTGTGCCACTCTGCGGTGCTCATCAGCGCACTGCTCTGCTCCGTCTGGTGATGTCTAATCAGAGCCCACGGAGCTCCCTCCCTCCCCCTCCATCCCTTCAGTCAGCCTGTCCTATGTAAACCCTCCACTGGACTGGCACAAGGCCCGGGCTTCAGTGGCGGGGCTGGGAAAGACTGGAAATGACCGGACTCGGCCGAACTCTTAAAGGGACCACACCGCTTTCTTTTAAAGGAACATCAGATAGAGGCTAGATGATTTGCGTGCATGATATATTTCTTCCAGTGTCAAGTGCCACCGTGCTCTAGGTTTCATTTTAGAAGTTATGATGTGTACATGACTTATCTTCTTAGTATCTTTGGAGATACTACTGCCTTAAAACCCATTTTACACATACAGTCCATACCAAAGTAGATGAAAGAGGCTGCTTGCTTTATGGTTTCTTTATCCCTCAACTGAATTAATTTGCAAAAAAAGTGTATTCACAAGAACTTATCTTCTCAAGGTCAACTTCTCAGCAAGTGATTTTTTGCCTATATTCATTAGTTGCATCCATGTTTTATAGTCTCATAAATTCATTTTAAACTAAACCATCGATATAACATCAATTAATATATATTTATATAATTATCACATTTTTTGCAGCTTTTGTCAAAAGAAACGTCCATTGCAGGCTTAAAAGTTTTACCAGGCTTTGTCAGATATATGAAAGATGCACAGCAAACTGATCAACAGTGCCTCAAATCCACTTATCTCTACTTACTGAAATAATATTAGGTCTGTTCGAGAGCCACTGGCTCTTGAGCTTAAGGCCCTCTCTACAATACTTTGATAGATCCTGGCATTGTGCTCTCTATCTCATGCTCCTCTAAATAATAAATGCCTATCACAGTCTGCATTCTCAGTCTAGCGAAAAAAGCCGGGATTGCAGAGAATTGAGACGTGTGGTGTTACTAAGTCTCGCAGATCCCATGTGTACTGTTCCTCCTCCACATTTAGACGATCTGTGTTCTAGATACGTATATCATATCACAGAACATGCACCATTTACACCCCAGATGACCAGCTGGCCCAGTGCACAATGGACTACAGGATAACAGTGCCTTCACTAGAGCTCACTCAGATTTTTTTCTCTCTTTCTTTCCTTGTCAAATAGCTTAGAAGAAAGATTTGTGTTGCAGAAGAGGCATTGTTTGCTTTTCTTTCCAAAGAAATCAGTGAGGAAGGACAGGAAACTGAGAATGTAGAGGGATCCCATTATCTGAAAGGGTTTGTTGATTAAATTTTCATTGAGACAAGTACACCGAGGCACCTATAAGAAGAAAAGGATTGGACGCTTTCGGAAAGCCGCAATGGATTAAGATATACGGCTGAGATTTTGGTCCCAGTATTTATGGTCTGTGATATAATAAATGTATGACTCCATCCGTGGCATAATTTATAGGCTATTAAGGCATCAGAATAATTGATGCCAATACCGCGGTGAAAAAGCCCTGACTGGAAAAGGAGTGAAAGGCAAGGCTGTCATTTTACCCCCACCCCATCACCCTCTATTGGACACCTACCAGACTGAACAGTAACAAAAGAACATTGCTACTCTGCTGAGAGAGCTACTTTTCACGCCCTTTTATCATGTGGATGAGTCTGTCAAAAGCCACCCAAGTAAGAGCCGAGGTGTGATTACTGGGGTCCTGACAATGTACAAGTGGATGTGGAAGGATACAGTCAACTGAACTGCTACACATTACTGTGCCTTTGCCGAACACAGGGCTGTGTAGGTCATTAGCTCGGAGGCTGTCGTCGTCTGTATTTTGCACTCTCTACCCCCCACCCCAACCAACCACACACACACACACACACAGACACACACCCCACCCAAAGTCGAATGAAAGCACAAGGAACTGATGCAAGGTGACTGGATGTCCTCACTTAGCCGTCTGAACAGGTGTGCAGACCCCAGAGGCCTCGTAAAAAGTCCAAATGGCCGACGTAATCAGGCTGTCCTATCTGCTCCTTGACTGGTTTCATAAAGCTCTGTGCTCGTTGATTAGACTGCTGCAGACCAGTCAATGGGATATTGATTTTCCAGCCCCATTATTACAGCTGTCACAATTCAGCTGCCTGATTGACTGATGGCCACTTTCTTATTGCACTCGTTCTGTTGTGTTACAGTCAATGATATTTCAGATGTCCTCCACAACTTTACTCCCTATCAGTCAATTTCAAAGGCATTCTTTTTTTGTGTGTGTTTTGGTTTGCTTTTACTAGAAATCTCACTGTATTTGCTCAATTTTTCACATATTTTACAAGTATTTTGTAGTGTAGTGGTACATTGTGTCTTTGAATTGGAGCAGTGATCTAAAATTGAGTGGCTGGTTGATTCTTTTGAGTTACATGTTGAACACAACCGTTGTTGATGCTGTCATGCTCCAGCAGTAGTGCTACGCTACTTTTCTTTCCAACATCATAAAAGCCCAGTCACACCAGCATTTAAAAGTGTAAAATTTCATGGCAAAGTAAATTTGTGTAAATTTTTTGCGTAGAGATGGCCCAATGGGAGTGCACCCAGTGACGCTCCATTGACTGCATTCTCTCTGCTACTAGCGGATGGAGATGGGGGATGGAAGTTTAACAAAGGGGGATGCATTTTGGTCATTTCGCTAACAAGGGGGATGGAATCCCCCCTCACCCCCCACCTCAAATCGCCTACTGCCGTTGACCATCAGCAAAGCGTCTTGACCTTCGAAGAATCTAAACATTTCAACTTGTTCGAAACCATTGGGGGTGCGCTCCCATCAGGCCAACCCCCAGGTATGGGTTTTTAGACGTTATGAGACCAGCTTTGATGGTAGAATTATGTTTGCTGAATAAACTGTGTGAACTTAATGTCCATTATTTTGCCAACTAACGAGCTTGCTTACTGACCGTGTGCAGGCTAGCTGGCTTGGAGAGTTTAAAAAAAAAAAGAAGAAGATGTACAGCCCTGAGAACAAAAAGACTGACTAGAACTGGCATGTTTCCAGCTGTCTAGTGTACTTAGCCAATAGCTCGACAGCTACAGTAGTTCGCAAACCAACCAGCCCTGCGAGCATTCACTCCGTCACCGAGGCTCTGCGGACGAATACCGCTGTGCCACTTTCCTGGTGTGACCGGGCCTCAAAGCAGCCTGTGTGTGCAAGTACGTGATCCAAGTGGTGTTAATATTTCGTTATAAGACCCATAGGTAATTAATTCATGGCTCCTAAATGTGTGGCAGTTTCTCAGAGCTTTCTTATTATTTACACTGTTGTAATTCAGCCTAATGTTTCTTACCTCTGCTCACGCTCACAAGAAAACAAGACTACTGTTTCTGACCTTGTGCTTTAATAAATATTACAAAGTACAATCTAAAGGAAGTGATTGGAGCCACCAGCTGGGATGGTTGAAATGTATTGATCACAGAACAACAACATATCTATTTATATCCACAAGGTCGGTTTGTTTAGATTGGTTTCTGTGGTTGTTGTTGCTAGAAAGAAGTGTACCTGGTGCGGTGTAAATAGCTTGCATATATTTTTTAAACATGGCCATCAAAGACAACCTTATTGCTTTTATATAGTGTGTTCTCCGACCTTAATACTGGTGTATTAATCAATGATCTCTGTGAGATACTGACATGTAGAATGGCATTTTCATATTGAAAAGTAACTGTTTTGTCTTGTATACTAAAATTGTGCATGTTAATCATTGTTTGTGAATTTGTGTTGGATTTTTTTCTAAAACTATAACTTAATAAAAATGTTTATTCCAGCCAGTGCACTGTTTGCCTGCTTCTGTCTAATTCATACTGTAGACACACCAACAACTTTCATCCATTAAAAATCCCAATCCAAACCCCCAGGGCCTCCAAAGCCCCCAGTTCAGCTAAGTGTCAATTGATTTTTTGCTACGTGAGTAATTTCTTATTTGTTACAGAATTTGCCCCTGTAAATCACAATATTAACTAATGTTGGTCTGCTTTATTAACTAATGTTAAGCTTTTGGCTTTTTTTTTATCTTAGTAATTATTTGTATTCTCACACATCACATACCGAAATTAAATTGTGTTTAATCAATATTACCACAAATTTACTGACTCTCAGAAAACCTAGGGCTGTTGTTTGCCCAGAAATATAGACACTAACCAGCTCTCCTAGCTTTTATAGTACAATAACAGTTAGGAGAGCTGGTTAGTGTCTGGATCTTTGGGCAAATAACAAAGCTGCAGAGTTTGCTGGTTAATCCGACCATGTTTAGTGATAGTGATGTTTGACATATTACAATATAAGTGTATTCTCCAAATTAGCAAATCACAATATGGCAAACTTATGCTGAATTACATGTAAAATATTTAAACGTGGACAAATCAATGAATTGTGACCCACTGTTATGCATTACATGAGATAATATGAAGTCAAGTATATTCCAGATTAGCCCCAAGATTGCTCCACTAAAGCAGGAGACTTGACCAGGTCCAATGGGCATCAAGACCGACTCCAACTCAAGACTACATTTGCTCTAAAAAGTATACATTTCTTATCAAATGTAACAATGATTAAGGGGTTTCTTAAGGATGAATAGAGATATAAATCTATTTGCAGGAACCCTGCGTCCCTTAGAATCCCATTATGTGTAGAAATTGAGCATTTAATGCATACAAGCTTGAGCAGGTTTTTCTACAGTTGAAAACCTTTCAGTGTTTGTGGTTGCGGGTAAAATTAAACTTAGCATCAATAATATGACCCGTTTTAAGCACTACATGCTACATCTTAAAGTATCAGACCTATAGATCCATGGACCCTGCTGTTAAATAATTCATAACAGGTAATTACCATGGCTTTACAGATAACTAGTGTAATCCAGTGTGTAAACGAGATGTATTAACTTTAACATATAAAGTGACATCACAGCAATGCTTGAATGATTGAACTAAAGGTGCCTTCTTCCATAATCTGAGGCAAGTATGGCAGAAAGACTCTGCTTGTGGGATTCACACATCAATGGCAAGCAGGCCTTTTTAGTCAGTGGGATCTAAACAGGATTACTTTATGCCACAGCAGTTTGTAGAGCAAAGGAGTGTTTCAGAATATAATCACCCGATTCATCAAAGCACAGCTTTGCACTGCCTTCTTCACTGTGCATTTTACCCATCATTAGCCCCACACAGGCACAGTATCTATGAAAAATAGATGTTTCTTTATATCTGACCAGAGGTCGTCTCTAAGTAATACACAAGCCATCTGATTTGAACTCTAGCTTATGTGTCAGAAAAGATTGCTCATTTGCCTCAACCCCTTGTTGACCCCCTTGTTTGGTTATTTCAGTATCAGTGAAAAGACACTATCTATTTTGCATGCAAATGATCACTGAATGTCCTGTTATAATGAAAAATATATGAAAGCTTTTCTTTAGAGGACCACTGTGCACAATGCTCTTGTGGTCTGTTCAAGCCTTGAAAAGAGATATTTCATTCAGTGTCGGAAAGTTATTTTTTGTATATGGTGAAAAGCAACAAGTTGATGTAAGTTTCACAAAATACTCACATAAAAGGATTTCATAATTAAAGTTCACTTAGTGTATTTATTTCTAAATGTAGCAGCAGTAATTGCTCTGCTGTAATCTCTGTACTGTAAGTTGTTTACAGAGTACATTTAAAAAAGTTGAGATGTTTATGAATAAATTAAAGTCACTTTATGCTCTTATTATTCTTAATACAGTATGTGTATCAGGGTTTTTATCATGAATGTCTTTTGGTCTTTTCACACAGAACCCAAGAGATTTTCAAAGCATTTAAGTGACAAAAAGATAGCTATTTTAATTAATGTTGTCTCATTTTTCACAAAACATCTCAAGAATTTCACCTTCCTCCATGCAATCACTGCTTTCATTCAAAGGATTAAAAAGACTGAATACTGAATTTGTGAAGAATATCTTGTTTTTTGTATGAATTAAAGAAACAAGATATAAAATGTGTTAAAGGTCACTAACTTTACAGTTTAGAGTGCGCAGACAGGCGAGCTGCTTCCAGCGATTATGTCAAACTAAGCTTATCACCCAGTGGCTGCAGTTTAATATTTAATGGACAGACATGAGACTGAGACTGATATCAATCTAACTCGTAGCAAGAAAGCAAATAAGAGTATCAATTGATGAACTATTCCTTTAATACCAGTACTTATGTCTCCCTGTGATTTATTTCAACTGAAATGTGCAGTACAGTTGCCTAAGATACAGTAGGCCTATTTTATCTTTCAATATGAATTACAAGTAAGGACAAAACATAATTGCAGGAATCTCAGTATGAGATTGTGGAAGCAGTAATTGTCCCTGTAGTAAGTTATCAAATGTCACATAGTCAAGCAGGTGACCAAAGTAGTATTTCACTCATTAAAGAAGGGTGCAAACTAACTCCCGCACACTGCCTAACTTGCAATGATACATTTATTTGCGACATTTGGGTGGACCTTCATCAGGTCAATAGTTTGTGACAATGAGAAGTGTTATGAGAAACAGAAGCCTGACAAAGGGTACGAATCCAAACACGTCCATAATACACACAAAACACAATGATCTGACACTGAACAAAGAAACTAAACCGGTATATACAAGTGGCTGATTTGGGAATGAGCTGCAGGTAAGGAGTGGGCGGAGCAGGCAGGGCTGACAAGAGAGGGGACAGGTGTGTGGATGGGTGGGGCAGTCAGGTGACGGGGAAAGGAGGGAAAGTCCGAGGGCATCTGGTAGATAACATTAAAATGAATGCTTAAAGCCCCAAAGGTTACACTGCATTCTCAAAAAATACATTCCCAAATATTGCAGGTCACATTTGTAGATTAACTTGTTGGGATACATGTCAAGAGAAAATAAAATAAATAGAACCCTTTAGAATGAATACAACAAGGCCCCACTAAATTTTAATGGGCAAACACTACATCAATGTATACTACAATGTTAAGTAACTATATTCAAATGTACCTATACCCTATCAAGACTGCATACACTGAATTAGGTTTGTTTGCATCCTTTGATCTACTCGTCCCTATCCTGAGCACCTATGTCATGAAATAGATGTACAGTGTTCTTCTGCACTAATTAAAAAAGGGAGTTTCATCACAGTCTCATTTTAAGGAAAATACTTACTTATGTGTAGCCTAGTATATTTGCAATGCATCAGTCAATCAGGCGCAAAGGCCATTAAAATACAAAATTGTATGTATATCTTCAGGCTACATCCACTAGACTTGAGGTACAGATGGAGGGTTCTGCCACGGTGAGTAGACTATTCATAGATTTATTTTCAACAGCAGCGCTGCTCCTTACCTTTTGTCCCTGGGCATTATAGATGCTCCATCAGTGTTGGCTAATTAGGAGGGCGCCTTCTTTACAGACGACAAGGGACGGGACACAAGAGGGAGGTTTGGAAATTAATCACTGAGGTTTATTAATGAGGGGGTATTTGCCCTGTGTGGCCAGAGAACAATACAAGAAAGAGCGATCAGAGCCGTGCTCCATCCATCACTCTGGAAACTGCGTGGAGCCACCAGCGAAGCAAAGCTTTTAGAAGCAATCTTTAATGTAGGGATAAGTGAGGAAAAGAAAAACACCAGCTCAAGTAGCATATAATTATTGAAAGATTATTGTTCTGGCATTTTACTGCTTTATTGAAAGAAAGACAGACAGACAGACAGACAGAGAAGAAATCAGGGAGAGAGAGGGGATGACCTGCAGCAAAGGGCCCAGCGCAGACTCTAACCCAGGCCCTCAAATAGTAATGTTTTCTATTGTTCAAATGGCAGAAACTACATTAAAAAGATTGATCCATGCCCAGTATGTGAGCTACCATTCAGCACACCTGACTGTGGTAAGAAATCAAAAAAAACTCACCGTGGTATTTCTGTGATGTCGTACACCTCACTTATGCCTTAAGTTTCAATAAAAAAGTGTCTTACCGACATCAACAAGACGGGGAGTCTACAGCCAGGCTTGCAGCTCTGTGAGCCTGGCACAGCTGCACTTTGAGCTAAATGCTAATGTCAGCATGCGGACATGCTCACAATCACCATGTTAACGTGCTGATATTTAGCAGGAAATGTTCACAGAATTAGTGATCCTGTTATCTCGCATTTGCCAATTAGCAGTAAACACACGCAGGCCGCAGGGAGCCTGCTGGGGGCCCTAGATGAAAAGTCAGGCGGTCAGCGAAATCATTAGGGCAAACAGTGAAGATCTATTTCACAAGAATTTCATGTAATATTTGTGGGGTCTGAACCAAAGTGGTGGACCAACCTGACAACATCGCTATCCCCAAAGCACTGTGCTAGCACTGCTAAAAATAGTCAAAAACCTCAAACAAGTCCCTGGGTGTTAAATCCCAAACACAAGCAACACAGCTTTTATATAACAGTTGCCATCATCTATTTGTATGTAGAGGAAAAGTATAAAGTAAAGTGTTGAAATCAGTCTAGATAAAAGAAAGAAAAAGTGTTAGTTGTGGTGATACACTGCACAAGGCGAGCAAGGAGATATGTCAGTTGTGGTTGCCATCTTTGTTTGGTTGAAGGGATTGAGTTGCACCATGTGAAAATAGTGAAAGATCTACTTTTATATTTGAATATTTTCTGCACCAGAGAAGAGAATCTTCAATAAATAAGGTTATATCTCAAATTTGAACATAACCGGGAGTGGAAAAAAGTATTAAATGTAAAAAAGACGATGACATGAGAGGGACAAACTGGGACGAGGTCCTCCCACCCACTCCAGTGAGGTCAAGGGAACCTCACATGGGAGCTTTGACTCACAGGGGGGCTCCAGCCAAACCGCCTCAACCAGCTCCCAGTATTTTACTGAGCGTTGGAGGATAAATTCAAGGCTTCTTCCAGGAAGCAGCCTTCAGACGTGGAGGGCCAGGAGACAGTGGCTGTGCGCTGGCGATTTCGGAGGGTGACTTCATAACCACTGGCGAGTCCTGCAGAGGCGCACAGGACCACCTCGGCACAGAACTGGGACATTGCTTATTGTCCTAAAAACCAGAGCTTTCAGTTGGAAAATGTATAGTATTGATTGTGGGAAGGAGTGGATGTTGAAAGTTGAACAAATCTTTAAGCATTTTCTATATTTTAGAGCTCAAGATTGATAAAAAAAAAAAATAAAAATGAACCAGCAGAAGACTAATAGTCAGTACTAGTCTTTCTCTGCTTTTTCTAGCAGTGAAGGACAGGCAGGTTTCTAACTACACGGTTTCCACCTCAAATCCAAGACCAGCAGGGAAAATCTAAGCAGGGGACGTGAACAAGGAGTGTTTTTTCCTCCCTCAGCGACTACCATCGAACTGCCCTTGATATAGGCACTTAACCCCCATTTGCCCTTGTGGCTCTGCTCTGTGGTCAACAGAAAAGGACTGTGACTGTGCTGGGCAGATCCTGGCTTTAAATGTAGCTGAGTGAGTGGAAAGCCTGGCATCTACCATCGCTCTACAGATAAGGGACAGCAAATTAGAAAAACAAGGTAAGCATATGCCTCTGAATACTAACTCTGTTTTATTTTCAAAGGGCGACCTAGATCAGATAAATTGGGTTTTACAAGCTCAGAATGGGACCACACAAGGACTTGGATGTTAAAGGGATTTAAAACAGTGCATGTAACCTTCTTCTACAAGTTTCTAAAAGGGACAGCAATTTCAAGAAAACTCAAGATCAAAGGCAGAAGCATATTTGACCTCAAATTTTACTTTGGAGGATTATTCTTCCTCTATAACTAGTTGGATTTCTATCTTAAAAGTTTATTTTTGAAGTGGAAACCAGTTGACAAAACAATCTCACCACATAATCCAATCACTGACGCCTTCAATCATATCATAAATAACAGATTTAGTCTTTGTTTTAACGACTTTATTAATGTGTCAATTTTACACATCAAAGTCAGGTCTTGTGTAAAGCTTTTTGTGGCTTTAGAGGGAACTGCTCCAAGTCAGATAAACTGCCTCAAGTGATGTCACTTGAGGAGACTTTGGTTTAAGACTACAACTTTGAAAATGAAAAAACTAAGTTAATGTTAGAAATGTCACTTGGCCGTGATTCCTGCTGTGTTCCCTGTGTTTCCTAGTGTTTCTCTTGTGTTTTAGTTTCCCCTGCGCACCTGTCTCGTGTTTTCTCCTGTAGTCTACCTGCCCACCCCCGCTGTGTCTTGTTCCTGATTAGTTGTGTGTGCATATATGTTCCTGTGTTCCCTTTATTCTCCGTCTGGTGCTTGTCTTTGGTCATTCGTCATACGTGGACTGTTTCCCTGTTCCTTAGTGGTTTCCCCATGTCCTGGCTATTTTGGATTTTTTGTTAATAAACCTTTTTGATGGCAGTTTGGTGTCTGCAATTGGGTCCTTTCCCCGTGTTCCCTGGGTCTTGGTGCTCCAACCCTGAAGAGAAAGAAGTCTACAGACCTAGGAAGAAGTCTGTAGCCTGCTCCTCATCGGTGCTTGAGGCTACTTTAGCTGCAACCAGCATAACACACCCAAGTCTCCAACAGAACTGTTGATGGTAGAGTTGCATTGTGGGTAATGTAGGAACCAGGTTTGGAAAAAAAAAAAAAAGCAGTCTGACAGTGTTACAGAGGTGTGTGAGGAAGCCTGACCAGAGTGACTACGAAGGTGGTAGGAGGCATATACAAAAACTTGGTCCAGGTTTCAAAAGGTGATTTAATTACAAAATAAGAGTGGCACCATGCTACATGTGTAACCCAAAAATGTATATAAAAAAACAACTAGACAGTTAACTTGGCTTAACTGAATAAACTGTAACTCATAATAACAGAACTTGGATTACCATAAAATTACGTGAACACTGATGTTCCCTCCCGTAACAAACAAAAGCATCTGCTTATATATTCCCTTTCATTAGCAGGAGTCAGTACCATGAAGGTCGGTAGGTAAACCCACTGCCCCTCCTAAACTCAGGTAAGTGATAATTCTCCATTATCACTACTTCTTCAAACACAAAATCCTCGTTTACATAATTTACCATATACCTACATCTCCAACCGTACATACTAGTACAAATCAACAAACACTCACTTGATCCACTACCACCCACACTTGGTTTAACCGCATGACATCACTGATGAGGTCATCCAATGTTTAAATACTGGAGTTTGTTGGGCACCTCCTCCTTTTGTTCAGGAGAACACATGGTGGATATGGTAAGTAACAAACCAAGAGAAAAACTAACTAATGAAATGCAATCAAACATCAAGCATGGCTAAATTTGTAAGAACATGGCATTGAACTATGGGGACAAATGGTGTGTTCTCACCCACTTTGTCACAAGGTGAAATGCTAAATTGATGCAGTACTCTTTTAAGCGGTAAAACTGAAAATAAATGTTGTAAAAAATCCCTCATTGCCCATGCGCATGCTGCATTCAAATAAGTCAATCCTCCTCCTCAAGATGTTTTGCAGCACTACAACAGTGTTAAACTACTTGCACGGCCATAAGATATCTTGTTAGGAAAACGTGCTTTGTCTTTGTTCCAAACAGTTTCAAATCCTGCGTTGTATAAAATTACCAGCTTCATCATCTCTTGTCTCTTCCCCCTCTGTCTGAATGATGTCCTTTAGCATTGCTTCTTGTCTGCAAGTGTAGTCTGTCGCCTCTCCAGGTCTTTGTGGTAGAGAGGATGTCATGCGGCTCGACGACTTCACTGATCCATATTCTGTCTTATATGTTTGCAGTTTGCCTAATGCTGTAATTTTGTATTGCCGCTCCTGTTGACTCTCTATTTACGGACATCTGTCAGACATGTTTGTCCCTCTATCTGAATCCAGAGTCTAAGGATACAGATTCTAAAGCCTTTTGTGGGACATTTATGATTTGGGCATGTAAAAATAAATTTGACTAGACTTGATTTGTATGTTCTGATGAGAACAGTTGCAGTGCTATTATTACCAGTATAATTTAACAACAAAAATTGCACCCAGGTTGTTATAAACCAGAATAAACCTTTAACTTTATTGTATGTCAAGTTCACATCAATGTGTTTTTTACCCTGTTCATCCGTTGAGCTTGATCAGTCCAGAAGTGTATTTTCATCAGGATCTACCTGGGAAAAATAATTACTTGTTAATGAATAAATCAATTTCATCAGCCACAGTCACTGTAAGTGTTACAGTAATCCTCTGAGTCTGGATTAATTATCTACAGTGGGTGAACAGAAGCAGCTGTCATCTACAACTGTTCAAATAGTTTAATCCAACGTGGCAGCTTATATGTAACATGCAGGTGTGTGTTTGGGTTCTTGCAGTCTGTATATGTCACTGAGAGCTGTATGTCTGCCCAGTTTAAGACTGTATGTTGTTTTCCCAGTGGAAACCTATCCACCATCTGAGGGTAATGTCAAAGTGTAACGCTAGATGTGCCTTTTTGAAAAGAGCAAAGGTAAAAAAAAAAAAAAAACAGCTGATATTACATATGTATCCCATGTTTTTTTTTCTGAACTTGTCTAATTGCATTTGGGTAAATCTTTTTTGATTCATATTTCCATCCCCAGTTTTATTGCATAGCAGTGCATGGCAGCAAATTATACCAGTACATGCACCTTGGTAATCAAGACAGTGATTGATGATCTTCCTCATGCTTTATAATTTTTCCTATACAATGAAGACTTTTCTGTTAAAACAACTTCAAAGGATTATACCAAAGCTCAAACAATAAGCCTTAATGATAAATCTTGCTCTGGATCCAAGCAATAAGGTGCTGAAACTAAATTATAGATACACACTATACTTTATACTGTTTTCAGCATATTTAGTGATAAGAGTGGAGTTTTAAGTTTGCAACCTCAAAGCCAATGAACCATGTTAGTTTGTTTCTATGTCTATTGCGTTTATTCTGCTTACAGGGCCTTTAAAAGTTACATGTACAAAAGCAGAGTTTCAGGGAAACATGGTATCCACAAATCTTAGATGTAAGAGTTTCTATTTTCAACTTCAATTTAACACAACAACCACACATTCTTAGCTCAGTGACATTGTTTAACACTACAATAACTTTTTCCCTTCATTTTATACAATTGTGAGGAGAACATTTGTTTCAGTTTTCTTTTTCTTCACCAGCCCAATTAAAGATTGATCAGCTGCTACACTGAGTGCCAAGAAGTGCTTCTGCCAACCATATTGGAATTTGTCAGACTTTAAATGGCTCTTTCTACAAATATACAGCAGGCAAATTTGAGCACAAGTTGGTAATACATGTGACAATAGTTATAACCACTATCACATGTTCTTCAAATGTGTTATAATGGGAATACTGGTGTTTCATATGGAGATTTCCATTTTTCATCCTTCAGGTTCCACTGCTAATCTTTTACCAGTGCTAATGACAGCAAAACTTCAGGTGGAATTATTTGTGTCATGGTGTGGGACAATCCCACAGTACGTATCTGGTGTAGGAATTGATTTGTTGCTCAACCACTAGACACTAGAAGAATGTCACATATTATCAGGCTGTATATGTTAACTATATACACCACAGTAACTATGGTAAAATAGTATAAGTTTATTTTTTTTTGGGGGGGGGGCTTGGGGGCAGGGGAAGAAGCTTTAAACACAAAATTGACATAATGGTCCTATGAAGATGAAATGGCTTACATGTTAGCGAACAGTTGGCTATTTACACAGCAAACACACACCAACCAACATTAACATTGATTTGGCTTCATATTTTTTTCCTGATAGAAATATCTATTTAGTTGCTAAACGCTCCATGTGTTCACCAGCTGGGCGTTAACTTCCTGCCGTCAGGGGCACATCAGCCATGGCGTGGATTACTGCAGCTACATGTGTAGGGCTCTTATGCAACTCAATAACTCTGTAAATTTAGAAATATATTGTATATAAGGCTTTAATGACACATCCTAATGCCTGGAATGCAGAAATTATGCCCAATTTCTGCAAAGTTATCTGCACATGTAGATTTACTCCTTCTGGATTAATTTATCTGAATTTTAAATAGGCTGAATAATGAATTACCAGTCCACACAGTATATGTAGGCTAAATGCATGTTTTTATATGCAGCACATACGGTAAAGCCCTGTAGGATGCATGCATCATAGCAAGCCATTTACACACTCTGGTACTGCATAACTGTGACAGCTTTAAGAGATGTGCGAATTTAAACAGGCATTTAATTGAGCAGCTAGCATTAAAACCAGAGCCTGGCAGATGACATATGTTAATATGTCAGTTCTTTTTCTGCACTGTAATTTGTTCTCTTGCACACAAGCCTGGAGCAAATTAAATATGTATTTGAATTATTTGAATTATACATTTGTATCAGCAGCACGCTAAAGCAATGGATGGTGTGGCGATTAACATTCCTAAACTGCTGTTATGTTAAATCAACCCGTGTCTACACCAGTGCAATTTCATTTATATATTCTTGAACACTCATTTGTGACCAATGATAAATATTTTCCAAGGAAATTAACATGTCTCAGCAAAGTATTCTTGTTTTTAGCTAATGGATCTCTTTCCGTGATACATTTATATGTTCCGTTTGTATGTTCGGGGTCTTCAGTCTTACAGCTTGCAGTTTGTAGTCCCGTGAAACATAATTTCATCAGTCTGTTCCTGGTGTTCGTGTTGCCCTGAGGTTTTCTGGAGACTGAGGTGCCAATCATGGAGCCTGGTGCTATAAATGAGGTCTGACACTGGGCACCAGAAATCCCTGAGCTGGATGTAGCATCCCGACTTCTTCATTACAGCTTAATTAAGCCACTCAAACGCAGATGTGGATTCTGTATGCTGATGGTGTTGAAATTTTCAGTTAAATATACTCACAGGGATTTTCTTTGCTGTAAGCGGGACATGGGGGCTTTGAAGCTTTTGTATACATCTGCCAAGATGTGTATATCAGCACAAATATCAGGCTTGTGCTGCTGATAATTGTTGCGAGATCATGCTACACTGGGTCAGATGAACTCGCAAAAGGACACTGCAGTGTGATGTTGCGTATCATTACGCTAATTTAATCCCCAACAACCCCTCAGAGTTTAATTTTGATATCGCTGAAATACAGCTTTCTCAGGAAAAGGCCGAGAAGAAGTTATATGTGCCACACTCATCTGCTGCATTCTGAATAAGACATGGACTGAAAAAATCTGTCTTAATTTTAGTTCAAGTGTGAGAATTCATGCACAGGCAGTTACCGAATTGCTGTGGAAGGCGACATACCAATTATTGGTGTCAATATCATGTGATGGGGAGGCAGGGCGCGTTGATCATTGCTAATCTAGTTCATAGCATAGTGGGTATCGTGTGGTTTTGACACGGGGCTTCCTTGATCAGACGCCAGCGTTTCATGGCAGGACCTGGATTTAGTGAGGCCTGTCGGGGCAGGAGAATGTGAATTACGGCTCAATGTTCCTCGACAGTGCTGAGCCGGTGGCTTCATCTGTTCTGACAGGCTCTTGACTGTGTGTGATGATGAGAGACAGCTCCGGGTTGGCGCTCGGCACCGGCTCTTCAGCTGACAATGTGAATTATGGAGACCCGAAGGAGCAAGAGCATGCATCAGCAGACCCCCACTCCTATTAATCCTTCCCTCAAAGGTTCCACCGCAAAGACCCCAGACGTACCTCGGTGCGGCTTGCACGTACTTCAAACACTGGCTGAAACATGATGGAGGCAATGGACCCAGGTGCTCCATTGACCTTGATTTTGAATTTCTCTCACATCCATACATAATTCTTCGATGGGACTATAATGTTCTGTCTTTTTAAGTATTTTATGATTCTTTATGCTTCTGACATTATGTATATTTTTAAAAGTTGCCCACTATGGAGTGCCAAAGTGTTTAATATTGACAATAGACATCACATGACTAAATTGTGCATGAATTAACCAATAAATTGTGAAATAAATTGAGAAATAATTAAAACTGAACCTCCTTATTTTGAAATATATTTAATCACTTATTTTTTCCATTTTACTCAGTTTCATTGGATATAATTGTTTGTTTCACGATGCCCCTTTTTAAAAGCCTGTTTTCATTTTGAAACTTTTTTTTTTAATCACTTTTCACGTCTGTGGAGTTGTCCCCGCCCACTGGCCTCTCAGCCAATCACATGCCCCCGCCTCTCTTAAACCAGCGAGCTCGACCACTGCCGCCGGATTTATCCAGTAAGCTCCTGTTCACTAAAGCAACAACAAAGTCAAACAAAGTCTTAATGAACCAACTTAATAAACACAGCACGGAATAACTAACCTCTCGTGCTATTGAGCTTAACCATGGTTAGCTCCTGTTGGCTATAGAGACTGTCTGTCTGGTGTCTGCTCGTGCTACGTGTCTCGGTCTGAGGAACGTTTTGAAATATACATTTTGTGTTCATGTAATTTGTTTTTCATGATTTATAATTTAATTTATTTCTTTTTTTCATTTAATAACACTTTGGGATTCCATACCTTTTTAACATTTTATCAGTATGAGGCAACGTTTTACCATCTAACAACCCGTGATGTTCGAAACCTCCATAAAGGCAAACTCACAGTTCTAAAATAATAATTCACAAAGCTGAGGACTGACTGACTGTTTCATCACCGTTTTTGTTTTTCTAGCTGATTTATTCAATACTATCTGTCTTACATCTCCGTTTATGCAAGAATCCATGGAAATAACAATCGTGCGATTCAGACCATTCGTTGAACCTTAACTTGAGCCTCTGCTGAAGGAGATATGAAAATTGAGCCATTCCACAAATCCTGTTGCGTGTTCCTCGCTAATCCTCCCTTTGGACAGTAAATGCATCGCAGAGCTTAGGAACACACCACCCAGGGTGAACCGTGATGTACAATCTCCAGGAGACAATAGAATTGGTGAGTGTATTTTCTCATCTCATGTCTCCGCCAAGTTCACAAGCCCACACACACACTCCAGTGCCAATTGCACCCCCCTCCCCCACCCACCCACCCCACACACACACACACACACACACACACACACACACAACCCATCCGCCACCGCAAACCACCATAAAATGACAGATTTATATGCCGGAAGGCATTGGTAAGACTATATAGAAGACAGGCAAACTTTATATAAAGCATCTTGCACTTAGGTGCTGTTTTATTCACAACATGAGCTGGTAAACAATTCAATGGTTATTATGGATATGGATCCATGATGAGCTTTGTTTTTATCCGTTGTAAAATTAACCCATTGTATATATTGACATGACTCCTAATTCAAAGATAATCTGAAAGCTAATGGGTACTGCATTACAATACTGGGAAGCTGTTGGCATCTTGGAACAGTAAATCTAACCAGCATGTGGAGAGTGCACTGCAGCAGAGACTATCCTGTTGCACATATGCTGTCAGATAATCTCATTACTTAGAAAGGGCAGCCTCCACTGTTGGCATGTTGCGTAAAGTTAAAACACACACACACACACAGACACACAGAATGTGTAGTTGTCGAATATATCCATTTCACTTTCAGTACATTTGTATGTGTCGATAGAGATCTGTGCTCGACTCTAATGAAAGTTGAGATTGATTTTACATTCTGGGCATGCTGTGTTTTCACATCACAAGTGTATCACATCATGAAATGTATTCAATTAATAATTTTTTTATTTTTTTGTTTTTTTGTTTTTGGAGTTTTGAGGTTTAACAGTTCAAGGAGAAGCTAATACCTTGTTTTGTCCTCCAATTCAAAGTGGCCACACACACATTATGAATGTACCAATGTCTACCGAGATGAAAAAGCAGTAGGTATTTATTCCTTCCACTGTTATTGTATGTCAGTTAGAGGCCGTCTTTCCTGACTGTCAGGAACAATAAGATTTCTGCGGGGGAATTGTCTAGTCATATCATCGGGTTTTAACCTCTGCTGAATTGAATAAGATTCTGCACCAGGAAGGACACGTTATTGAACTGACAGCTCCACACTAGTGCAAGCCAAACCTCCTCCCTTTATACAGCACTATATGCATTTGATTTCACAAAATTAGATTACTTTGATATCAGTCACATTTCTTCCATTCAGTGTTTTCCTACAACATCAGCATCATCTTTCATTATCCACTACTAAGTTGGAGGTCCTCCACTGCACTCATAAATACTGAGGATTATTCAATAGCTGTCATTCAGTCTGCTACCTCATACATTTACTGCCATCACAGAGGGTCTTGGGGTTGTAAGGGAGAGCTCCTGAAGCCTCTGATTTTCTGGGTAAGGGATGGGGGGGTGTGGTATACTGTATGCAAAGCTCTCACCAACTGCAGCCACCAATGCACTGTCACACGATTCACTTGCCCAGGGCTGTACCTGATCTGTGCAGTAATGGTCACCGGCCTCAAACCTGCTACACTGATGAATTATTAACAGAGGTGGGACAAAAGACATACAGTCACAACACATCTGGCTATTGAGCTACTCTGGTTGGACAGTGGAATAGGGTAACACTCCCCTGTTTAGCATTTCTAAGCAGTATAAAAACACTTGGTGGTGGCTTTACGGTTTATAATACACTATAAAGAAGGTTTTTTATTGCCTAGATTTCGCGAGCTCTCAGTCATACGTCATGGCCTTCATCAACAGAAGTAGTACAAATAAATACAGCAAATATAATTAAGTATTCCAGTATTTCATATTTCATTGTGTGTGTGTGTGTGTGTCTGTGTGTGCGCACACACACAGACACAAAAGGTGAAAAAAAGAAGAGGGGTTTGGTACATCAGCCCACTTTTGAAGAGGCAGGGGGAATAACTCAAACACCATGGTAAGAAGATAAAAAAAAAAGAACTGCCAGAAGCAAGTTGTGGTTAAAAAACTATTTGTGAGAATTATTGTGGCAGTTTTGACAGAAAAATGAGAATAGTTGTTGACCCCATGAGAAGAAACCTTTTTACTCACATAAGTTTCTACACTTCTGAGTAGTTTATAGTTTTGTACGTGCACTTTCACCAAAAGGCAAATATGATCAAACAGCATTACTAATACCCACGGAGATGATGCAAAGCTTGCAGAGAAATCTATGTACCTAAAAACTATTCAGGATAGTTGAAAAAACAAGTATCTCATCAAACACATCTTCATTTTCATTTCATTTCCAATGACTCCCACAATGACATATATGACTGCATATGCATAGCGTACCAGCGATGACGGATATACCAGACTTCCGTCGTCATGGTAACAATAATAAACAGGTGGTTAACGGTCGCAGTTTGGTTAGGTTTAGGCATCAAAAGTACTTAGTTAGGTTTAAGAAAAGATCATGGTTTATGTTAAAATAAGTACATTAGTTAAGGAACTTAAGTTATGTATGTGACATACGTTATAAGTTACTTTAAATTAGTCAACATTGTTATATAATTTACTATGTTAACTGCTGGCAGAGTAAGCAGTGCTTATACTGCTTTTCTATTCTTAACTCAACAGGAAATCTGAATATCTCAGGGTGAAAACTCTTTGAGAACTTGTAGTGTTATAATATTTATGCCGGATGAGACATTTACCTTTTGCTTTGAGCTGCTAGTTGATAAACCCCACAGAGGGCAATAATACTGTATGAAACACACTTTCTTGCATTTGCTCTCTTTTCACACTGTTCAAAACATTATGTGGGACAGTTCTGATGGAAAAGCAAACAGTTCATCTGTGGGTCAACGTGGGGAACTTAACTGTGCCTCAGACTGGGTCCTTATTTCCGCCGTCAATTGTCTTTTTCACAAAAGAGTTTCCAGGGTCAAATACAATGGCAGCGGCAGACACAAAAGACTGTTCTCTACAGTGTTGTACTGCTGTCTGAGTGTGACCTCAAAAGGCTTGGCTGCCCTCAGATTTATTCCATAAATCATGCTCAAAGGCATGTGTCCAAAGTCTAATTTGGAGCTTGCAGACATTTTAACATTATACCTAAGTGATATGAAATATGTGTTATATACAACTATATAATATGGGTTTTTCCAAAAAAAGTCTAAAGCATTTCCTTCACACATCGCTCCTGTTTTAGAAAGAGCCAAGGACTTCGGCAAACAGGGCCAGCTCTAAGACTCTTCCATCGGACTGAAGCAGCATGTTTGTTTTGCCGTGGCCTTTCTACCCCCTTGGCAAACACTGCCGCTGTCACATAGGGCTCCTGAACCACACTGAGCTTTGAATACAGACATGGCCCGTCTATCAGAATGGCTCAGTCAGCACAATTCCTGCAGTGCAAAGAGACTTCGTCCCGAGGCACCAACCCCCACCCTTTCTCGCCCCAAGTATTCTCTAATAGCACTCCACTTGATGTGTGAGAGGCACAGCTTGTGGTAGACCACAAAGCATTGAATCATTGTTTGCTGATAAAACACTCAACACAGTGAATGCGTACGGGGAGTCCATCTCCAGAGTGTCGGCAATGACTGCAGATGAGACGGAGTAGCCTATGAAGGTCGATTTCATTACAGGCAGATATAATGGCATTGTGTTTACTGGAGAGAATGGCAACTTTTACTGGATACTATTTCCCAGGTTTCATTTCATATTTCTTAAGCCCGCACAGGCAGGGGTTATCAACAAATAGGATTGGGAAGGATTTTGGTTCATGACTATAAAAGGATAATCGCATGACTTCTGCAACAGTTCCCTGTGAAGGGCTCACATTTAGTAATTGGACTGGCTTCCCAAATGAGATGCAGAAATCCAGTATGAGGGGTGAATGTTTGATGCGATGCCCTGTTTCCATGTGTTTCAATTTTCTCCATCTCTTGGAACTGTCTTCTGTAACGCATTCATACTTAAAATAATACAGTAAATAAAATCACTGTTGTGACCATAGCATATCATTATTGGACAAAAAAAAAATCCCCTCCTTAGTAAAAAGAGGCTATATTGCCATGCAAGGCTCCCAGACTCTGATGGTAGATGGTGATGAGAAGAAGGGTTTCAACAATTACCTATCAGCAAGAGATGTGCACTCAGGTAAAAATAGCATGCAATACATGCAGAGCTTGTTCTGCTGACTGAGAACCTACAGGCAAAACAGGCTGAAGTGAAGACTGTCAAATTAGGCACCAAATTATGCATCAAAGGCCTGGCTGGTGACTGGTGTGCTGTAAAGCAGCACAAGTGCTCCGGGAGGTGAGGTTGGAAGGTCGTCTCCTGCTGTTATGGAGAGCAGAGAGAAAGGAAACGCAAATCTTTTTACCTTGGAAATACTATATGCCACTGAATAAGTTAAATTTTCTTGAATTCTTAAATCAGTATTTTTTTCTTTCTTTCCTCTTTTATTTTGTAATAAGCACCCATATTCTCATCATAAAGGCCATGTTGTGTAAAATTATATTTAATTGCTTATTATTTTGTTTACATCATTTCCAAAAATTACTTTAAGATGCTGAAAGTAGGGCTGGATATTAATTGAATACTACTGTTTATTGACTTTCGATGGAATTTTACTGTGATTATATCATAATTTAACTGAAGTCTTCGTCAAAATAAATTGTTACTTTTTGTTGTACATGAGTACTTTTAATGTGACGAAATGCAGCACAACACAGTTCATTAAACGCAGTTTACAAAATGTGTAATAGTGTTAACATCGTGATATATATCAGTTTCTAATATTGCCCATCCCTGGTCTTCAGACACACTATTGCTCTGTTAGCCTCTAGAGCAGAGCAGCGCTGTATTGGTGTTGGTTTTGCCTGAAGCGACAATCATTCCAGGTAGAAAGAAAACATTTGTGCGACCACTAAAACACAGATTCAAAGCCCCTGAGAGGACAACATGGAAGTAATCATTTTCCCTGACGATCTGCATATTGGGACTGAATCACAAAGTAACAAATGGGTTACAAATAGGGCTTGTTAGCGTGCAATGTTAGCACTGATCTCACAGTATACGGCTCAGACCTCCCGAAATTCAGTCATTAGTTGAGTTATTCTGTCTTGAAAGCAAGTTTTGTATAATTTGAATTTGAGCCTCTTGTTCTGGGTGTCTGTGCCAAATTGGAGGGGAATCCATTAATATTCATCAAGATTATTTCACTCTGGACTCAACAGACCAACACTGCCATCCCCAGAGCACTGCAGCTAGTGTGGCTAAATATAGGCTTCACAAGTGTATGTGGAAAACAGACTGACTCTATTATCACCTCTCATCTGTCCTCTGTCTGTCTGACTTAGTTTTTGATTTTGTAGGTTTTGTTGTTGATGTTTTATCCCTGATGTGAATGTGTAGACTATGCAGTCTTGTTTTTTTGTTTATTTATTTATTTTTTCATTAAATGTATTGTTCTTCAAAACTACTTATAATACATCCATCCTTAACCAATGGCACAACCTCCATATACATACATACACTTGAAGAATGCCATCATTCTTCTGTATCTCTGCTTTAGAAATCTTGACCTCTTATTTCCCTACTACTGACTAATCTCTATATTTCCAATCTCAGGGTTCCAAACTAATTACTTACTTTCGTGAGCTGTAATAGTCTCTGAAGTAATTTCAATCTGCCTTTCGTGCGCCTCATAGCAGCGTTACAGCTCCTCTCAAGGTGATGAATGACTTGCTTTTAGTAACTTAGGTGGAAAATCCTGTTTTAGTTCTCCCAGATCTCTGAGCAGGTTTTGACACAGACGATCATTCACTCCTACTCTCTGGGTTGGCATCTCTGCCACTGCTTTAGGCTGCTTTCTCTCTATCTCCCAAACAGAACTTTATCTGATGCCATTGGAGAGTTCAGGTCATTGCTGTGGTATCCTCCATCAGTCCATTGTGGGTGCAGTTCTTTTCCAAATATATACCATCCTTACATTAGATAACATGCTATGAAAGAAAAATGAGTTTCGACATGTCTTGCTCTCCTCTAAAGTTCTTTAAAATAATTAGAATTTTGGTGTTTAAGCTTGAACAAACAACTTACACAACTTGTCCACCTTGACAACTCTACCTCCAAATCTGTACGTGTATGGACTATCAAGATTATAGACTCCAACATTCACTTCAGTGGTTTCCACTGCATTATGACTGGACTTAAAGTTGTATTGATCACCATCAAGGTATGATTTTGACTGGCAGCTAGGTCTATCTCTGGGTTTTTACCTATTTATGAGCCCAGGCAGCGCACTGCTGGGGCCAAGAATAATAGAATTAAGCACACAAAAGTAATTATTTAAAATGAGGTATGTAAACACGCCATAAATTGGCATATATGTGTAGACTTCAATACAATTATACACAAACAAAGAGTCTTTTTCTTACATTGGATCCATCACATACTATTTATTCATTTCCACTTAACTATATGGAACTCAGATCACTGTAGAAAGCTCTGCACACATGGTCTGAAGTTTGTATGAGGTACTCACATTGTCACTGTGTTTTTCTTTTATAAACCCCAGTTTATGTGTGGAATAATTGCTTATGCATGGCTTTTGTGCATATATATATTGGTACATCCCTCACCACCTGCTTTTACCCTATTTGTGGTCCATATTTTATTTTGGTTACCTATTTTATTTTGTATATTATTATTAGTAGTAGTAGTATGTGTATTTATTTGATGCCTACCTTGTAATTCAACTTGTAAGGCACTTAGTAACACTAAAAAATGAAAAATACTATGATATTATTCAAACAGGATACTTAATGTGGAACTGCATTTCTGGTTACATATTCTAGCCTATAGTCTATGCAGCAGTTTCACAGTGTGCTTTATACTTGACTACAACATTTTGAAGATGCTGTCCAAGGTCTCTCACTCCTGATGCCATCAGCAGTCAGCTTAATGGTTTCCAATCATTGTCTCTTTCTGTGTACAGGAATTGACATTGCAATGGACAGGGAGAGCCTTGCTATATTTATTGAATCACCCTGCCTCTGTGTTCAAATCAATACTTGGATTTATGAGCGAGTCTGCAACATAGTTTTGCCCTCACCTCCAGACTGGAGGACACTTTAATTGGTGAAATCTATTTTCCTGATTAGACATAATTCACATTGGACATTGTTCAATTCACTTGTAATTAAAGAGCATAGTAAAGAGACAGTGCTGTTTAATTAATTAACACTGGGATCCTTCACATTTAGATAAAATCACTGGCACATTCCTCTATTTATAATTCGGAGACAAAAGTGAAAAATGTGCTGCTTGTCCCTAAAGTGATAACATTTACTCAGACAAGACACAGTGTCTTAGACTGCAGCGCTGGGCTGTGTGAACTTGACAAGTGAGATGATTGGATATCAGTCACATGGTTAATTAAAGTGACACACATTTACATAATAGCAATCTAGACATGAACCCTACCTCATTGCATGACCCTATTACATCTGTTATTAACATGTGATCTGTACAAAAATCAGAATGCAGTCCAATTTATGCTAGCACGCTTGTCCACTGGTGTTGCAGGAGCATGTGACACACACTGGCCCAGGAAAACTTTACCCAATACACAATCATTATAAAATGATTGAAAAACAATGTGTAAAAACTTAAAATGGATTTGTAAATGCATTTTAATTTAAATACTTCTATCGTCTGCAGGTCATTTCGTATTTCTGATGCAGTCAAGATCACCATACAGCCATGTTTGTAGATTTTAACTTTATTTACTCCACAAACGATACACACATACAGTATCATCAACACAATTATCACGGTAAGTAAAGTAAACCATTTCTTAGTTTCATATGCTATCAGTTTTATGTAGCCCACAGCTTATTATGGAAGAATTATGAAACATAAATTCCTTTACACCCACAACCGCGTAATGGCCACATAAGCACAACATCCTTGGCTCGACTCTCAGCTGGGGGACCCTTCTTTCTCTCTACATTTTCTGCCTTTACTACCACTGTCAAATAAAGACAAAAAGGCCAATCTCACTTACCTCTTCTCCCATGGTTGATCTCAAGTCTACTTGAGTAAATGGTATTGTCTTGAGGAGAAGCGTTGAGCTTTCACTGGAATGAAAGGAACGGCGTCTTGGAACACAGTGTTCAGTTCACGCTCGCCCATGGTCGTCCCTTAACTACACCTCTGACACATGTTTGTTGACAAGTCAGTGCCAGCTCTGCCTACCTAATTTGCATATTGAGATATGATCACAGAGGAGGCACGATTGCAATAATGATAATGATTATTAATATCAGATGTAAATGCAAAGGCCCCATAATTAGACATTATTATCCAGATAATGTATCCACACAGATTGCATGTTAATACCGGGTTCAAATTGAGTCTATTTGCAATCTGCCTCAGCAAAACACAAACAGGAGAAAAAAATGCTTAACTGAGAAAAAAATGACCAGAGCTTCAGCAGCAGCTCTGGGATCTGTTAATTGGAGCCATCTCTGCTGATTTATATTTATGTGGTTTTAAGAATGTTCTGACAGCTCTCTGAACACGTTGAATGGGATTGTGCTTCGGAGGAGGGAATCAGAACAATATCGTCATTGTCCCTGATTTCAGCACCAAAAGCTTAGAAAAATCAGCGCTGATTTATATTTATGTGATTTTGAAAAGGTTCTGACAGCGTGCTGAAAACAGAATATGGAACTGTACTTCAGAAGACAGGAGAAGAGATTTGCCATTACCTTTGAAAATTGATTTCCTTTTTTCCTAATTTAATATGAGATAAGCTTCTGGGTTTGAAGTTTGCTCTCCGTCAGGTCTTGATATCCCATCGGCCTGTTGAATTGTTCAGTCTGCCCCAGTGCAGTAACGCCACTTTTCCGGGCACTGAAGAGGGTCACCTTAAAATGCTCAGTGAGGTTTTAAATCCAGCGAGGCTGGGAAAAAAAAAAAAAAAAAGAAGCAAAATCAATCTTCAGATGATTAACTACCATTTTCAGCCGCAGTGAACTGAGTAATGTGCACCCAGGAAAATAACTTGTGTTAAAATCCCTTTTCGCCACTGAAAAGAGACCATTATATAAAATTATCAAGACAGCATCCATAGTGACAATAGGTACAGCTGTATGCCTTGTTTTCCCTTGAAATACTATAGCAAATTACGTTTGCAAAATAAGAAACTTTTGGCTCATAACCATGTTCAGATGATGGGGTTACAATGACGAATGTGGCAGAGAGCAGCTATTAGGTGGCCATGACCTATTAATGATGTTAGTCAATGGAATTGACTGTCCATGTTAAAGCAATACTTTTCATTACATCATCATTGCTGCTTTAACTGATTACTGTCAAACACGGTCAAGCCTTTTTCTCCCCAAACACACTGCTCCTCCATTAGGACCGTGTAATACTCCAAGGACCGCCGCTTCTAATCACATGTATCACCCGACACCATTTGTCATGCAGAATGCACCATAAGCTCAATGTTCAGGCATTATGCTGCTAGCTCTGGCGTGCATTAGGATAACTGGTATTCCATAAATATTAGTCTTGCAACACATTTTCAGCTTGAGTGACTGTTCATATTAAGAGGTGACAAGCAGATGGGATGTGCAAGCTACAAAAAGAGGCAGGCTTAAGGCTGTCAAATCAATTCTGGGCAAAGTTGTAATGTTGCCTATGCTAAGTGATCCCTTAATTAAATACAAAGACTGATGCAGCTCCATCTTTTCTGCTTTGAGTATCTGAGGAAAATAATCCACACTGTTTAAATGGGTCCTTATTATCACCAATAAGCAAGCTGTGTTGGATGACTAAAATCAAATTTCACTCAACAAACAATTCAAAATTGCCGTAGCAGGGGTAGCAGTATTAAAAGTGCTTCTTGCATTGTTAAAGCTGTAGAATTTTATAACTTTGACAAGTTGTATCCCAAGTAGTAATAATAATAATAATAATAATAATAACTGGGTTTACTTTTCAAGCGCAAAATGCTTTTCAGAAGAAGGGAAATAAGGTGCAATTATAAAATATAAAGTACCATAAGAGCATCTGAAGCACAAAAGAAGTTACACCAACTTCAGACACAAACAAATAAATCTATCAAAAATGATCTGTTTAAAAGATATAAAAGCAAAACCAACAGATGGATGTGATAACATGACAAAACACTATTATGCAACAACAAAACAGCTATTAGTGAGAAAAGCGAATCTAGAAAAAAATGTTTTCAAACAGGGTTTAAAAACAGAGACAGTGCCAGCAGGCTGAATACTAAATGTACTGCTCAAAAGCCAGAGCAGCCAGAGCAGAAAAACCTCATCACCCCCTGACTTTAACCTGGACTTCTGCAACAGCTAAAAGACTTAAACCCCTAGACATTAGAGGCCTTTTGGGACAGGAAGGTGTAAAAAGTTCACTTAAATAATCCATAGTCAGGTCATGTAAAATCTGGTATGTTATTTTAAAGTGGAATCAGAAAGAAATTTGCAAGTACTGCCAAGACGCTGAGGTGATTTGGGAAGAAAATGTCCTAGTCAGTATCCTGGCTGCAGAATTCTACCCAAATTGGAAGCTGAGCTACAGCTCCAGCATGGTAACAGGGAAGCAAAGAGTTTCAAATTTCTAAGGAAATACGATGACACATTACGTGCTAATACATGCTAATGCTTAGGTGTACAGAGACCAGATCTGAACAGTATTCACTGGGACAGTTTCTTTGATACAAAGTAGTTTCACTTACAACGATCAACAGCAAGGTTATCTTGAGTAACCAGGACATATTCTAGAAAGAAATGTTGCATGTCAAAACCTGACCATCTAAAACCAAATCTGCAGAAAATCAACTGATCACAAACCCCAACAGACATTAGCCTACTTGTCTTCAAGGCTCATTGTACTCAATGTGTGCTGCACTGTGGGCTGTAAACAATTAGGTGCTATTGTGTGTCCCTCAAATTGTTTGAGCTAATGCAAATGAGCTGTGTACAAATGCAATTCATAGGAGATGGTTGGAAATTACTGACAGTGTTTGTCAAGTCTATTCAAGCCAGTTCCAGAAGTCGGAGCCTCAAATTAACATTGAAGGTTCAAGGGTACAAAAATAACAAATGTGTAGTGAAGTTTGGGGGAGCTGCTCATGCCAGCAGGGTGCAGCATGTGTAAGTCAAGTCAAGTCAAGTCAATTTTATTTGTATAGCGCCAAATCATAACGATAATAATAAGTTATCTCAAGACGCTTTCACATAGAGTAGGTCTAGACCATACTCTTTAAAATATTATTTACAGAGAACCAACAGTTCCCACCATGAGCAGCACTTGGTGACAGTGGTGAGGAAAAACTCCCTTTTAACAGGTAGAAACCTCGAGCAGAACCAGGCTCTGGGTGGGCGGCCATCTGCATCGACTGCGTTGGGTTGAAAGGGGAGGAGAGAGGGGGAGAGAGGAGACAGAGCAGGAGGAGAGACAACAAATCAGACTAATAATAAGAACAACTGCAGCAGTGAGTGTGGAGCAGGAACATGGGAGCAGTAGACGGCCGGCAATCACAGATCCAGAATCTACAGCTCCAGAGGCAGAAATACCTGCAGAAAGTGAGAAGGCGAAAAAACACAGAAAGCACAAAGACTACCAGGAAGAAGTGGAGTTGGTAACATGTATTAGTGGGATAGGAATGCGTACGGATAGAGAGGGAGAGGAGGAGAGAGAAGCTCAGTGCGTCATAGGAAACCCCTTTGCAGTCTAAGCCTATAACAGCATAACTAAGGGATGGTTCAGGACTCACCTGAGCCAGCCCTAACTATAGGCTTTATCAAAAAGGAACGTTTTTAGCATACTCTTAAACGAAGAGAGGGTGTCTGCCTCCCGAACCCAAATTGGGAGCTGATTCCACAGAAGTGGAGCTTGATAACTAAAGGCTCTGGCTCCCATTCTACTAAGAAGACAAAAAGGCCAATCTCACTTCCCTCTTCTCCGATGGTTGATCTCAAGTCTACTTGAGTAAATGTAAGAAGTACAGTAGGAGGCAGAAATTAATTCACTGGACAAGTCTCCTCAAATCTCGTCTTAATCGATTAAAACCGCAGCAGAGAAAGCTCTAGCTGATAATATTAACTATGGCTCAGTTCCTTTTACCTGTCCCATAACACACAAACATTGTACCTGCTACAACTAATTGTATTGTATCAAAACCTTTATATAACTGATTAAAAACTCGAAAAACAAGTACGAAATTCCTGAATTACAAGAAATATGCATACATAATGTTGTATTTATTGTCAAAATACACAAACAAACATGACTGAAGAAAACCCAGGCCAATTCTTCATAATTAAAGTTAGACCAAATAAGGGTTTAAACTCTGACTACCTTTGAGCCTTGCAGGTTTTAATTGGAGCCATCTAATCAGCAACTATTGTGCATTTGGGACTCCAACATGAATGCAATTAAATACATGTTCAGAGTTCTGTGGACCAGATTGTGCTTTAATTTAAAACAGAAAAAAAAAAGAACTCAACATATTTACATAAGTATAACCTACTTACAAAATGCAAGTGATGCCTACTGAAGTTTGTTTATGCTTCATTTCAGAGTCAAAAATAAAATTAAATATTTAGCATGTGGGTGTGCCAGCAAATTAGACATGTGCCTCTTTCCAAATCCATATTGTAAGTGGTTGTAAAGCTAGGGGCAAGTTGTCTTGCCACCATCACTTGAGACTGAGCTGTAAAAGCTCTTTCATTTTCACCTGGTATCCGCTTTAAGTGGCTTCTGAATTAATCGGGTGGTTACATCATACATAATACCAACTTTAACATCTCACTTTATTTCACTTTGACAATGCTTGTTCTGTTCCTGAAGAATTAGCTTTCTCCAATTTCAAAGACCAGCTTTGTCTGAAATTTCCTTTTTAATGCACTTATTTATTTATTTGACTATGAATGATGATGATTAGTGTCTGAAAATGTCATTTACTGCTCATTATTGAGTTAATTAACCCTAACCTTACCCTGTGGAGACAATGAATGTCCGTACCAAATTTTGTGCCAGTTCATCGAATAGTTGTTGTAACATCTCACACTAAATCAAAAATGTCACCGGTGGCTCTAGAGGAAAAGTCTGGGGACCAAGAAAAAAGGCTATAACGTCCAGTAACCATGAAATTCTGAACCAAACCTTTGCATATCCATCTAGTAGATGTGCAGATCTTTCACTTGATAAGTTAACATTTCGACATACTGGTGATGAAAAGCCAGGGGATCATGGTCCACGAGTGTCTGTACAAAATCTCATGGCAATACTTCCAATATTTGTTGAGATGTTTCAGTCTGGACCAAATTATAAATCACATTCTGTACTGTGTCAGTCCCGTGAGGAACTCCAGGGTGTCGCCACGCTGCCAGAATCATGCAACTCTGAACAGGAAAAGACAGTATGGATGCATGGATAGATGTAAAACACACAATGCAGCTTATGGAGTCCCCCTCCTGTTTCCTGATACAGTTGCTTGGTGATGGATGTCAAGTCAAGTCAGGTCAAATTTTATATATACAGCCCAAAATCACAAATTTTCCTTAGGGGGCTAAAATGGAAAACACATTTAAGGTCAAACCCCTCAAACAGTCACAAAGGTCCAACTAAGTGAGAAAATCACATTTTCACCCCTTTCTCTTCTCATTTTCTAGCTCCCTCCCTAAAGCCATTCCAGTTCATCACCTTCTTTTTATTCCACTGAAATTCACCAACAGATGTCCAACTGATAAATATATAAATGACTGGAAGGTGTGAAGGCCTGGGCTTTGGTTCTGTCACCACAAATGCATCCTCATTCACTCACAGGGAACTGTTTTGGCAGAGGTGGTATGGTGCTTGGAGGGCTTTGGAAGTAGGAGTTCTGAAGTCTCTGATGAGAGATGGTAGAGAGAAACAGAGAGAGAAGGAGGGCTCTTATCACCGTGCTGGCAATTAATCCTTGTGTGCTGCACTCCCACATATACAGTACACCGCTCCCATGTTGCACCCTCTAATTTACAGGCTGAGAGACAGCAGGTGTTCAGGACAAAGTAAACAAAGGGGAAGTTGGAGGGAGGGATCGTTCGACCTGCTCCAGTCTGCTATTATGTGGCTCCCCGCTGGACTGAAAACAAGGAGGCACCTCTCTTGGTATGCAAAACTTGTTTAGCGTTCCCTGTCTAAAGTACTAGGCCAGGGCCCAAGGTCACACTTCCAGGGTAGGCTTTGCAAATGTTTTTCTACCCCCGAGGCATCAGCCAGCAAGAAAATTAACAGACACTTTGTGTTTTTCAGTGTGTTCCTGTGGGAGAGATGGCTGACTGCCACACTGATCCTTTCTTGATCTCCTCAGCTAAACACTCCATTATTCAAAACAACAGTTTACCCTCCACCCAAAGTTATGTTGCAGCATAAATAACTTGTTTCACAATTAAAGCTGTGCGTGACAACTTGGCACAATACCATCAATTTGGACAAAAGGTCCAAATTTGTAAATGCAGTCTGTTGCATTTGTTAGACAGTTATCAAGTGTGAGCTGCCTGGTGATTGTAGATCATTGCGGATCAAGAAACACATGCTGAACTGTGACTACATCTTTATCATTTTAGTTCATTACAAACAAAGAAAGGCATCAATTGTACTCCACTAAGTTCCATTTTACACCATAAAGCAGCATCATCATTGGCAATCCTGAAGGATTTTTTTTGGATTGCACTTCCATAAAGGACTCACATTATAGGGCACAAAAGACAGATTTAACAAGAGTAGGGAGATATGGTTTACAACCTTTTTTAGGCACTTAAGAGTCAAATCGTATTCGTTTACTAAAAGACCACACCAACATTTTTTGCGAGTGAAATTTCAAATAACAGTTCAAGGTATTCCACTTTGGAAGCAAAAGAAATATTGGATATATACAAATAGCCCCAGTGAATAGCCTATTCAGCCTATTCAGTTAATAGATACTGGATAATTTTGTTTTTTGCCCATAATGGCACTACATTGAAAGTCAGGGATCATTAGGATTCATCCTATAGACCATGAATGTTCATACCAAAGTTTATGGCAATACTTTTTATTGTATATACAGTATGTTAATTGAAACCCAAAATGCTCCAAAAATGAAATATCGTCTTTGATAGCCCCTTGCTGTCTGGTAATCAGCCATGCCACAAACTTGTAACATTTGTAACACAGGCTTTTTTAAAAGATGCAGTCTCAAGTATAAGTTAAGATAACCCTGACGATCATGAGGGGTTATTTTCTCAGACTTGACAAAGCTTCTCCAGAGTACAGAAGACACTGTACAGTTTTTTAAATTCACAGGCTGAGTAGTACTCCGCTTGATGATTAAATTGATCTTGATGTGTAAAATTAATGGACTTCCCCCTTTAACTGTCTATAAAACTGTCTGCTACAAAACTGGTAAAAATGAAATGTTAATATTTTATTACAAGAAAAGTCCTCACATAGAGCTTTAAAGTACATTTATGAAACCTCTTGACTATAGTGGCTCCATTGTGAGCGGTGCGAGAGCACTGCAGAGGTGTTGCAGCCTCAGCTGCAGTAGCAGTATAATTAGCATACTGTCAGATGTCATCCAGTTGGCCTCCAGACTCGTTGCAATGACCTTTAGCACAGTTTGAACTTTTTCTCTCTGTTAAATATACATGTTCTACATTTGTGCATGTTGCTATTTCTTGAGACACACATTGGCTGACATTTCCATGCAAGTCACTCAGATGTCCACTGTTATCTTATTCTGGGAAACATACCAGTCTAGGCATTACCACAGTAATCTACTTTCTGATACATGCTTCAGTTTGAATATGACATGTTTTAGCCAGGCCAGTGACAAGACCCTAGAGTCGATGAGGTTGACATTTTTTGTTTTTGTGAAAAGTCTCGACAATTATTGGGTAGATTGCCATGAATTTTGGTACACATAAATACATTTTGCCCAGCGCATGTACCTAATTGACTTTGGTGATCCTCTGACTATTCGGTGGTGGCACTAGAGGAGAGGAAGTTTTCATTTATCCAGTGAAATATCTCTACATTAAATACAAGGCATTAAATTACATTAATTAACATTACATTTGCTGCAGACGTTCATGTTTCCTTTCAGGATGAATTGTAATAAGGATCCCCTTATTTTCCATGTAGTCACAGACGCAGGTCAAAATGTGTCCCATTCTTTGGACCGAATACCTCCAAAACTAATGAGAATCCCATCAGCCTGCACTGTACTGTGTGTATTGTTTATTAGCAGATGTAAACATGCTAACATGCAAGATGGTGAGCAAGGCAAACATATCTGTTAAAAAACATAGCGTGAGTGTGAGCATGTCGACATGCAGACACGCTGTGCTATCTTGGCTGTAGGTTAAAATGCACTGATTGTATAAATCAAAAATCAACACTTTATTTCTGTCTAGTGTTTGACCAGAGATGTCAAATCATATCACATAGTAAAAGGCCAAGAATGCTTTCCAGACCAGCAGATCCTCTTGTCCAGTCAACAGTGCCCCCATTGTCATTTCCAGCATTAATGTTGAGGCAACTGACTGTCCAAAGGCATCTTCAGTAAGCCATGGAAATAACAATGGCTGAATGGGAGCATGGGGTTGAACATGACTATGGGGGCTGTAGGCCAGAGCAGTGTAGTAAATACAATGGCAGCTGAGAGTGCCGTGTGCTGTTAGCAGATGATATGAATAGGTTTTTAAATGCTTGAGTAGGCTGTCAAAATGATGTGATCTGGCATTTAACCATTTGTGATCTGCAGAGTAAAAAAATATGATGTGGTAATTAAGGACAGCACTATCTGTTCTGTGGCACTGAGCAGGAAATAATCAGATATAAAAGTAAGGATTTGCTGGGAATAATGGCTTTCACGGAGCGCTCAGATAAAGCATCTCATTTTGTAGATGTCATATGTTATGATCAGTGGCGACTTCTGTACGGTGTTTCCACCCAGAGATGCCTTTCAGATATGAATCCCTGCCAGAGTGCGCTCTCAAGGATCTGTGTGCCTCCTCGTAAGCAAACATTTGCATTCGCCACGCATGTGTTAGTGTATCAAATCGTCCTCGAGCAAAGTGCACTTATCCGAAAAAATCTCTGTCAAGGTTGATTTTCTAGCTGAAGGTTGCCAAACGCTGCTTTGACCTCAGTCCACTTAAAATAAAGTTCAACTAGACCATCCATTTGTGATGTGAGCTGAGCACCCCACTCTGCTTCCTGTGCCCGGGATTTTATCAATTATCATCTCATAAGTGCTTGTGAAAACATGCCTCCCCAATATAAATTAGAGCATTAGGGATATGAAAATTCATGTTTAATGATCTTCATACTTTATAGGACTACACTGTAATATTTTGTGTGCTATGCAAATTAGGGAAACAATACTTTTCAAGGTAATTTAAATGCAAGATTCAGTTAATGCATGTTGTATGGCAGCAGAATATTAAGCATACAATTGGATGGTGGAGCATGACATCTTGTGAAAATGACAGGGTTGCTGTGAACCAGGATGACCTCAAAACTATAGCAAAATAAATAAATAAAAAAGTGCTATAGTTTTGCTGTCCAAGACTTCAACACTCGTCCCTTTGTCTGTGAGTTAATTGGGTGTCAAGGCCTTTGGACAACAGATTTATGTTCTTTCAGGCTAATGCTTCGTCTGGAGCATGACTTTGGTTCTGTTAATGCGCGGCCTGAACACTGACACGGCCCTGCCTCATGTGTCACCACCCCCAGTCTCGCCATGCTAAGCAGCTCTGCCTCTCCCAGCGCCATGAGCCCAAACATGCACTCAATCCATCCCACAGAGCAGCTGCACATTTCACTCCCTCGAATAGCCAGACTGAGACCTAAAGTAGTTTCTGAGCTCTTATGCCCACTGAGATGCATTTAAATCAGGTATGTGACATGCTTATATGCACGCTGTGAATATAAAGGCAGCTGAGGAGAGGATGAAAAAGAGAGGCACAGACAGACAGAGGGGAAATGTAATGTGGAGGGCCAGCTTTGGAAATGTTGCTGGAGCTGTAACATCTGAAATGTCTGCTTGTGGCTGCACAGAAGCAGATAAATATAAATTGATTGGAAGTGAGCTCCCACAGTGCAATGTGCCATCATGTTCATAGACAAGTGGAGATGCTGTGGGCCTGACAGAAAACAAGTTCTCTACACAGTAACAAACAATCTCTAGCGTGGCACCACTCAGCAATGTTTTGGATTACAGGACAGTGATGAAAGTAATATGAAAGGCGTGATGGTCTGCATTGGCCTCAACTCGACAAAATTCCTCATGGTGGCTTCTAGGAGGAAAATAATCAGCTAATGGCCTTACAAAGTCCAACTGATCTCACAGATCTTAAGTTTGCTCATTCAAAAGACCTGTGACCATCAAAGAGATTTTCATATTTACTGGCCTTTTACTGTATCTGCCATGCACAGTGGCAGAGAGAGCTCAGCACACTGCATCTTACAAGGAAATGAGTCCAACAAGCACATTAAGAAATAGATTTGCCAATATAACAATGGGTAAGCGGCATAAGTGAATGGGCTAACGCTATCAGCTATAGCCAATTTGTTCGTGTGCTCTTTATTTACTTGTGTTTTGTCTATTTGCATATGTTTTCTTAAGTTGCAAGAAAGTCTCCTTCAATATCATAGCATTGCCAACTCTCACACTTTCAGACACTGTCTCACACTGACCAAACAAATGTTGAAGGTAGGCTCCTTTTCTTTGACTTTTCTGTGGCCATCACACAGCAGCAGGATCGAGCTTTATTCATTATTTAAATGTTCTGATGTGGCATTGTGATCATACGGTAGCCTTATTAACCCAAATGCTTTTCTGCACAGCAGGTGAGCTGTTTCGCACAGATTCCAGGTTTATATAGTGAAGTAATTGGGAACAAAGCAGCTGTGCTCAGGATGAGTCCGTCGCCATTAAAGCTGCATTTTCACTTTCATTCAAACTAATTACTACTGAAGAAAATGTCCCCATGAAAACCGTCCACAGCGTGGTCTGTAGAAATTACCCAACCCCCCAACCTCATTGGACAAGGGCTCCTCCTCCTCCTCACAAATCCCAATTGAACCCCTGCACACTAGTTGAGAGAGTGAACTACTGTTTATATCACAACCCCTCCAGAAGAATGAAACTTTTCATTACCTTAAAGAAACTGTACCCTTAATGTTGAGAGTTAGATGAGGAGCAGCCAGTTAGCTTTAGGTTAGCATATAGACTGGAACCAGGGGGAAACACTTAGCTTGGTAAAGATCAAACGCGATAACGAGACACAAGGCGACACAAGAGGTGTGGTATCGATCGTCACATCTAATTCTCAGCAAGAGAGAAAATAAGCTTTTTGTAAAATACAGACTACTAGTCATGACTCTTATGAAAAGGGACACCATAAAACATGGACCGTTAGAACTGACAGCATTTGCATACAGATTACAGAAAAAAAACAGGTAATAGCTTCATGTTTAACCATAGGTTACAGTGTACACATGTCTGTCAGAGGCCACTGCTGATTGGTTTGCATTCTTAGATTTTATTCTTCATGACACAAAAACTATAAACATTTTGCTCTCTGACCCTAATTAACTCCTTGTGTAAATGATGAATAAAAATAATCATGATGCATGAGATTGAAGTAACATCTTCTAATTGGGGATGCTCCACACCAACTCCTGTTTAAACAGCTGGCTTTATTTTGCCTCAGTGACGACTTCTATTTGAAACACTGAAAGCTGGGACTGTTTTAAATAGTTTTGTCATGCTTCATTGTGTCACACACATGGCAGGAGTGCCTATGTGTCCCCCTTTTTTACAAAAGTGTTTCCAATTAGATTTCAAATGCCATCACAACTCTTGTCTCCCCAGGCATTATGTGAATAGAAGTCTCCCAGGGCTGCACATATTATATCTCATTACTGACAGCGCCGGTCACCTGGGACTCCAATCAGAATATCTGAACACTTAAGCAATTGGCTTCTCTCTAACTGCCTCGCAGAGATTGATTTGGTCTGGGCTCCCTGAGCACCACTTTAATGTCAAACACATAATACCTGGGCCACACTTTAGGTAGAAAACATTCAATCTTTTAATATAATTCAGCTAATGATATTTTACCTAAGTTGGATGCAAATTGCTATTTTTTTTTTTTTCATTTGCATTCTTGAACAGTTTTAAAATAACTATCAACACCACAGCACTGAGCACCAGATGGTTTCCTAATTTGGATAATCTTATCATATGTGGATAGGATAGATCTCAGTACCAGCAGTGTAGAGGGCGACCAGAGCCATCAATAAAAAAAGGAGCAACATGGGTTGAGAAGTTAATGATCTGAACGGAGGAATCTTAAAAACCCAACTGGAGCTTAATACAACAGATTAGTTATCTGATTAGAATTTAAAAAGGCATTCAATATTCTTTAATGGGATGAATTTTTAATGGGTGGCCAAAACATTGCCTTCCCAGTTGGTGCCATAAATGGTGATAGTTAGAAGAGGTAGAAAAAGGCTGGCAGAGGGCAGATTGGTTGGCTGTGTTTGCCCAAGCCGGCTGTGAAAACTGGAGCTGGTTTACCTCCACTACACGCTGTTCTATCTGCGTCTCCAGCTCTCCTGTTTCTTTATGAGAGGAGATCCCACCAAACTCTATGCTAAAAATGGGTATTTCGATTTTTACTTGCTTGTCACACGTCCTGAATTGAATTAGTAGAACTGTGTTCTTCACTTAAGCATACACGACCCTGGAACCAGTTTCATAGTAAGTCTGTGAGTGGTTCCCAACCTTTAGCTTGGGACCCTTTGAAAGCAATTCAGTGTCTACTGGCAACACCTTATCAGAGGTCTCTGGGTTGGGAGCAGTTCAACCAGAGAGCGGTGTTCCCTTCTCAGATTGTTTCACTGGAGTAACTTTCAAAGGTCAAACTATCCAGAGCTTCATCATAACAAATGATTATGGAAAAAGCTGAAAAAAACAGTGTGTGCAACAGAAAGATTTGTCTTATGACCCCTTGAGAGATCAAAAGTCTGTCATGGCTACTGTTTTCATTCTTAATAATGTTTCCATTTTTTTTTTTTTTTTTTTGTGTGTTTGTTGTTCTCGTCTTCCTCTAGTTGGTATATTTTCACAGTTATACCACGGCTAATTATCACAGACACACTATAGGAGGCTTTCACACCTAAGCTGGTGGGCGCAGTATAAAAGAAACCTTTGCCTCTTTCTGCTGCTGTGAAAGCTGTCGGTTGAGCACTAATGAACACTAGTGCAGGCAACTGGACCAAAACAGCCTGAAAAGGTGGGTCTCTGTATGTGTTTAAGATAAATCTGGTGTGATTGATTCATAGTGTGAAAGCGAAGCAGTCCAACCACAGGACTGAATTATAAAGCCAAACCATTATTAAATGTATCTGCTGACTGTGATCTAGGAAGCGAACTCCAAAGCGATTTAGCGATCAGTGTAAATGTGCACGATAATTTAGCAACCAAGGCAACACATATGCACGCCAGCACATACAGTAAGAGCAAGGATTTTTTATTACTGTATACATCAGAGTGTAAAGCAGTTCAAACAGATGTGTGTTAAAAAGTGAGTGAAATGGAGCGACCTAACGACACGATAACCATAGCATCATAAAATGTATTTACAGGTCACGTTCGACATCACAAACTCGCCGGAAATCAAGGTTACAGTAGAAAGCAGCATGGAGGCCAGCGGCAAAGTTACAGTAGTTACTTTTTTACATCTTTTACTTCAGTCTCTTTTGAAGGACTGCTTGCTGTTCCCCACTGTAATATTACAATACAAGAGGCCTCTTGTTCATCCTGTTTCTACCTGTTTGTCATTATTCAGGACATCCAAGGTCCAGGCGCAGTTCTTGGCTAATTTCTGTGAGCTCTTTGAAACACCAGTGATAAGATAAATAAACGGATCATCTTTCTGAATGCAGCATTGTCTTCCATTATTCAAAAGTAATGTAACCCACTGTTAGATTGTAATGGTAATGATGGTAATGTGGCACAGTGCTGATGCACTGTTGCTACGGTTACCTGCCTACACCTTGCCCACTGATTTAGATGGCTGTGTGAAACTATTGACCTAAACGGTGTCCTGTTGCACAACTTTATCGGCCACAACTAACTGTTAAGGCCGCGGTATCAAGTTCTTAGGGTTGAAATAGTTTTTAATAAGTGCAGCAACAAAAAGAAATGTAACACAGTTGACAGAACTGTTGGCTGACAGAAGAGAGATTAGTGCCTGGCGCTCCTTAATATGTACTTTCTTCCACTTTCTCCACTGCCTTCTTAAAAACTACAAAATATTTTCTTTTCAGAAGCAGAGTTGGGAGGAAAATGGTGAAAGTGCAGTGGCAGAGCTCATAGTGTAGCTGTAGCTGGGTGTTTTTTTTTGACATCCAGCACGCACTAGCATGCAGCGTAGCTCAGTGGTGGATTGCTTAAAATAGAAAGCTCTTCTTAAAAATATAGCTACAGGGGTCTTAAAGGAACTGCAGTCGCTATCTTGCTGTGCACACTTACTCCCGAGGCAGGTCCGCCTTGGGAGGACAAAATGCTTTTGGGTTCCATTGAAGCGACTGCCAGAGACGTTGCATTATTTCTCATCGGTTGGCCGTGGCTGTGTACCTGTCAGGCAGCATGTGGCCGCTAAACTTTTATACACTTATAAAGATTTCCCCGAGCGTATCTTGCATGTGTATTTTATGCGGCGAGGGATATTAATTTAACCACTTTCAGATAACATCTTACAGGAAATCTATTTTTAAATTTTCCACTTTTTTTTTTTTTTTTTCATTTTCATGCATTATGGATGCATATGTCTGAGAGATGAATCCTCTGTTTATGCAGTGGTCATGTTGTGAATTTCGGCATCAAAGAGGCCTTTATTTTCGCCCCAAATTCCAAGGTTACTGCTCCGGTATGTGACCCACATTCTAAATACTTCAAACAATAATGGCTTATGTCAAAGCTCGGATACGTTCTCAGAGCTTTGCACTGGGGAATAAACAAAAACTATGGTTGTTAATGAAACTTTGTTACCAATAAGTATTACTGGAAAAAGTAGGGAACAAAGGCTGTCTTTCTAATATGAAGATACTTACTCGCCCTCTCATTGTCAATCTGTTCCTCTCCTGCTGGGTTGCTGCCAATAATTAGTGCAGCACGGACATTATGCAGGCACCCCTGGAGGTGGTGAAGATGAGACCACTTCAGTCTCATTAAATATGTATATTTACCTTTAATTAGGAGGTATTCGTTTGCAAGTACAACACCCCCCTTGTTCTGCTTTTACAGTGCACCTGCTTTCAGTGGTTGTATGGAGAGCTGCTGACTGGGTTGAAGCAAATAGACTGTCAACACTCCTCACAGGGACCCTCCATTAGGCTGTCTCTTTCAGCAGCGCACACCCCCGAGGCTATGAAGCATTTTGCTCTCTTACTGCCGCACACATTCTCTCCTTCTTTGTCCATCTAAAGAAACAGCCCCTTCACCTTCTACAGCTCTGTCTCTGTCTTTTTATTGCTCGAGCTTTTCCTATTTTCCAGGAAAAACATCTTCAGCCTGTCTTTTTATGTTGTCAATAAACTAGAATGCATTAGAATTGCAAAGGAGCTGGTACCATCGACCAAGTATGATTATTATGGTTTGAACCTGGGAGCAGAATTCTACTTGAGCAATATCATACGAGAGGGAGTGCTGTTGCACGGCTGTGATTATCTTCAGCCGAATCACAGCCGTGCTGATATTCAGTATAACAGCACGAGCTCCAGTGTGATATTGCTTTTATACAACAGCTCTATAAACGCCATTTATTAGTTAACAGTAATAAGCTACAACAGATTATGATTTGTTTCTTTAATCATTTATTTGACTCCGCCAACACAAATAGTTCTGCAACTGGTCTGAGACTGGACTGTTGCCAAGCAACACATAAACATATGCTATACTAGCTAGCTTGCTCCTCCTGTCTACACTTTACCGCAGGCCGTCTACTTCATATCATGTACATTTATCCGTTTACTTCCACTTATGGGCAACCAGTGAAATAAGAGTCTGTTGACTTTGGGGGCCTGTGTGATTCTGATGAGTTAACAGCTGATCAGACAGGACGTCGTCCATCGTTTCCTGCTGTCCATCGATGGTCTCTAGCAACTTTTAAGCGAGCTTTCAGACATGCAAGACAAACACATTTTTTGTTTATATTTTTTATGTTCCGTGACTCATTATAAATCAATTCACGTCGTAGTCTCTGTATGTTTATATAAAGTATCTCACCTATGCCCACTCACTGCCATGATCTCCCTCGCCTCCAGTCCTGCATCAGACAGTTTCTGATGATGGCAGTTGTTGGTGTAAGACGCGTGTGCCCATAATTTAAGTCAACTGCATCTTTGCGGTGCAAAGTTTATGTAATTAAAGCTTATTAGAATGCATGTAAAGTGGAGTGATATACGTAGTTAAAAGTCCCAGTGATGTTATACTCTGTATCAGCATTCATGGAATGCCTTGTGTCCAATCAAGTTGTATAATTATCTGCATCTCGGTGAAATACTTAGAAAGTGCCATTTGTTCAGTGCATGCTGGGGTAGGTGAACTAAATGAAAGAATGCAGGCGGCGTCATGACTTAGAGCATTGGCTCTCAACCCACAAAGGGTCGCAAGTACAGGATTGAACAGCAGAAAAAGCATTATTCTGCCATTTAAACTTGTGATTACTTTTTCAGACTTTCCTCTTTTCTTTTGCTTTTTTTCCCTTTTGAATTACTGGATAATTTTCCCTCTTCAGGCACACAAAAGTTACTCAGTCATAACATGTAGCAACCCTGTCTCTTAGGTATGTTCATAAAGTACTAAATGGTTTTGCCAACCACATTTTGGAGGTAATTGCCGTGTAGATTATGTTCATTGCCACTTTTCTTTTTTTTTCAGTAGTCGGACGTGCTACATTCTTCTCCAAGTGGAAGCGTTAGCTGTCTCTATTTCATAATTGGGCTGTAACCGCATATTTGGCAATATGTTACATCATGATTTGAATCACAACATGGAGTAATGTATCGTTTAATGCTGTTGGAACTGAAGTAATATAACAAATCATTGTTCAGAGCCAACCAAAAACATGACAGTACCAGCAATGTCAGTTGGAACCACTGACACTAATGTAGGAGGTGTTAGCACTGCAGAAAAACAAATAAAACCAAAGTTATTGGTTTATGGCTTATTTCTCTTTGAGGGATCACAAGCCAAAAAGGTTGGGAACCACTGACTGATGCCACAGAACTGGGATAGACAATCCTATAAGCAGAACCTGAAAAATTATTGTTCATGCTGTGGGAGTGGGAAAATGCATTTACATAACCTTGAACCTGTTTCAGACCTTTCATAGATGTGACTGCATGTGATTCGTATAAATGTACACTGCAATGTGATTAAACTCATGTAAATGCAAATGAGAACATAGTAGCGTTGGAAGCAACGACCTTAAAGGGAGGTGGAGGTAGTTCTAAATGACCCAGGATTCAAATCTTTAGGGTCACTAGGGAGCTTTTGTGCTGTTGGTTGGTTATAAATCACATTTACAGCCTCCACAAAAATTACGTATCAATAATGAATGTCCAGGTTTAAAGCACCTTCATCTTGGCTGTTGATCAATATCTATATGCCTTGCGCCCAGCGACACACTGCACTGCAATTGTTTCTGACTTGTATCAGCTATATCTAATGGGCAGTCAGCAAAGCTCACATGGGCTTTCAACAACAGCAAACTCACAACTAACAAATGCACCACTTGAAAAACTCAAAGCTTAAAATAGAAGACTCTCTGCTGTGCTACCTTACATTTGTCTGCCTTTGACTTTCAAGCATTTTCCTGGTTATAGAGCCAAAGGCAACAGCCAGCTTAATCCTCTCCACTTTGATATCAGATAATGAATAAATCACACAATACAAAACATACTAGCAGAGTAGGTATGCTATAATATGCTACCAAAAAGGCTTTTTCATTGGAGTAGTCTCTAGACAATAATTTAAATGTAAACAAATGTCCCCAGCAGATTACTCTTTATGTTGTCTGTTTAGTTTAGTTTTCTATGTAGTATATACGTTTGTTTGTTCCGATATACATGTTGAGTTTGCTCTGAAACTCTCATTGTTAACAACAGAACAAGGTAACCAAAAGACAGTAAAATCGGAGATCTGTATTTTTCTACCTTAAAGCTGTGTACCAGAAGCTTTTGTGTGATCGGTTCAGGAATTTCAAGGATTCTTTTTGATTACCCAGCTACAGGTCTGAGAGGAAGCGATCAGAGCTCACAGTCCCAACAGCACCGAGGAGCTGCTTGAAACGCCAGGAGCTGCTAGTCTTATTCAGGTGTACTGACAATGAGGCAAAAGCAGGCAAAAAGGTGAGAACAGAGCTGAATTGAATAACAGTCCCCTTCATTAAAGCTCATTTAGAGCTGTTTCATTGATGTTACACCAGTTCAGTCTATTTTTCTAACTTGAAAAGATAATTTTTTAAGATAGTCTTAAAAAATATATAGCCAATCCGAAGGGAGTTTTCTTCAGCTACCCAAAACACACCCCCATTTGATGTGTGAAATATGATGAAACTAGTGTTATCTTTCAAATCAACGCATTAATTAATACGGAACTTCAAAAATAGAAAGTGATGGCAACCTCAGTGATTTCTTTTTTTTTTTTTCGATTTTTTTTTTTTTCAAAGCAAGCAGTGTAGTTTGAACTTGAGTTAGTTGCTGTGGCTGGGTTTAATTTTCACCCAGTGTGGAATGCCATGAGCCTTTCTCCAGATTTATGTAAACAATCAGGGTAAGAGCTTCATTTTATGGCCAGAATGCGCAGACCTTATAGAACTGAGTAAATCAACATAATCGACTGAAAGAAAACCCATCTAGCCGTACCATGACTTCCTTCTTTATTCCACATTTTCCCTGTTTGTTTTCCTGTCTCGTGTCGTATCATATCTCTCTCCTGTCTTCATAGACAGGGTGCTGTCTGTCTCCTGATTTGCGGGGCAGCACATTTCCAACAAGAGGTGGGGCCGACTGAAATGACTCCTGAAATATCCATCAGCGCAAATTACATCTTTGGTAATGCTGATTCCCTCTTTTGGGCTAATGAAGTTATATGCCCCTGCACAACTACCAAGACGCCTGCTAATGTCTTTTAATTTGCAAAGATAATTACAACAATGTTCCACTTGAAAATCCATACATGCCGGCAAACTGAGCCAAAATCGACCAATCCATGGGGGTAATTATTTCTCTCTTAGATTCTCTAATGTATGGATACATCTCAAGGGGCTAATGACACCGATCACATGATTTATGCAATAATAAAGCAGTCAGGGATGACATGACATGTGTACAGGATATAAAATAAGCATTTCCGTGCAACTATTTCTGAATACTAATGTGCTTAGCATCACTTCTTTTCAGCGCCTTGTTTAGGAAATACCAACATTTGCATTTGGTGCCTGAAGGTGCTAGAATACCGAGCTAGGCTATGCCCCAACATTATACAATCTGCAATAAGCCAGCATGACACAGGCTGTTGAGGAAAGAACATGTTGTGCGTGTTGTTATCTTAAGGTTAAAGACACACACGCGCGTACGCATGCTCACTCATATGCATGCAAGGCGAGTGAGAGAAACAGTGGAGGAGCAGGCTGTAGGAGACTTGGTGGCAAGGAGAGTCTAGACATAATGAGTTTAATAACGTACAATGTTCATTAAAACATAGCTCACAGCCTCTCCGGAGGTGTCATTCCTGTCAGATTAGTGGTGCTGAGATATGGCTGGTGCTGAGCGGAAACAGCCCATATGGTCTGCCTGCGTGACAACACTGTGACCCACAGCAGATGTGCTGTTTTTCTCTCCCCTGATGTTAGAATCAGCTCCTTTGTCACACCTGTGTTTTCTCCCAAGCCACACAATAACATCAACAAATGAGACTGTTGGATTTGCCCTCTGAGTTAACAAAGGATTCTGGGAAGCCACAGAATACTTTATTTTGACTTTATGTGGAAGACTGGCTTCTTTATCAGCATAATTAAAATAGTGGTAACCTAAAGACGAAGATAAATTATTCCTGTGTGATGTTTGCATGTTAATGTAACAGATTGTGACTTTGGACTTTTTAAAACCAGGATGAGGATGTGACTATTTTCATTACAGTCATATACTACTAATTTGTTTTGCCAAACAGCTTTTTAATAAACACGTAATTGCTGTCTGGATCATGTTCACTGGTAATGTTTTTTCCATTCAAAGAAGTTGTATGTTCTTGTTATGCATTTATAGGTGTGTTTACAGTGCATGGCTTTAACACCAGATATGGTTAGGTTTAGGCAACAAAAGCACTGTGGTTTAGGTTAGGGAAAGATTGTGGTATTGTTTAAATGTAAGTAAACATATGAATCCAGCGTGGGAATGGCGGACTCCACCACCAACAATGCAAACTTCTGTATAAAGGGGCAACTTATGCACTTAATGGGTATATCAAAATAAATGCTTGCCATCAATGGTACCAAAAATCGTGTTTGATATGTTGAAAATCATTAGGATTGTAACTTTAACCAACTGTTCATAGTTTCTCCAAACATAACCATAAACACTCAATCATGCTGTAGTCGCAAATGGTGGACTAACTAACTTAACAAATGTTCAATATTAAAATTTGGCAACTTTGCAGATATGTTTTTAAAAAAGGTTTTGTCAGTAAAAAATCTAATTCAGATGGCATTGCCTTTCCCTCAAAACATGTATTTGCTCTTTCAAATCAGTAGTATATGGGTGTAATTTCTTGGAGACAGGGTTGCTTTTTGGACATGTCCTGATGGTTTTCCTTCCAACCAAAGACTTACTTTCTCACCAAGACAAATTATGGGATGCTTTTGCTGCTTTACTGTGTGAGAGTGCTGATTTATAGGGTTATCCAGCCACTTCTGCCAACACTATATGACATGTGCACTTGATAAACTGTCTGTAATTTCAGCTGGATGGAAAGCAATTTTTTCAGAACATGTAAAGCGCCAATGATCAGGTTCAATATGGTCATTCCAATGACAAATCCCACTCTACTTACTGGCAGCCACAAAGCTTGAATATTGGGTCATGTACTACATATGAATGCTACATTTCATTATTAGACCTTCCATTGGGTAGTATCATTCATCCCTCCATATGTATGTGTGTCACAGGTATCAAGGAAAATGTCACATATGTGGAGCATGAAACCCAGCAGGCGGAGGTGTAAATTTCATTCCAAACACTGGATATTAGAGGTCTGTAATACAGGTCTAGTTTTTACGGATATAAGTGTCTATCTTATGTAGCAGCTGTCGGCTCACTAATCCTTCTCCTTGATTTAAATGTCAATACCTCCTTCATATATGCAGATGCATAAATCTGTATGGATAAAGTGGGTGGTAGTGACATCACAGGGGGCAAGGGGTGAATGGATCTCGACAGGCGCTCACCGTAGCAGAGGATGTGGAGATAGACCAGTGGCAGTAACAGCATGGTCCTTAGACTTTAATGTGCGTCCCCTGGTGAAACGCCATCTGGAAGACGCAGGGTGCCAATGGATTAATCACATATAGGTTAATTTCCATCCTCGATTATACACCCTGCACTCGCATCTTTGGTGGTCCCTCAACTGATGGAACCATGAACTACATGCTGGTGTTTTTGGGAGCTGGGTGTTAACTGCCTGAGAGGCCTGCCAGCATAGTTTTTCAGTAAATGGGGGAGACAGAAACTGGGATGGTTAATGGATGACCCAGGGTGCACACAGATAGATTAATGTGAGGGGAGGAGGGAGCGCCAGGGAGGATGCCACTCTACTGGGGTGTTGTCTTGTGAAGCAGCAAGAGGGTTGAGATTTATGATGTCTTGTTAGAAGCGTGCAGATAAATGATTGTTGCCCTGTGTATGTGGGACATACTTGTTGGCCAAGCTCAGATTCAGCAGAGGGAACTACAAACACACTGGGAGATACATTTCCTCACTGCCGTGCCGTATTTCCCTCATCCTCAAGCAGACACAGGTGGTCTGTTGTTGAGAAGGGAATAGAAGTGAGCTGTGTTTGTTTGAAGTATTATTTTTCATCAAAGTATCCCTCTTAACATATTCTCCACCCTCAGTTTGATGTGCCAAGTTTAAAGTAGTCTGCTGGATCTTGTAAGGATTATCAGTCACTATGCCACAATGAAAGTAAGGAATAAATAGCAATTAGTGTGTTTTTTGAGGAGCGACCATACTTAGAGGCTGGTTTCCAAATCAATAAACTTGTTAACTGAGCAGAGGCAGCACACTGTTGCACCTCACTGGGCTTGGAATTAGCTATTGGTGGCATGTGTACAATCACGATGGAGAAAATAGAAAGAAAAAATCTATTAAAGCCGTGACATAGATTAACAGTGTCATGTTGTGGATGAAAGCAAGGTTGATTTCACTGGGGAAAGAATATATAGAAGAATGCCTTTAAAACATCTGAAGTTTGTTGTTGCAGACCTTTTGCGGTCCTTGCCTGTGGATAATAACATTAACACAAGTTAAAATGTCACACAAAGGGGGAGTTCTGGAGGCGCAGGGGTCTCAGGCATAAACTCTTTATAACCATGTAACTTCTAAATCCCGGGCATGAAGCCAAGCCAAGGACCTTTATCACGGGTCATCTTCCTTTCTCTTTGCCTACATTGTCCGTTGATCTTATCTGATAATCATCTAATAAAGGCAAAAATTTAATAAAATATTTTTTACATACTGCTATGTATCGGATAGGGAATAACAAAATTAAAAGAGGCACTCAAATTGAAGGGAGAAATAGGGAAATTATTGTTTCTTACAACTTGGGTCTAGTTTTCATTGTTATGGCCATCATTATATTGTTATATTCACCAAGTACATTGCTGAAACAGCCCAGGAATTAAGTCCATATTGGACGATTCTGTGCCTCACATTTTATGTCCAACAGCAACATTCCGCGCCAATGCAGGAAGTAGTTTGCCCAGTAAGTAGCGAGGCAGAAAACAGTTGGGAGTTTGCTGGTGGGTAGACATGAGGCATTGGACTCTGATGCAGGAGACCAGAGTCTGTGTCCTGTCTTTAACCTGCAATTAACGTTCACCTTTTTAATAACCATAACCAATCTTTCCCTTACCATATACCCTCACCTTCACCACATGTTTTACCTCCTAAAGTACCTTAACCGTATTTCATTTCACCTTAACTATAATGTACCTTCCATGCACAGATGTTGTAGAAAGCAAGAATTGTAATGTTGGCATTGGATGCAAAAAAAGTTGGTATTGATATTAATCTAGGGTTTTACAGAATTGTCCAATATTGATGATCTTCTCTGGTGATAGAGTTGTGAAAAGAGGCATGGATCACATATGATCAGACAATCGACCCCCATGTTAACCCTGCCTCACTTGGGATGCACAATCAATTAGACATTAGTAACATTTAGTTATCATCCCGTTTGAAAACAGGAAATAAGTCATTTTTTTAATTTGCATCTGGGGAAATTTATGTTCCATCACAAGTTATTTCAAACTGTGTGTTTCTGTTTACCAGAGAACAGACTTGGTTTAGCTTGGTCTATCTTATTTCGAAGATAAAAAGAAGGTCAACGGTAATATTATTCCCCAATCTGTTGTAAATTATTACCAACGTTTAACATGTGCTCACCCTTGGTTTTGCCTCCAGATAAAGTGGTGATAATCTGGCAAAATATGGTAATAAACTGTTGGCTTGTTTACAATGTACTACTATTTGGTGAGTATTTTAAACTGATGGAAATAAAACTACAAATTAAGACCAAAGTTGTAAGAACCATAATTTTTATTTAAGCTTTTTGTTTAAGCTTTCTTAACCTTGAATTGCCATACAGAAACCTGTAGTATTTGAATCAGCAGATCGAAAAGAGGAGATGAAAACAGACATAATAGAAACAGACAGCAGCAGACAATGCTGCAGAAAGCCTTGCAGGGTACCTTGAAATGCAGGCTGGTATAACAAACATGAGGTAAAGATGGAAAGAGAAATCCTGACAAGATAAGTATAAGGCGGAGAGCTTTCTTTGGCTGTCAGCAGCAGCTTGAGATACAATGTACTCTATTAGCGGAGCAGCTTGCAATCATGGAGGAGTGTGTGATTGTGAATAAAAATCTGAGAATGGGAAGTAGATCGAATCAGGGAAGAGGAGATGGAGAGCTGCAGCAGGATGAGATGTTACCATAAATGACATCTCAATCACTGTCTGCTGCCGCCTTCTTGATCCGCTCTTCCACAGGATCCTCTGTGGAAGCTGTATCTAGTCTAAGTCCACTAATTAAACTATGATTAGGTTCCACTAATCAAACTCTTTCGGAATCCGAGATGTTCAGCAAAGTCAATTACATCATATCTATGAATTTAACTTTCTCATTAAATTTTTTTCCCCTTGCAGTTTTTAAATTAAAGCGAGAGCCGACTGCATTGAGTCGGGCTTAATCAAGTGGGAACTACCAAAGCCCTGTGACTCTGCAGTAGGCAATCTCCCTGAGCCTCTCAGCCTATTGCTATGAGCCAAGGCTTCATCAGGCTTATGAGCGCTGTGTCATATCTGCATTACAGCTGATGGAAGCAGCAGCCAACTGAAAATATCCCCACTGTCTGACTAATGAACTAGGTAAGGTCCAATCCGCAAACGCTGCCACTGGTGCAAAGAATGAGCGGAAAAGACATATCCGTGCTTCCCGCTAGCATGATGCATCTTCGGCAGCGGAAAGCTATATGAATGATTTAAAGTAGCATCTGTAGAGACGCATCAGCTGTCAGCTGTCAGGAGATGAAAGCCTGGATTGGCTCACAGGGCTCGATGAGAGGCCGTAGTAGCTGGGTGTTCTGGGACAGAGAATGGAGGCAAGCATGGAGACCAGCTGTCGCACTAACTGCTGGCACCAGAGTGCGTAGCGATAGGAGGCCCGGGGCACAGAAGGATGCTGTGACAAGAGTAGGAAGGAATCCAGTGTCTCAGCCACTGTGCGCAGCATTCTCAGAGTCTTTCCAAGATATTTTATATCCGCTTTCAAATAACACAAAATCGATAAGGTTTCAATCTTGCTTTATCAGACCAGGCCTGGGAGGGTTTTTTTCCTCTATCATAATTTGGACACTTCAAACGATAGGGGAGGAGCTCTCTCCTCACATTTTCTCAATAACTGTGCCAAAGCAGAGCTGGTTTGATGTGCACTAACACAGCTTGTCAAAGGGTTATGAGCTACATGCCCTAGATTTCTGTGCTTGGACTTCATCGGGCAAAAGGCAAGGCCAGTGACATTGTGTGATCAGTGCACCATACAAACGCCTGTAACTGTTGGCATGACAATAAAGACTGCATTCGCACTGCAACGGAAAGTGTCTTCAATTCAGATTTTTTTTTACCTCTGAGATAAAGTTTTATATAGCAAACCTGCACTCTTGGTTTGCACCAATCTTCACAGAAAAATATGCATTTAAAAAAAATGCATATTGTATATGTCAAACCAATTTTATCTGGAATTTTATATCCAGTGTTGTGTTTCCTGCTGCAAAAAGACAGTGATCAATTCACTTCACTGTAAACAAGGTTAACCTGCCAAAACCACAGCTCAGGAAATTTGCTAGTAATAAGTGAATAGAAATATGTGGAGGAATTGGAAATGATGTGCAAACACTCTAAATGGCATTTTAAAATATTTGATTTTCAGCCAGGTATTATTGATTCTTTTAAATCTGATTTTCACAGATTTTCTAGTAATCAAAACAAATTGACCAATAAATCTTCTGATTTATTTGCATAGAAAAATGAATACTGAAAATAATGAGCAGTCCTGATCTGCATAGGATATGGTGAAAAATCTGTTTCTGGGGCTTCCAGCCTGTAGCTTGTATTTGAACACTCTCACTTGAATCTACACTCTAAGTAAACTTTACATTATGAGAAAATTGTCATATACAGATGCAGCAAAGTCAAACACTAAGTATCTAGGGGGATGTCTGAATATAGTCAAAGGTTGAAGGTGACCAAAATGTGTTTGAACAAGCTGGAGATGTAGAAGTACAAATACATACATGACATATTTTGTGTGTCTCCACATCGTTGTCAGTTCATAGTGGTATCAGATGCATCTTAGAATAGCCTGGAACAGTGATCCAAGAACATCAGATATAAGCAGCGATTCAGAACTGAGCATGAAGGTCTGCGGTATGAATACAGCCAAACACACCCACTCAGCCACATACGAATTCACAGTTTTATTCCATTGAGCCTCTGTGCTCATCTTGCAGACAGCCCCCAACGCTGCCACTGGTTAAGAAGAGGGGAGATGGATAGTATGGCTGATGCATGGCACAGCCCAGGAGAGGCTCTGTTAAAAGCAATCCAAGATAAAACGTAAAATGGGAAGCTCAAATATATCTTGTGTAGGTGTGTAGGTGTATGTGTGTGTGTGTGTGTGGGTGTGTGTGTGTGTGTGTGTGTGTGTGTGTGTGTGATCAAAGGGCATTGGTAAACCAGTATGATCTGGCCCAACCACTAGGGTTCCTGTGTGGTCAAGGCATCACAGAGTCTCGTGGATATCCAGTTGTACTTGGCTTATAGTCTCCTAAAAGTCACGGCGCTCTCTCATGTATGACGCTCATCTTACGAACATTAAGCACAACTCCGTTTGCTTTCCTCCTTTTCCATAAGATTCAAAATTACATTCTCGGGGGGGAGGAAGCATGACACTTCAAAGATGGAAACTAGCGAGGGGAAGCTGCACATCAAGGTCTCTCACTGCCAGTGGAAACATAGTTATGGACCCAGCACACAAGATAATGTAAGAGGAGATTTCTGAGGATAAAAGCACGCGGCTTTACAGGAGATTTCTTCCTCTGAATTCTTTTTTTCAGTGTAAAACACGCACCATATGTAGGCTGTAAAGATTCGTGGCTGTAAAAAGCTAGCAGTTAGTGGCCTCTTCGTGGAGAGAGCAGCTGTTCGCTTAAATAGAGAGCTGAAGTCGCAGCGTTATGCAGCTAGCCTCCGTTCCAGCAGCTTATGCTCTCGTTCAGCATTTCTTTCATCAGTCTTGCTGGGAAGAAGAACAAAAAAGTTTTTCCTGGTGTTTACTGTCCATATTTAATAATCACAAATAGACATCCAGCACTTCTTTAAGAAGTTGAAACCTTTGTGATTTAAACAAAATAAAGAAAAATTAATAATTTTGTTACAGCTCCCACGAGGACCACTGAAAACCGAAATAATGAATAAACAACGATATCAGATTGTTTTGAAAACAGTTCCATTTGACATACTGTTCAATAATGTTCCAAGAAAGAATTTGTAGTCATTTGCATTATTGCAAAGCCAGGGAGGGAAGTATTAAAATGTCCATCTCAAAACACTGCTGCAACATGGTCCACTTGTCTTTCTCTATGTATGTGGTTGATTTCACAGCAGACATTTTAAAATGTCCCCAAAAAAGTTCTCAAATTTCTGCTGCAGAACAATCCACTCAGTTCATCCGCATGATCGTTATGTTCCAGTAGTCATCACTTGGCTAAAACACGGCTATAGTACACATACTACAGATCTACGCAGCTTTACGGGGCTTTGAGGAGGCTGATTCAGCCATATTCTGGCGAAACAATGACCATTTGGAACAAACTGATCAGATGGACAGTGGGTGGGATTATGCTGCAGGAGTGGTTTGAGGAATTCATGTAGTTTTTCCCTCTTGAAAACCAATTATATGCATTGTACAACTGACAGGAATGCTAGCAGACCAGAACCTCTGTTGTTTGGGAACAAGAAAACTAAAGCTTTTCACACCCAGCTCTCGTGTGAGTTCTTTAGTTACTTAAAGACAGATTTTAGTTGGAGTGATACTAATTGACTGAATATGAGCTGTCTCTCCTCAAAATGACACATCTGTCCACAGTGCTTCTATTTCCTTTCAGTTGGATTTGCAAATTATAGCATTTCCACTTAAAATATTGGTTTAAGTTGTTACTTTCAATGGCACGACATAGCTGCTTTGGAGAATATGTAAAAGTAAATGCAAAGGTTAAAGCTTGAGTCCTGTCAGTGTGATTTAAAGTTCAGTGGATTTAGTTAATTTTGTTCATTAATTTTGTTCTTCCATGTTACAGAGAGATTGAGATTCCGTGTTGTGCAACCTGTAGGTTTTTGCCTGAATGCATTGACGTTTCATTGAAAAAAAGAAAAAAAAATGTTTTCTGACATCATGGATTTCTAGAATATATGTGATTCACTGCAATATCTGCAAAACAACTTTTGACAGTTGTCTCCCCCCGAGAGGCGCTGGGGGTGTAAACACCTCTCTGCTCACATTGGATTTCAATGTCTTGGATTTCTCCATAACTATATATGGATTTTAGGTCATCTCAGCCATTAAACATGTTAGTTGTAAACTGAGTAGCAATGGTTCCCCCTGTAACCTTGGGGGAACCTTTGCGAAAAAACACAAAGCCTGGGCTGGTTGAATATTTTTATACAGAGCTGAAAATGAGCTTTCTGCTCTTATCTGAAGGGATCAGCTGCTCAGATGCCGAATCTTTCTTGGGCAAATTGGCCCTCAGATATCCTCTTGGCACCGTTGTCAATCCGTTGTTGTTGATCTCGCCATGTTCTCTGTGCGATGCTCATAGAACAATAATTCCTCTGGGTAAAATAAACTAACACCATTTCCACCATTAGCTCATATTGGAGCAACCCTTGTTGCATGTGTTTCTAAATCTGTCTTTGGTAGAGTTTACTCACCAAAAATATTTATGCTTTCCCCCAAGTGGCATCTTATTAATATGAATAGTAATAATCCTCTGAATTGCAGCATGTTTGTCATTTCCCTCTACATCAAGGGCATCGCGGTGTTATTAGGACCCACAATAGAAAATTTTGACCTGATTGCTCTGCAGCCAAACTTGCTATGATAACCAGAAATCATTACTGCGTGTGCCTTATGTAACCACACTGAGAGATTTAAAAAAAAATTATTCCAATACCCCACTTGCTAGATGGGTCTTCTCACATCTTAATAGGTCGGGGTGATCTGGGGTGATCTGAATTGCAATAGCGAAAAAATAAAAACCAAGGGCACTTGAGTTTTGTAGTATATCACAAAAGCAATCAATGCAAACAGTGTTTCAGGGTGGGACTGTACAAGGTTGGCCAAGGCTGGAGGAGAACAGTGATGCTACCTGTCAACTTTATGATGCAGTCCCAAAGGGCTTGCCCACTGATGTAATGTGAATAAACAGGTGAATGACAGCAGGAAAGCCAGTGGAGAAAAAAAAACGGTGTCAACTTGATCAGCTGTCCGCCGCTGTCAGAGCGAGATTTTCGTGAAAGTTGAGGTCGTTCCTCGTGTGACCTTTGCCAGTGTCGGCACGTGACCTGAGCTGGTGAGCAGTCTGCTGCGAATTTGCATCAAAAAGACACCCCTTGCTTTTGAGGCGGCAGGCAAGACAACAGGCTTTGCTTTGCACTAACTGTAAAGGTTTCCAACATGAATCCAGTTTAACCAGCAGCCCACGGTTCTCATGCCACTGTGCACCCTGAGTCTAAATGCAATTTCACCTCACCAGCCTTGAATTTTTAATACAATGGGGCTACCTTTGTCCTCTCAGGAAGCAGAGTAGTCAACTGTGTGGAATGCGATCCGGCACTCAAAACAATTTTTCCCCTGGATTTCAAAAGATTGTCTTTTTCAGTCCTCAAATTCAGAGTTTCATTTCAAAAAGTTGTGGTATTTGGTAAATGGTCATTTGGCACACTTTTGTGATATTTCTACATTATAAGACAGATAATTTTAGCATGGAGAACTGCATACTACTGTACAGGTTTTACATCCTCTAATAGAATTACTGCTGTTTTTGTGCGCCTGCCAATCACTGGAAAGTCTGGACAGGCAATACAGGCCTGATGAAAGATACATTCCACAGAGCAGCTGCATTGTATACTGTACATCTGTTTAACTTCCATGGCTCCATTATGTTGTTATTACTTCAGTGGGATTATTTCCTTCTACAGTTGTCGCAGTTAATTTACATACAAAAGGAACTGGTCCCCAGAGAAACAGCAGCAACAAGCTGTTATTATTGTACAGGCGCGCCCATAACGTTAACTCTCTGTTCAGGAGCTCTGTAGCACTGAGCCCTTTTGTTGTGCATTTACTGTATGTACCTGCTGTATCACAGCACAAACAACAAAAAAGCACTAAGCCAATCTCATGTGCGTCCATCACAGTTTGAATATTTCCACCAGCAGCTCTGCAGTCTCCTAAATCTGCACACAGTAGGTCGTGGGAGAGCGCAGAGAAGGAGAGCCCAAGGAGAGACACGGGGGGACAGACGAAGCAGAGCTCCATGTTTGTGTTTCTACACCAATGATGCATGACCTCTCTTTCACACCCTGCTGATTGTTTACGGGGCCTACATGCACACACTTGAACAGTGATGATCCTGCCAGCCACACGTAATACTTTCACTGCCCTCCAGTGGCTCTCTAATAATAGTACGACTCAGTGTCACCCACCCACACACACACACACACACACACACACACACACACACACACACACACACTCACTCCAGCATGCCACCACCCTAACCAATTCCATCAGTGCTTGTTCCTGGAGCTGAAATGACAGGATCCACAGAGAAGATCCAATAAATGTTTACTTATTCCACTGCTATCATCATTTCAGTTTACCTCATTTGGTGTCCCTATGGCAGTACATAAATTACTTTAAATGCAATTATGGAAGTAACCAATTACAGCCCTTGTAATTTCATCATACAGTGTACAAATAAGCAGCACAACCCTCCATTTATTACATGAAACCGTATTTTTAAGACCCAATTGAATGTGGGGAGAGATCTCAGCAAAGCAAAACCAGATGTGGTTTCGGAGGTTTTTTTCTCCAAGCCAAACCGTGAGGAATGCACAAGTTTTTTATTTTTTTGTGAGAGCCTGTGTGGTGAGGAGAAGGGGTCGAGGGGTCGAGGAGTTCATTATTGTGATGGGTCTACATGAAGAGCGGCTGAGTCTAGAGGTCACGCACCGTGCCGGGCCGGGGGGCTGGAGCCGCAGGGTGTGTGGCGGTGTGTGTATGTGCGCGTGGGTGGGTAGATGGAGGTGAGGGGTGTCGGGGTGAGATCAGCCGGACAGCAGGGGGCGTTATTGTGTTGCCAGACTCGCAGTCAGAACGCAGCAGTCCTCTATCATCTCTGGCCTCTCGCTCTCCCCCGCCTGTATCAAAGCTCATCAGATCGGGACGGGGATTGGAAATAGCACTACACACTGGCCGAGATGACGAGCTCCCCGTCCTTTGAAGCTAGTTTGTTCTAATTTGGCGTCTGAATTACACTGGGAGTTTCAATTTGCCTGCAAAGGAATTAAACCAAATTTGCTGTCTCTGGACATAGAACAGACAGTCCTGAGGGAAAAGTTGTTTTGGGTCAAGTTAACCATATCCTCTACACGTCTATAAATAGAGAGATCATCTGAAACATTGCCCGCATATGCTATTTCGTTTAATGACTGTGGTTATACACACGCATGCGCACACACGCCAACACACAAGCAACCAAAGCCAACCTATAAACGCAGCTGAGGCAGAACATTTTACTGTCTTTGCCAAAACAAGATTATCTGGTTAGAAGTTCAAATCACCAACCCAGCGATTAAAAGATCTATTCAGAATTTCCAGAGGCTGCAGATGAAAACACGCAATTTGATTTTGCATTCACATTTGTTATTCATTCTTTTCAGCTTTGCCTTCCATACTTGATGGAACAATGTGTTGGTTTTTCAATTTTGAATCTAAAGGTTTCACATATTTTGTTTGTGTGCTTTCTTTGTTCCAGCCTGCCCCTATTTGAAATTTAGTTGACCTTCTTATTATGGGCATGTTGTATGGCACTTTCTGGAAAATGTCAAGGCCCTCCCCTCCACTGATGTAAGGATTACCAGGTGTTGACCCAGAATCCATTATCTCCTATTAGAGCCTGTCTTTCTTTTTCTCCATGGAGTGAGTGTGTGTGTGTGTTTGTGAACACCCTTTAGCTGATGTTTTTTTTTTTGTCAGTTCAGTATTCAAAGCCCTTCTAAAGTCTAACTCCTCACTTTTATGTAAGGAAACCTAACTTATAATGAGTACAGCTATTGTGCATGTTTTTGCATCGCTAGAGGAGGAGCTGTCAACGTCTGTGGTGCGCCTCTGACTGGAGCATGTCAGATCCTCATATACACCAATGTTAATAGGAGTTCTTGGTTCTTTTCAAAAAGCCCACATAGCATTGGCTATCAGCCACTAGTGGTTTACAGACGCCTGTCCCTTTACAACATTTGGGAAGATTTTGCTGTTTGTCTTGATGGGAGGTAGCAATCTGGGCTAACTAGCGTCCACTCCAAAAGTGGAAGCTGGTTACCTGCAGAAAAGCAGCTAAAATGTCTTCTTTTTGATCATTTTCACCAAATGAATCAAACGTCACAATCACACAGCAATCATCACAAACGCTGAGGAAATGTGCTCATTTCCTAGCAAAAATATTTTTTTTTAATTTCAGGTAGAGGTTTCTTCAGTTGCTTGTCTCTTTTTTCTGTGTTGTTATGTGATTTGAATGCTTTTCTCCAAACGTCTGCTATGATGTGACCCTGTCTTTAATGTGAAACCTACCCTTCCAGCCTTTAAAATCTGATGTGTGAGTATCCCCCCTGAAGAATTTCTTCTTTCTGCACCTGGTGTCTGTCAAGCGAAGCCAACACAAAAGGCCAGTTGAGGCGTATCCTTTAAGAGGGTCATGTGTTCAGATTTCCTTTCACTTTTTCTCCCCTTGAACTTCTGAAGGATGTGCACAAGCTTAAATGCCTCAGCCTGACAGAGGGTCAAAGCATAAAAAACTGCTACAGTGTCATCCTGTTCCAGCGATTCAGCGACTTATTCAGGAAAGTCTTGTTTGTGCGATCAATGCTGTTTTCCTTGAGCTTAGCCATTTAAAACTTTGTCATCTCACCGGGTAAGAGAGAGAGAGAGAGAGAGAGAGAGAGAGAGAGAGAGAGAGAGAGATGGAGGTGAATGGAAATGTAGTGTAGGAGTTGTGTTGATTAAAGGCAGGAGCATGACATCCACTGAGAGACGAATTGTTCTCATCACACATTTTAAATTAACTCGTGGAAGCCAGTTCTTTTGTTTTGGCACGACGGCTGACTTCTGCTTGTAGAGCTCTGCATGCGCCAAATAACAGGAAATCGTATAAGATCAAGCAAATTGTGAGCTGACTTTATGATTCTTTCTTGTTCTGTCACACGATCTTGAGCAGCATCTCTATCTGTGTCCTCATGTACTTAGTTCATTATGTGTTTAAAAACCTTTCAAAATAATTTCCCTGACACAGGTGAGCATAAGATGAATCCTCCTTAATGAGACGTTAACAAGAGGTCACACGAAAAAAAAATTAAAATAATCCCTGTGTCAGTCTCCCTCTTTTCCCTTTCAGCTAATTGTTGCAATAGTTGTTATCCTCATTATCATCCTTATTATATTAATGGCCACTTGTGATCACCACTGCTGCCACCATCGCCACCTCTGTCGCCAGTCTTAATTATCGTCATAACCGTAATTGTAGTCACCCCGTCATTAGCATCATCAGTATCCGCCCAAATATAGTCGAATTTTCACCCGAGCTTCTGAAAGCAACAGCAGTTCAAATCTAGGTATTTGGAATATTTGACTTGCATGGATGGTCACAAAGCCAGTCTTGCAATTAGCATTCAAAGTTGAAAAAGTAAATAGAAGATAATGTTCTGTCATTATTGTTGCTGATTGGGAAGGTTCCCCTGTTGTTTAACTGTGCAGAACTGATTTTAATTTGAAGAAACAACTAATAGCTGGCGCCACGCCAGGGGGGGCTTTTATTTTCCGAACTTTCCTCCTCATCTAAGGGGTTGCTTGTCGAGGCCCAGATAAGATTGAGAGCGAGTTTGTTGACTCCAGTTTGACTCATGAGGCGGATGTTCCTTTTTAAAAAACATAATCTTCTCACTTGACTTGATTTGATTTGTCCATTGTGCTCTGCGGTATCACTTATATCGTTTTTATAGCAGCCCTGCAGCAAGGGGGACTTCGACCTCGTGTCTTTAGGTCCACTAAGGATTCCTCCAACTGCTGTTCAGACATGTTGCCATTTTCTGCCTCCGACCTGGACGTGTGCATTAAGAGATTCCAGCATTCCTCACAATCCTCCCTTTTTCCCTCCTCCACTTTTATGGATTCCGCCTTCCTGTTCTCTGTGTTTTTCAGCCCAGACTCAGGTCAGAGAGATGGATGTTGTGTAATGAGTGTAATTGCGCTAATCCTTCCGTTTTCACAGCACTTTAATTTGTTCATGCTGTTACCTAATCTTTATTGGGCCATAATTTGTATTCTGTATATGATTACATTTCCTCTTCCAGTGGTTTGGCAATTATGGGGCTTGCGCTCCCATGCTGGCTTGCGCAATACTTGTTGTTGTTACTCTGACACCGACTTGTAAATAACAACATGAAGGCAAGACCTGTGCGGAGAATCCATGTTAACAAGAAAAAGTGGTTCGTCCAGATGTTCTTTTTTCACGTTCAAAGCTTGCTGCCCGGTTGCTAACCTACACTGACATGACTTAGACGTTTAATTGAGTCGTGACGTTCAATTACTTGGTGCCTGCTTGTCTAAGACTCTCAACATTTCGCTGATTTTTCACTTACAACACACACACATTCAACAGTCCAGCAGAGGGAATATTAGGTATGTAATTTAGTGGTTTGTGGACTTCTGCTGGGTTTTGCCATGTGATGTCTTGAGATGGCAGGGAGAATGCTTTTAGGTCAGTAGTTGTTTATTTTGAGAGCTTTCCAGGACGGGAGAGAATGAGCTCTTTCACAATCACAGCACATTTGCTGATAAGCTCCACTTTACGTTGTGTCTTTTCTCCTTTCCCCCCTCCTCCATCTGATAGGAGACTCTCAGATGTGTAAACAACGCCTGGATGGTGTCAGTCCCATGCTGTTGGAGCCTGAGTGATGCACAAAGATGTCTTTGAGCTTGAGACAACATGACTCCTGTAGGATACAGTTTTGGTTGCCGCCCGCCTTAGCCAATACCTTTGCTGCAACATCACGAGGAAGCAGAATGGCGGTGAGGGTGTAGTAGATGCCCTGTTAGACTCATTATCATCAGAGGCACATTTTTCCCCAGCCGCACTGGCTTCTGGACCACTAATCTACTCCATCTGATTCTCTGACTCCTCATTTCCCTGCTGATTCTGAGAGGAAAGTCCCTCCACCACTATCTGCAGGGTCTAATTTAGCTGTCTTTACTCTGTCCAATCTCCTTTCACATGCGAGCTGCTCAGGGGAGGGGGCTGGAGCTTGATGTCGGAACCGACTTGACCTGGATGCCCGTGTACAAGCCTTGATGAAGTAACAGCAGCAAATCTTCTTTTATTAAGCCTCTCTCAGTTTTAAAACCCTACAAAGGGTTTCTGGTAAATGCGGCCGTTCAGCTCTTGAAGAATGTCGTTTGTTTTTCAACTCAAATTTGCATTTGTATATGAAATACATGCCATAAGGCCAGGCTCTTAATACAGCTTTTCATATTACAGAATACTGTATGTACTAAACACAGCAGGCCCCGACTACTTCACAGAGGTCAAAAAGTCACAGAGGACACGGGCCAGGTGGCGTCTGAGAAAGAACAGCAGCATGGTCGTCCTTTGGAGATTGACGTCACGGGATGAGTTAGCATGACAGAATGAATCAATGCTGACAGAATCCCCAAAGTCAAGGACAGAGGGATTTTGGAACCCATCTCTATGGCTCTTTTCTGCTCCTGCTGCCTCCGACTCATCAGCACCATGACCTGCAGTGAAACGTGTAAGGTCAGACTAACCCAAAGAGACATTTTTGGGCCACAGTCAGTACTTCTCTGCAGTCTCTCAGGTCAGTTCAGTCGTTGTTATACTCCCAGTGGGTGACTGACCTGCAGTGCAACAGAATACACAATAGACAATGACATTTCCGCAAACAACCACAAAATAACAGAATAGCAGTGTGCATTTGTGTTTTACCACTTTGATGGCTGACAGGACAAACAGAGGGGAAGAGAGTTGTTGTCTAATATGGCCAAGAGCTCTTCAAACAATGCACAAGTACAGTCTGTAATGCAGTGTGTCAGACAGAGGAAAAACTGCATTCAGAAGAGAAAAAAAGGAATCTCATTCATGAAGTCCAACAACACCTTCAATGCTCACTTTTTTGTCTTGATTGGAACTCCGAATTCGATAAAGATGGTGAGTCTGGAGGTAGCCAAGAGTCTGATATGGCTGATGGGAGCCTGCAAGTGTTGATGCTAAACAGGAACAGATGCTGCTCCACGAGGTCTGAGGAGCTGACACAGGAAGCAGACTCACACTGGTGTTAAGCCCAAGGGGATCACATCACCTTGCACGAGTAAAACCTGCCTGGGCAGCGTCAAAACCTGGTTTGGTTCATTTTTAGAATGGTACCCTGCTAAATACAGATCAAAGTAACTCTTTAAGGACATGGAAAAGGTTTTCATTGACGAGAACGCAATCAGCAAAATGCAAGACCCACTCAAGTCGCATTTGAAGTCCAACTGAAAAGAAATTCCTGTAACGGCGCACAGAGCTGCTCTGTAAATTAGATACTGTGTTGACCTTTTAGAAGTAAAATACACAAGAAAGATAATTATATTTTATATATTTTTGTTACATGACAATGTAAAGAAATAAAATTAATTTCATATAGCATCAAACATTTTAAGCCTCAGTCTTTGAACTGCAGCTAGTAGTTTTAGCTCATGTCTGCTTCTTATCTAGCAGCATGTAAACGTCTGGTCACTGAGTGTGAAAATTCCTTCTTGACCTTTGAAAACAGCAAAATCCAAAAAGTTCCACTCATAAGTTTTCTCCTGAGCTTTCAATGGTCTTCTTTAGCTTGCAAAAATCTCACAAGGGGGACTGCCCTTACGAGATTTTTGCTACCATGTAACACAGTTTATTATCTGTTTAGCAATAGCTCTTTTAGCAGATGAATCATACCTATCATGTTTCCTCCTCATAAAATATTTGCAAAATGTATTTCTAATTTTTAATCCTGCATTGTTTACATCCATGTCTACTAGCTGTAACTGCTCTCGCATAAATTTCACATAAATCAATGATAAAAGATGATACTTGCACTTTGACATTAATCTCTACAAGAGCTTTTAAGTAATTATAAAGATTTAATTCCTCTTTCTACGCTTCCCTGGCTGCAAGCTCTCAACTTCTCAAGAAAGTGGAATTTAATGTGGAAAGGAAATACTTCACTCACCGGAATGAAAAGAAGAATTGATGTCTGATCAAAGTACTTCTAAACACCTTTCCCATAAAGAAAATGACAACTCCAAGTCCACCCTTTGCACTGGTAGCAAAAGATGTTCTATTTTAGCTCTGTCTTAGCGCCAAATGAAACACTTTTGGACAAGGAATTAGAGAACATCTGTTAAAGATTACTCCTTCAGGGTGTTAATCATGAGTGGTGTTCCTCAAATCAAAGCAAAAGCAATCACAATAGCCATGTGTCTATATTTAGCATACATGGTCCACTGTGAATTCTGTTGGTACATTTGATGCCTAAATTTGAGATTGTTTTGGACTGTTTGACTATTTTAGTTGTATAAATATTAATATAATACTGAATAATATAACAAACATTGCACTCAAATCCCCAGGACATTATAATGTGACTGCATCTATGTTTCAAGGGTGAAATGCTTTACAAAGGTACACATCTGACATACTGTACAGGACATCAATACATTAGCCTCAAAGCTTCACAAACACTCATTCAAGGGCAATAGGACATTCGGATAGTGGAAGATGTGATATTGCCTTATTTTGCTGCTTATTACCACTATAAATGTATGTCGGTCTACCACTTCAACTAAACTCGCTCTCAAACTACATGTGTTTCCCATCTTCATCGCTTCCTGACACAGGAGATTGTTGGTGCTTATGATGTAAGCTTCATGTACTGTACATTCTGTGTGTGTTATAGATTCACAGGTCTCAAATAGAAACACAAGGAATTTTCCTATAATTGAACTTCAGAGAAGCTGTCACCACCAGTCCACCACTTTGGGCCAGACTGAAATATCTCAACAACTATAGGGTTCTCACCCTAACCCTAAATGCATTAGTTAAACCTTTGAGGTATTTCATCCCTTTGAGAGAGCTGCAGGCTGCACTCTTGTAAATATGTGCAAACTCTTTGTCAGTCCCCCAGTTTTTTTGTGAGTGGAACAGCTCCAGGTTTTGTCTCACAGATAACAGCCTTGGTTTCTAATTTCTAGAGAGAGCTGTTCATTTTTTAAAATATTGACTGAAAAAAAAAGGAACAATCAGGAATCGTTAGGAAAGCAACTGCAACTGTGAGTTCTGCTTCAGAATGGATTTTGGCTCTAAACACAGTATGGGATACGGAACAAATGCCAGGATTTTATATACAAATGCTAAATTGCCATTACATTATAAAGGGCATGCAATCAGCAGGAAACACATTTCTGCAATGATTCACAACTATAGTTTTATCATAAATAGCCATGATGTTCAAAACACAATCATGCGTTGCACATTGCTAACCCTTCAATTGTAAATCTGAATCTCCACTAGCACACATTTTATGACAAGGCCAACCAAATAGGGCAGTGACACTGAACATTATTCATCATTCACGTCAGCGACATATCTCCAGAGCAGAAATGTCTTGTTAGACAGGTCAGGACCTGAATGATGGCTTCTTGTTTCCCAGATCTCGCTTACCTGACAAGCAGCTCTCGGGCTGCAGGAGCCAACGTGCCTCAATTGTCCCGCATGCATCCCTGCATCTGTGTGTGGAGAGTCAGCACACAGATAAGCCATTTGATTTTCTGGCCTGGGAACAAGCGAGTGTTGATGTTCCCCAAAACCTTGCTGTGATAAGCACAGGTGATAATAAGAAGCAGCCACATAAAAAAAACAAAAAAAACCTGTTATAAATTCCTCTCCAGCCTGCCGTTTCCTCCCAAGCTTGATGTTTAATATGTCATCCTGAGGGTTAGATTTTGCATAACCCTGTGAACTGATTTAGATCTAGAGGGGAAATTAGCTTTTGACATGAAAGCTTGTCTCCTGAGTATGTAAATAGCACCCCGAGCTCAAGGGACTCCCGGAAAACTTCCCCCGGGGGGGCGAGCCTGCGTCACGCAAAGCTCCGTGTGCCTGATGCGCGTTCTCATCAACATCTCGTCAATGTATAAAATTGTAACTTTGTAAAGGAGACACACTAAGATTTTTGCTCCTTGTACTGCTGGCACAGCATGGATCAATGTGATGGACCGACCAACACTGCCATGATGCTAGCATCGACAATCGATACCTTTTGTCCAGACATAGGGGTACGTAGTGTCGTGTACTCACCCCCCAAAAAACTTTACAGGTGCTGTATCAAAAAACCAACTAAAGACAAAAGTCAGATCAAACATCTTCATGCTGTAGTGATAGCTCCCAGCCAATTTAATTTAACAGTGCAGTGTTTCGATCCAGCAGACATATTCGGCATTATCAGATAACCAGACAGGAGTGCGACTTTCAAATATCAAACCTTGGCTTAAGGATGTAGGATAGACATACTTTTATTGCTTTTATTGCTTTGTGTACATTTTGGATGCACTTTTTATTGTTTAGTCTGGACTTTTTTCTTTGTACGGCTTTTTACTTCCCCTAATATTTCCCCAAGCAACCAGCACCTGTACATTTGTTTGATTTTGTTGCATGCTTTATATCTAATTATTCCCTTTGAAGCTGCATAGCTATCTTATAGTATCACTGTAACATTTTTTAATCATCCCTTTGTCACTACATGTTCCCATCCATCATTTCCAACTTGGCAACAGACTCAAATGTCTCTCCCCTGCGTTATTTGACTTAAATCCCCTGGCAGTTACCCTCCGCATGGCTAAGTGAAGAAAGCTTTGAAATAGGCTTTGCACAGAGGAATGCTCTGTTTGAACATCACTTGTACATCATCTACAAACCCAGCAGCACGCGAGGCAATAGGTCAGAACTTCGGGGAAGAAAACATACAGGAGAAGCCTCAGATGTGACTTTCATACACTGTAAGAGCACAGCACGAGCAGAAGAATGCTCTCCCCAGAGCAGAGATCCCATTTCCACATAATCTGGGCTTGTTAGCGGGGGTCCTGCAGCTCTTGACCAGACCTCCTCAAGACAACAGAGAGCTTTACTGACCCATCCGTCAGTACTGTTTACATTCCATCTTGTAAACTCTCAACTAACTCTGTCTCAAACTGCCCCACGCTCCTTTGAATTCCTTCTGATGATGGCACCCAACCCCAGCCCCCACCCCAGCTCTTTGTTTATATATTCCATAGTTGTTCCAGATGTTAGAAATGATTGAGAGTCAGTGTTCTGAGAAATCGCTTGCAGTTAAGTTATGTGGGGAGCTTTCATCAATGACACAGATCATTACAGTTTCAGTTTGCTACTGTGTCGACGGCAGGAGTGGATGCTGTCGCCTAAAAAGCAAAAAAAAAACAAAAAACGGCAAACTAGATAATGATGATGGATAAGGATTTATCACACTGATTCTTCCCTGCTGTCAACACATTTCTGAGTCCTAATGGTACTCATCATTGTTGAAGTTCAATGTGACTTTAATTCTTTAAAGGGGTAATAGCTCATTTTGACCACATCAGAGAAGCCTAGAGATGATCTAAAGGATACGCTGGTCATGTGTCCCAAATGCACCTAATTAAGACCAAAGAGATGACCGTTTTGCTCAAAGGTATTGACAACCTTGATCTATTCTCCTGTTACCTTAGAGGCCAAAATAAACTCAACACAGTTCAACTTAAGTGTGACATGGGGTGGAAATTTAAGGAAGAATGGCAAATGAGGGGAAAGTCCTTTCAAATAGCAGCCTGACTTTACCTTAACTCAATTTATAGGTTCTCACAAGGCGAGGTTTAGAAAAAGAGACAGGCCTATGGATTGTCACGGACGCTAGTAACAATACAACCTGCGTCACCAATCAAATACAGGACGTGATCATTTTTCAGCTTGTTCTAGTTGCAGTCTGACCGGCCACAATGGCTCATAGGCACTCTGATATACACAATACCTCTGCTGAGACTGCCTTCCCCTACTTTCAGAAATCGATACTTAAAAAAAGGAGCCAGGGATAAGTGGGCACCGAAACAACATCAAAAACATAATGCCCAATTCATCACTTTCACTGCAGCTATTCCGAGTTAACGGTACCTGTGTACGTTAAACAGTGCTGCTTTTCTGTAGCGTTACTCTTTTTCTCTTAATGTGACCCAAAGGCACATTAGCTTTCATCAATCAGACAGACAAAAACACAACACACAACATCTAAGCGACCTTACCTGCGAGTTGGGGAGGTATTGCTAATGGACCACAGCCATTTAAAGATAGTCTCGGCTTGTACCTTCATTTCTCAGCTGCACTGCATGCTTCACTTAATAGATAGGGACACACTGAGGAGAAAGCAAGGGCTTCTTTCTAACAGTTGCCAGTGATAAAATAGAAGTGTACTTTCTGTCCTCTCCAGGTAACAGTATACATGTGTTTGTTTGTAGGGACATGCGGTGATTATATATATGAAAACAGGCTTGGCAGAAGCATGGCTGTTAGGGCCTGGTTAGCTTGGTTTCCATTATGCAGATATTCCTTCAAAATGCCATACCATCATGGAAATCCATTCAGCTTTCTACACTTCAAAAACCCCAAACTTTTCAAACTAGCATAACAGAATATATATTTGCATCACCATAAAGCAGCTACTGGAGTGTAAGTGAAAATGAATGAGCTGCTGCTTCTGTTTTGATGCCGTTAAAAACTTCAGTTGAAAAGTACAAAACATTCCTTCTAACACTGGCATTACCGTTAAATTAAATTACATGTTGCCTGTTTTTGTCCTCTCTTGCACTCGTCCTCCATTTCTATTGGCACTCCACCAATCACTGTATTCAGTTAATAATAGTAATTAAGTGTTTTGTCATTCACACATTGGGAGGGGAAAAATGATATCAACCTGTGATATGATAGGAACATAATAAGCATTAATTGTTTAATGGCTTGTGTCGTTTTGCCTTTGAGAGATGAAAGAGGGATTGTATTTAAACTGTCAGCTTACAACACAGAATGAAAAAAGAAAGCCAATTTGGCCTTTTGTAGTGTGTCTGGCTTCTGCCTGGCATTTAAAAGACACCAGACATATGTCTGTTTAAGACACAGATAATGGCGATCAGACCACCATGGCTGTGACACGCTTTGAGTGCTGATATGGTTGATGTCAGTCAGGCTGGATCTGTTCCTGTCACAAGCCGGGTTGCCATTGTTAAATAAAACAGTGCCTTTCAGTAACACTCACAGAAAGACTGAGGTTTTGCGATTTTACACTTAATTTCACCATAGTGTGACATACACTGTGAATTTTCATATTGAATATTTAGGGAGAGTTATTTTAGCTAGCCCATTTTTCGAGTGCTGTATAAGCCTAATATTTCACTCGAGACAACTTATCACATTTATTATGACTTTGGCTCTAATTAATCCTGCAGCCACCAAGTGTGGTAGTATTAGTGGTTGAAATATGACCTATTTTCTGCCTCCCAGTCCAGCCTCTAACTAAGACATTCTTTTGATAAATAGCTTTTCAAAGAAAGCTCCCCTTTTTGCGGTGAACGTAGCAGCTCCTTTTTTCCCCCTCCTCTCTGTGACAACTTTGATGGTCAATTATATTTAATAAACAGTTAGGGCACAGAAATAAATCAATTTCAGGAGGGCCTAATCCTCCTTCTCAAGCAGACTGTGAAGCCACAAGTCCTGGAGAAATGTTTGAAAATGAACTGTAATGGAAGACATATGTCATGCAGCAGAGGTCCCTGGGAGCCACCCTGCTCACTGCCTGCTCCTTCAGCAAGGAGCTCACACATGTGACATGCAAAGCAAAAGCGCGGTTCTTCATCCGTTTGGCATATTTTTTTAGTGGATTTGTGGACGATACTTTGAACCAATGTCATGTGTTCATCGGGGCCCTTTTAATTATGCTATCACCCTGGGGCTTAGCACTTGACAGGGCCTACATTTCAGCAGCAGATGCCCAGCTCCACACGTGTGGTCGGGATAGTTTACAAACTCTTGGGCCGGAGGTTTGGTGCTTTCACCAGTCTGGTTAACCCTGGGTACATCTGAGAGACACTCCACACACTGCTGGTGAAGCTGCACATACACAAGTCTTTTCTGAAAATACGCCATTTACAAATCACTTTTTGGAAAGCCCTAATAGCCTCTTATCTCATGCACGGTGTGCACGTACGCTGCAGCCCTCCATCATCAGCAGCTCTAAAATGGTTACAAATGTTTGCCCTTTTCAACTCTCAAGCACTCAGTGTAACACTTTTGCTTATCCATTAGCTCCTTGACCCACTCATTCAAAAGTTTCCTAGTTCACACAGCATCTCGGGCACAGCAGAGCCGGTCCACCTCAAATGTGAGACCAGCTATTATTGATTTGAGCGAGTGTTTTGTGTAGTTGATTGTCCATCGCTAAGCAACAGTGGACAGTTGAGGCGGCGTTCAGTTGTTGCTGGTGTTGTTCCAGGAGTTTAATGATGAGGCTCTGACCGCGGGGACTCACATCTTTCCTGCACGTCCTCTGTGGTTTAATGTGTGGGGGTGGGGGTGGGGTGGGCGACTATGCACCACTGAACTATGCCGCTGACAAATCTCAAACACTAATTGCAGGGCAGCATTACAGTATGTTGAAGAACACTGCGCTCTGCAGGAATCCTTTTCCTCATCTCTTTACAAATTGATAAGAATTGATGCGTGACTGAAAAACTGTGCAAGCAGTTAATTGTCTGATTTTGCGGTACTGGGATTTAAATTGATTGGGATTACTGAAAGGAATTTATTTGTTGGGAGACAACCAGTTTCCTTACAAAAGGCTGTGGTCTAATAAAGTATGACCTTTTTTTTCTAATTTCCAACTATTTTATCCACACGTGTTCCACATACACTAATTTACTATTAATAAAATCTTGTGTGTGTGCCTGGATATGTGTAAATGTTCTTCATGACCTAATTAGGATTCCACAAAGTAAATCCTCTCTGTTGTGAGAAAACACTGATTTACATCCAGCAGGTGGATTAGGCCTGCTGCATATCCTACAGGGAGAAGGGAGTGCTTAAGTCATGCTCACGTGAACTAATATCACATAATGAGACCCTTTAATAGAGCTTGTGAATGCTATCTTCGTGTAATTGTCCTGAGCCGAGCTGAACTCTCCCTGCACTGGATCTGTGAAAGCCACAAGTTTGAAACGACTGGAAAAATGATCATCTTTTGGATTTGGCACTAATAAGTCAAACATCATATGATATCTTACTTTGTTTGCTTGCAAAATGTGACTCTATCATACACAGATGTGTTTTCTCTATATTTGTGGTCAGCTAATCTATTATTATTGACACACGCAGGCAAAATGGTTTACTTTACCCATTTGACGATGATTTTTTTGTATCAAAGAAGCAAGAATGTTTATATGAATAACATCAACACTGAAGAAATTGTGGTGGAATAATCATACATGCAGGATGTGATGGGTAATAATAGGTTTACTTTGGAGGGGTCTTTCATTTTGTGAGTGTGTGCTTGATTTTGGCAGATTAACGTCTTTGTAACATGAAGTTTTTAACTAAGTGGATCTTATGATTCCCATAATGTAGCCCAATGACATCTTTCGTTTGGCTCTTCCAGTTTGTAACTTTCTATTATACGTTTGCAGTCAAGACAATACTGAGGACATCCCTATGCTATCATCAATATGACATTGTATAATGTCTTTAAACCTCCGGAGTGACATTATGCAACCGTTTTAACACGGTGAGCAGTGATTTCTGTGGTTAGTAAACTGATTATGATGTGTAAAATCAGTGGAATGCTCCTTTAATCCTTAGCTTTAATCTTATGTATACCATATCATTTTGCATTACCAACTTGTTGATGTACAGCAGGCCCTGTTCCCCCATTCTGCATGTAAGGTCAAAAAAATCTAAGCTACCTCATCAACCATAACATTTCTCAGTCGTGATGATTTAATTGTGGCAATTTGCTCCATATTATATAGACCACAAATGTTAAAATTTACCACAGATGTTACGATTTTTCACCACAGCAAGTGGCTCTCTGCTACAATATTCAAAGAACAAAGTCAATGAATTTAAGCAGATTTGTGAGTAGGAACGGGAGGCTGTTCTACTTTGTAAAAACGTGTTTTATGTCAGAGTGATACCTTTCTTGTGGTTTCACTGTTTTCTCATGAGCAAAGACATTGACATAGTTCTTTACAACAAAAGCGCTTGTCTGGCCACAACACCGAGAAGCATGACATCATGGGCTAACTTAAATCTATGCTGGAGAGCGTCCAGATAAAAGTGGCAGGATATGCAAGCCATTTAAGCCCCATCTGGTGTGAGGACTGTGTATGCAGCCTCAGAGCTTTATTATATGTGGCATGAAAGGATTACAGCACAACGGTTTATTTAGTCTTCCTTGAAGATCACTGATTTGGACCCGCTGCAGAGTCAACATTTGACCCAGAGGGCTCCAGGGCAGCCAGATGGACAGCTCACACAGACCAGTGCACACTTGACGGCTTTGCATGAAACAACGGACTCTGAGCAATCCATATCTCAGAGACGCTGAGGATCAAAGATTCACCACCATCATATCATATAAAAGATGGAAACACCACTCAAGTATGAACTAACATCACAAGATCATGAATATGAATGTGCAGATAACACTAACTTAGATCAAAATAAAAAGAAGTAATTTGGAACTTTAAGTTTGAGCGCACAAAGTGCAAAAAAAAAGAGAGACTGGTTAAGAGTAAAGATTGTTTCCTGAATGATCATTATCAAGCTCATTACATGCTCATAATTTTCATTTGGAAAACAAAAGCACTGAAGTGTGCCTGAAGGGTGTCATGTATATTAAAGCGTGATGAATAGTATGTTATTGATTCAGTGCTGCACACATCGTTTAAAAAAAAAAGTCTGGTTTTAATAAGCATCAGAGTACTCAGGCTGCCATTCTCAAAGTTCCTAATGATGTCCCGATGGACTGAGCAGTGTTAGTTCTGCTTGGGCTGAGCTCAGCATTCAACCTGCCTCATCAGATTATCTGATGGATCAGCAGGACCCCCCTCAACTTATTCTTACCTGTCAAACACAAACTTTTATTAACATCAAGGCTTTTTGTTTCCTCTTAAAGGGTCGGATCACCCAAATTGCAAGTCATTGTCACTTCATTGACCGCTATTAAACTTTGGCACGTATTAGCTCCAGGCTTCATCTCAAAACTGAGGTGACCATGAATTTGTCTATTGATCATCATGTTAAGGCCATATTTTGGGTAAGGCACAGTCGTGTGTGTGTTATTTGCTTGGCCCATTTTATCCTCCTTTTGTTACATTTTATCTGTCTCAGTTTCTTGTTCCACAACTCTGCTATCCCATTCATGTGCAGAATTTGTATTCTTCTCTCCAGCTCTTGTTTGTAATGTTACTGATTGTACAGCATTTTGCTTATCAATATGTACGCCACACATTTACTCTACATTATGTCATTACCGCAGCCAAACGAGATGCACAATGTGTTCAGAGACACAAAGCAGGCCAGCCTCAAGGTTAATATTTTCATATTCTTCTACAAAATACAAAAGTTATTCAAGCCTTACTCATTTGTGTGTAACAAGTAGGTCAGGAACTGGAATGCTAAATAGGAGACGTGTTGTTGTTGGAAGAATTAACATATTTTTGCACATAATATTTTTAAACCAAAGCTACTGTATGTTATTTTGAGCCCAGCCCACACACTGTTCCCTTTGTGAGATCTATCTCACGCCGTGATCCACGGCAGAACAACCAGCATCTAAAATAACCAAATGAAAGAGAGAGCCTTTCTTTTTTTTTTTTTTTGGACAGTGTTTACAGGAAGGTTGTATTCAGCTGTGGAGTGGAGGTGTGTTTGTTTTCACACCGCTCCAAAGAATATAAGCAGAGTCGCTATCTCCGTTTCCATCTGATTGGGCCAGGTAGAGCAGCAGCATTGGCAGGCAAAGACTCCTTTGGACCAAGTGGAGTCAAGGTATTTGCCTCTCAGGCATCTTCAGCTGGATGGTGAGAGGTGTATAATCAGCCCTGCAATCATGTGATTCTGATTAAGTCTTGTCTTTGCAACAGATTGCTCATCAGAAAAGAATGTAAAGGTAATAATTATTTATTATTAATGATATTTACATATGCTTTTACATATTATCCAGCTGTCTGGAAGATCTTATAAGAACAGTCTTTTGCTTTTGCGTAGGTAGCCGGCATGACTTAATAGACAACTATGAAACTCTAAAGCCCCTTAAAAACTTGGTTTCAATTTTTAGGCATTTCTCTTTAATGTTAAATATTCATGACTAAATAAGCAACAATAAAAGTTAAAGTTCAGAAATTTTATTTATGTATTATTTATTTAGAGATAAACTCTCAAAAACTCAGCTAATCTGTTTCATCGGGACAGTGTGGGTGTGGTGGGCTCAGATCTGATTGACAGTGCTGACAGCATAAGTAAACAACCCCACAACGGTCATCACATTTTGATTCAAACATTGCTGCACCCTGATTGGTGCATGGAAATACGTGACATCACATTGTTCCCACCGAACCCCGCCCTCTTCAAACCAATAAGAGCACAGATATAAAAAGCAATACAGCCAAACAACCAAAATGTTTCTAACTTTAGTATAAAAGTGTATGTTCATGTAGGATTGTGTTGCTCATAATGAGGAGCTGATTGAGAAAATAGGTTTTCAGCGCCTTTAACCCTAACAGAACACTGCAATTTCCTGAACACATTAATTGCCTGACAAGTGATCTCTCTAGTCCCACCACAGCTATGAGATGATGAAAGATGGAGAACTGTAACTAAATAACAATACAATAATGAACATGAATTCTCTCTTTAATCTGTATTTACTCACATGACAATGAAAAACATCAGAGAACAATGATCACTTGATTATGTGGCCGTCTGTCCAGATGAAGGCTGCATTTAAAACGAGTCTAAAAATACTTCATTTCTGTAACCGTTCAAATTGAGTCAAACCCGGACCAGTGCTCCCCATAAGGGAAAGCAATAACTATGACCTCAGTCTGTTATTTTGGTAATGGCTAATTAGAAGGGGCTTGTTTCCGATTAGCTCCTAATGTTACTTACACAGACCATTGCCTTGTTTCCGTGTATATTGAGTTATCCCTCAGCGAACCCCTTCTCGCCATGTTGTACTGCTGGAATAACTGGTTTGACTGCTCCAATCAGGATGTTTGTTTTTGTCCTTGATCACATACACAATAATGGCACTCAGTCCATTATTTGTGCTTTTTAGTCCTAGTATTTATCACCTAATGTATGTTTCTAATTTAACCAATCACTTCGCTGAAACAGTCCTCGAGAAACTCCCAGGAGAAAGAACTGATATTTGGATGAATGGCTTTAATTATTCTGTGAAGAAGTGACCATGGCCGTGCTTGCTAGCCACACTTATCTGTGGAAAATACAATCCCTCTGCTTTCTTCTCTGTACTTCTCTACTGTTTTAATAATTGTGATTAATATGTAAGGACTTGTCCTGCAATATTCAGGACAGAGCTTGAATTTATTAATCAGAACAATTAAGCCCTCGCACATAACAAAACGTCATTTGTCTTCCAGAACGACCTGTGAGCACTTTCTGTTCTGGAGCCATATCGGTGTTTGCCAGTGCAAAACTGTTACAAATGACTTTTTACAAACTAAATAAATTAATAAACATTCAAAAGAGTGAGTCATCCAGTCAAGTGATAAAGGGCCAGTCTCACCAAATGGTGGAATTTTGTGCTGAAATCAACATATTTCAACGAAATCTGCACTGGCAGTGGATTCTCTTCTGGTGGGTTGAATAGAAAAAAGGGACATGTTTTCAAGGTAGTTATGAGATGAGTCGATGGTACCAGTACAGTGTGTCTCTTGGACAAACTCTGTGAACTTGTCCCGTTAGTCGCCAAAACTAACTTGAACAAATCTTGTGCAAAAATGCTCTGGAACCTCATGAGATTCATGGACTGAAAGATACCAGCAGGCTGAATGTGCTGTATGTCCCTGTTTTCCTGTTTAGCTCTGTGGAAAACCACTCCGCAGCTAACTTATTTTGAACATAATTGCATTATACACCTGAGAGATAGGACACAAGTAAAGTGAACTCAAGACCCAAAACAGTCCTTTCATGTACAGGAATAAATGTAATGTTTGTGTCTGGGAGAGATTTCATATTTAAGATACAGAAGCTTGCAGTCAGTGTTTATATTCGGCATTCGTCTTATTACATTCGTATGTATTACCATTACCATATTCAAATACAAGTGATATAATGAGCTGCTTGCAGAGTTGTATAATAAAAGCAGAGAAATGTTGACAGTGCTCAGTAACTATATTCAGAATGATCTCTGTTTGCAGAATCCATTAAAATTGCATGCCAGAGCTAAAACAGAAAAGCCAACTCCGACTGCCGTACAGAGGGATACACTGTCACGTTCATCGACATTTGCCCACATATGATGTGACACAAATGGAGGCAGAGTGGCCACTGAACAGCTAGCCTGGAGACTTTGTGGTGAGAAGTGGCACAGAAATGTGACTCCCTCTCGCGCCGTCAGATCCTCTGTTTCGGTTGAGTTGAAATCTGGCTTCACTTTCTTCAGGAACTCTTAAAACCCTTGTTGGGTCATCTGAAGTAACCGACAAGATTCTACTCTCAGTTTTAACCCTCTAGCCTGCTTTTAGGGTTTTGAAGATGAGTGTCCTGACACAGTGTCTGTAGACTCTGTCTGTACGTCTCTACCATGAAGATTTAATTAGCTACTGAGTTTCCTGTGATCATAATTAATTTTATCCAAACTTTTCTATAGTCAGATTTTGTGGTCGGTTTTAAAGTATAAAAGCGATCAACAGAGGTTGAGCTGTGTTCTTAAAAGTGAACGGAATTACGCTCAACCACCATGCATGAGCTGTTAGTAGGAGGGTGCAAGTGTGAACTATGCCAGTTGGATGACCTGTCAACACTATAGTCACAGCTTTCTGGTTCATGGTCGCTGTACTCATTATCAACAAGCTTTCAGCATAGCAGCTTTTATCTGCAGATCCAGTCCTGCTGTCACCCTACTTCAGGTGTTAGACAACACAGCACTTCCAAAACCATATGCTGTTTAATCAAACAGTGAATACGATACAGCGTGAGAAAATGCATGTATGTAATCGTATATTTAAACCTGCAATAACCTACTTTTTTGGCCATAATACAAAGAGTTATACCTAACCTTGTTTTTTAGTTCTAGGTGTCCTGTCAACACTTTTACTGATGTCTTTTTTATAATGGCAGTCTAAGGGGAAATGCTTTTTGGACCACATGAGATTTTTATGTTGCAGTACCATGATGTGGCCACTAGGCAAATTGGCTTTTAATACAATACATTCATGGTCTACTTCCGAGGATGGTTTCTGCACAGGCCTATACAGTCATTAGTTTTTGACATGGTACAGTAGAAATTCTGACTTAATGGTGGCACTAAAGGGAAGATCAGGACCAGAATTCTTTATATCCTTGTGTAACCATGAAAATCCATTCAGTTGCTGTGGATCAAAGTCTTGGATGGACCAAACAACTGTCACACTGACGTTGCCATCCTTAGGCAATAAAAAAATTAAAGCTAAAAATGAAAAATCTTTAAGTGGTAAAACATATTCAGTGATAAATGTGCTTTATATTGATGTGAAATCACAACCTTTAAACGCTGTGTGGTTTATCTTTGAGCATTTTCTTTTTCTTTAATAAGCTGAGATAAGATGTGCCAAGTAGACTTTGAATGTTATTTATGGAGCCAGTGGGAACAGAGCTTCCAGACAATCAGCAGTGCTTCACAGAAAGGAACTTTTTTTTTTATTCTCAAGTGCCTTCATCCCCCCACCCCACCCCTTGCAGAGGGACTCATCTGTTCCTAATATTACACACTTGTGCCTTGGAAACCTCTGTAACTAATGCATTATGTTAGTCATCTGAAAAAATGTTGAAGGTTTTACACCGTTAGGCCTTATAGCAGATCACACTCTGCTGATAGTTCCAGGTAGATACTAACCAGAAAACACATGATTACACATTATCATTACTTGAGAATATAAAGGGTGATGCTGTGTATCAGGGTGAGCAGTTAGGTTCAACCATGGGCCATTTTTTTTCAGCATTCCTTGTTGGTGTTTGTTTTAATTCTTGAAAGAATAAAATTGGTTTACAAAAGTGTTTGTTTTGGAGATATATCCAAGGGCAGATTCCATTTTTCCCATTAGTAAGTTGTGAGCAAGCCTCTCTTCACATGGGGGCAGTATTACATGATGTCACAAGGTCATATTTATTGGGATTTACATGGTCCTTGTATATACATTGTTATCTACAATATATTTATGAAAAAGTATATGAAATATTTGATATAAACTAGCAAATTAAAAACTTAAGTTTTCATTAGGGGGGTAAATATATTTGTTGATTTGAAACACTGTTTGTCTACCGCTGCTGTATATGCTACTAAATATTAAATCCATCTTGGTCACAAACGGGCAGAACTCATATTCACTCCCCAATAAATTTGTTGTGTCCCAATACACACAAAATTTATACCATAATTATGATCACCACATAGAATAGAATAGCCATGGCCATTTACAATGCTGTTCAAGATGCACCTTTACAAAATAAGCTATAATGTGGGCCATATCTAACTGAATAATAGTTTTACATCCAACTTTAAGAAAAGATGCAGAGGCTCACATACTTATGGAGATCATGTGTAAGAACTGCTGGTAAAAAGATTGATATTTCAGTCATAAAGAGTCATCTGCTGCATTGTAAAAAGACTGTACTCAAAAAGAATTTCCCCAAATCTTTTACACATGACATCAATCATTATGGCAAGTTGTTACAGTTGCTACTGGGAAATTACCGCTTTTCACTTTCTATTTTTCACTTTTTTTCCCAGTTTAGTTGGGGTTTTTTCACTATCCTGGGAAAAAACCTTTTTGGTACACTGTTGCATCACTGTACTGATACAAATTACAAGTGTTGAACAGTCACAAATTAGTGTCAGGCAGACATGCAAACCTACCTTATCAAGCCATAACTACAAACTAAACAGCAACTATGAAGTAATAAAGAACCTTCATGTTCATTCATGCACAAACCAAGAAAGAAAGGGGAAGAGGCGGACTTTCTCACAATAATTATTATAATAATAGCAGCAGCAGCAGAAGTGGCAACACTAATAAAACTTGTAATAATGATAATTATTGTTTTTCTTTGGTCCAGAAGGGCAGCCAAAGAGGGCAAAGACACAGTGTCTGTAGACTCTGTCTGTACGTCTCTACCATGACGATTTAATTAGCTACTGTACTGTATGTGAATGCAGATTTAGGTCAGATTTTGTTCTGAGACTTTGACTTAGTTCATATCAAATGGGGATTTTCCCTACTTGTGCTGTTTTGCTTTTGGGCAAATCTGGGTTCCACTGACCCACATCCTGTTTCGAACATCACTGAGAGTATTCAAAACAGTGTTCTGCGAGAAGCGAAACAAAATATTTGTTGGCTTTTCTTCCTGTACACATTGCCGTTTGTGATAATGATCTTTTTAGCAACTGCAAATACTTTTCACATCGTTACTGCCTTTGTTTTTCTGCATTTGATCATCAATTGCACTTAGTGAGATGGTGCTCATGTGGCACAACATGTTAACAATCAGCTGGGAGTGTCATCCATTAAGAGCGCAAGTCAACAACAACGCAGCTGACACCTGTGTTGTGCAATCATTACCAATCGCACATTCACATGTTTATGCCTGTGAGGATATTGTGACGGTTGAGCTGCTGTTCTCTGTCATAACAGAACGACGGGGCCAGAGCGGTTATTATTATTCACACCATCTGTCAGTAGCGGGCTAGCGAAGGCCAGTCTAGCCTCGTTGGTTCCCAGCCACAAGCCCGACCTGGCCATAAGGTCACCCCGAGACCTTTCCAAACAGCCTTTAAAGTTACTCATTCACTCAAGGCGCTGGAGCCACAAAACTCCAATTCCTGTTGTGAAAGGCACAATAGGTCACTTATGTTTGTAAGAAAAACAAACCATACTATTGGCGTATAAATCATTTGGGGGCTAGACTCCGTTTTGACAATATTACTGACTCCCAAGGGAGTTTCAGTCACATGGGAAACCACAGCGAGATGGATAGTGTATTCCTTTTGTAAGTACATCATGTTTCAGCGCAACATGAAAAGGCATCCCGAAGAGCAATAACTCATCTTTGCAGTTTCCCACATGGCCCTCATGTCTTTGACATATCTAAAGAAGAGTGGTGATGATTACTAAATGGCCCGACTCCAAAGCCATATACAGAACACCCTCATCACACACGCTGAAACCTAGATCTCTCTGTTGCCTTACAACAAAGGCTTCAAGTAAGAAGGTTCAACAATGAAACCCAGGACCACTCTGTTCATGTCACTCAAAGCATGCATTGCTGATTTTCTCTTAAAGGAATAGTTAAACATTTTGGGAAATAGGATGCGTTTCCTTGTCGAGAGTTAGATGAGACGATTGACAACACTCTTATGTTTGTACGCTATATGAAGCAGCAGCCCGTTAGATTAGCTTAGCATAAAGGCTGGAAGTAGCACCAGCACCTCTACAACTCTTGTTGTAGAAATAGTCCAGCACATAACCCTGTGTAAAAACCAAGGTTTCATTTGGTATGGAGTAAACAAATGAGATATAACATGTTCATTTGTGACCTTTAGAGGTGCCAGTGGGCTGATATCGTTTCCTTTGGACAGATCCAGGCTAACTGTTTCCCCCTGCTTTCAGTCTTTATGCTAAGCTAAGATAATCAGCTGCAGGCTGTAGCTTCATATTTAGTGAACTGATAGAAGTATGGTATCAATCTTCTCATCTAACTCTCTGCAAAAAAATCTAAGAAGAATATTTCCCAAAATGTCTAACTATTCCTTTAAAAAATCTGGATGCTTGGATTCTTGCATGAACATTATCTTCGAATGCTATTTTGATCTGCAGCAGGTCTGGCGGGAGCATTGAAGTCCAGTCTGTCCTGATTCTTCACTCACAGTTTACAGGTTGGAGGACTGGGATTAACTCTTATCTCCACTGGGACGTTGTCTGTCTCTTGGGCTGGACCCAACATGGACTCCTCCAAGCCCCTTCTGTTGGCCACTTCACCCAGCTACATGGAAAACATTCCTAAACACACCAGTCGGGCAGATAGCATATCAGTTTTGTTAATATACTGTACCATGAAAATCTTAAAAATCCAGTCTGTCGTAGCCTCATGATCTCGCTCTGACTCCGACCCAGTCTATAAAAAAAAGTGCTTATTTATTCTCACTCCATTTTGAGAGCAAACATTTCTTCGACTGAGGCAGAACAAACAACTGAGTCTCACAGTAAACAGCCATACACAGACAGGCAGGTTGTTTGTCCCTGGACTGAAATGATAAATCACAGGAGGCAGGTCGGCCCCGAGGTTGAGAGGCTGGTTGAAGCTGGTGGGTTGCTGGTTTGACTCTGCAGCGCTGAGCACTGTGTTCCAGGGTAATACTTCCAAGGCACCCTGAACAAAAGTGCTCGACTTGATAGCAACCCTAGGCTCTGAACTGTGAAATTACATTAAACAGCTGATGTGCATCAGCATGAAAAAAGTCCAATTACTTTGTGAAAACTGACCAAAGAAACAGGTGTTAAAGTCAAACACTAGCCCTCTTTTTCATCTTTCATCTGTTCATTTTTCCACATCTGTTTACATTTCTTATCACTCTAAAGGTAATTTTTGTTAAAGTCATGCCATGACCTAAAGGGTACCTGCTAAGAAAAGTATGTAATTGCACAATGAGTATGAAACAGGCTGTACATACACAGTACAAAGACCTTTGACGTGACTGCACAGGGAGTTTTTCTTCCACTTCATCTAAGACAACCCATAACATCAGTGTAGGATTACCCGCCAGCTCAGACTCTCTCTGTCACACTTTGTCCATTAAGTCTTTGATAAGCCCTTGTTTTTAGTTCTGGATAATGCACATATGGAAAGGTTTTATTGAGCATGGCATCGCATAAAACTGGATTTCCGAAAGGGGAGGCAAACGGTAGGAATGGGTATCTAATCATGGCAGGGTCGGAACCAAGTCTCTTCCTGAGCAGCAGAAGATATTCTTTTCCTTTGCTAAGCTCATCCAGTGTGCCCATTCACAACTCAGTTACATTCAGTACTATAGGGCCTCCTGCTGGGATTGAAAATGCACTCAAATCGAGGTGTCAAAGAGGTAAAACGGTGTACTTTCTTTGCATAAGGAGTGCGGTGAGAGGTGTGTTCAAACAAGAACCCCACGGTGGTGCCTCAAATATTCATTTTCATACCACACATTGTGATCCAGGTTGATTTTCCCAACTTTTACCTTATCTCTCACTGTTCCAGTGTGTTGGAACTTGAAAGTCTCGCTTGTGGTTGTACCGGTGGTGTCCTTTCAGAGTTGCTTGTTTTCACAAGTGTTGTGCATGCCTGAACGCTCACCCACCGTGTTGTAAATATCTAACTGTCATGTCACCTTGTCTAACATATATGTAGTGGAATTTGGCAGTTTATCACTTACAAATATTCAAGTGGGGAATATAGCTATAGGGCTCCATGATAGATTTTGTCTGCATGGTAAAATTATATTTTTATACTCAAGCCTATGCAGTTTGTAGACTGCACAATCCCAGACTATGTATGGAAAAAAATATGGGAGTATAAGTTTATAACATCTCACTTCAACAAATCAAAAAAAAGTTATAATCGGCCCATATTGTGAACCAGTAAATAACAACCATGGTGTGTTCAATGGTTACAAGTAGATGGATAAGGTAAGCTACTTTTCTTCAATTTAAAACTTATATTTCGACAGCAAAATTAGTTTTCCTGCCAGTCTCAACCTCATATGCGCAGTTGATAGAGTAGTTACGGTAGAGAATTTCTCCACACTTTCGTCCCCAGAAATGCTGCCTTCACGACTGTCAGGATCGTTGCTTTTACCGGTTTGTGTCATGTGAACAGCGTGTGAGACAGTTTGAATTTGATATTTTTATGACAAAAGACCACTTAGGCTGTGTAGTGTCATCACTGGAGAATAAGATGTTGCCGTATTGCATAATAGACTACTACTGTAGCTTTATGTTTTCATTTTTAAGTTAAAAGGTTTTGGTGTCATAGACTTTAACGACAATCAACTTCACCCAGATGTCGTCTTTTTCCCCTTTGCAGGTCCACAACAAACTCTTTTTCCAACTTCAAAAGTTCACTAAAGTGACTATGTTTCGGCCTTACAAACTTTTTCGAACTTTAAAGTATAAACTTACGAGGCGCACCTGAAGGCACCAAAAGTCTCGGTCAATTAGTAGAGTTTAGACAGTGAGGAGCGCCTGTAGTCGGTCTGCGAGCGCTCCTCCAATGACCAGCTAAAACCGCCCCACTGCTCCGACTCAGATCTGCGGGGGTGGGGAGTCACCGAGTTTGGATTCGGACTTTTAAAAACCATGGGATTCGAGCTGGACCGCTTCAAGGGGACCGTGGACCCGGATTTCAAATGCAACTTGTGCAACAAAGTCCTGGAGGACCCGCTGACGACTCCGTGCGGTCACGTCTTCTGCTCCGGCTGCGTGCTGCCCTGGGTCGTCCAGCAGAGCAGCTGCCCCGTCAAATGCCAGCGGATCTCCGCCAAGGAGCTGAACCACGTCCTGCCGCTGAAAAACCTCATCCTGAAGCTGGAGATCAAATGTGACAACCACGCGAGGGGCTGCGACGCGGTGGTGAAGCTGCAGCACCTGGCCGAGCACGCCGAGGTGTGCGACTACTCCCCGGCCAAGTGCCGGAACAGGGGATGCAGCGAGGTGCTCAGCCTGGGGGACATGGACGCTCACATGCGGGAGACGTGCGACTACAGAGCGGCGGGGACATGCGAGAGCGGCTGCGGACTGATGCTCACCCACAAGGAGCAGAAGCTGAACAGCCACTGCTGCCTGAGAGCCCTGAAGGCGCACAACAGCGCGCTGCACTGCAAGATCATCAGCCTGGACAGAGAGTTCAAGAAGCAGACCATCAAAGCCAACAAGAGGGAGAAGTCGCTGCTGGCGCAGCTGTCCGCCGTGCACAGCGAGCTGCAGATGACGGCTCTGAAGTACCAGAAGAAATTCACCGAGTACAGCGACAGGATCGACTCCCTCACCAAGACCGTGGCTTTCTCCTGCCAGGTAAGCAACGACACAGCTCCTGCTTTCAGAGAGCGCTGCCAACTCCCCCCCCCCCCCCCCCCTCCTCTCTTATCCACAGCCTTCTCCCTGTCACTGAGGGAAATATGTATTCTATATAAAAACCTATACCTCCAAATGTATGTTTCTGAGTGATAGTGCAGACACAGGCAGTGCGTTTCCTACCTAAATATGTATCAGCAGCGTTTACTGTGACCCATCTTTGCTGACATCCTGCTGCACAAATGTCTCCGGGCCAACTTTATATGCTCTCAAATGTCCCTCTCAGCATGTTTGCTCACACTGTGGGGCTCACTTTCTCAGTTTAGCTCTGGTTTTTTTTTTTTTTAAAAACACATCCCAGGTGAAGATTGTCCTTTATCTCTGAAGATTCTCCTTCTTGGAACCGAGTTTCCAGGAGTCCTACGGTGCTCCGAGGTCTGCGTCCTCGCTGTCTGCTTTGAGACATGGATGTCAGCTGTGCCTCTGGCCAGCTGGCAGTCAGTGGGGGAGGGCCAAATATTTACTGCAGTTCTGTACACACACACACACACACACACATACACACACACACACACACACACACAACAAGAGCCAGGTTCCAGTTATATTGCCTCCTCGCAGCATGCTTGTTTGGAGCTTTCTGTCACGGGATGTTCGCCCTTTTCCCACGAGACAATCGTGACAAATTAGAATCATGGATGAAGCAGAGTTGTGGGTACCCGAGTTGGATGAGTGCTGTGGAATATCAGCAAGGAGCCTCAACGGTGCTCGGGGGACATCCACGAGGGCTGCGAGCCCTTTAAAATCCCAATGTTTTGTGGAAACTGCACACTGAGAGGATGAGATTTCACATTTATTCCTTTCCACCTACAGTGATAAAAGTGGTGTGCAGGCCAATGGTTAATAATGTATCCAAATCTGTGGGCTAATAAAGGCAGCATACTAGGAAAAAGTCCAGGGACCTTTGGTGTGGGGATGTTTTATGGTTCAAATTTAAGAACCGAATGCCTCCCGTAATAGGCCAATTATCAACATCATAAAGGACGCAGGAGTTCATAAGTCAGTTAATAAATTGAGTTAGTGTATGGTGGTTGCACTGCTGCTGTGATAGGCAGAGGGGAGTGGTTAGTGTAATCAGGCTTAGTTACAAAATTTGTCCAAGAACAGGATGAGGGGCTTTTGATTCAATGTTTGACTGTGTGAAAACGGCTGACAGTATTACGTAAGGTGATGTGGATGAACGGGTACTTCACTGTACTACCCAGCGTCTTACACAACTCCACATCTTGTTTAAGTGACATCTTTCACTTCTTTCATTTTTCTTTGGGGGGGGGGACCTTTTCTCTCTTGGTGGTTTCACTTGTTCATTGCGGGCTCAGTTCCCAGTGAAATGTGTTCCGGTAGACTGGTAAATTGCGCATCAGAAAGCACCGATGCGGGGAAATGGTGAAATCGCTCATGCTGGTACACAGAAGCTCGCCGGGCCTGTAGCGCAGCTGGTTATCATAGTTCATTTGATGGCGGCATTTCAGTCCTACCCGCTGAGATATATACGTTCCGCGTATTATTCCCGGCGTTACTCTACTAATGTAAACAGAATCAGTGAAGGCCTTTGTTCTGAAGCGCCCTGAACATATATAAAAGACACAGGATTTGCTCCTAAAATCATCTGCATAAGAGAAAGAGCAGGTCGGGAGGAGAACAAACAACATTTTGTGGATAATGTGGTTAGTTGGAAATCCTTTTTTCCCCCTCTAGAAAGGCTCTTTCATTGTGTCCAGTCGAGCAGTGAACAGGATTGTTTGGTGCGAGAACCTCAATGTGCACACGGCAATATGGAACAGAGCCTCACAAGTGGGATTAGCTACAGTATGAGACTCTCAGAGGCTAACTTCCTTTTCGTGATGCCGGTGATCCATTGTCAACAGATCTGATGAAATGTATCGCCTATTAAACCGTTGTGACGGGGGATATTTTGACTTGTCATAGCAGGAAAGGCGCAGGTGAAGACATTTGATGCTGGCTCTGTTGCTTTGAAGCCAGCATTCACAGTGCCACGGACCTGGAACAACTAAATGGAGTGCATCCGTTACTAGTTTCACAATTCAGAATTTCCGCGGCGAGAAAGGTCTAATGCAGATTTGTTGTGACATATTTGTTCCTCAAATCCCTGTCCAAGAGGGAAAATAATCATGATGGGCCCATCGAGACGGGTAACCTACTTTAGTTTGTTTTTGAGTCTCCGTCACTCCTCGGCTTAGGCTTCCTGAGCCAGACGGAAGATTTTAATGTCTTCTTTTAACATCCAGGCAGGGACTGTAAGGGAGATCAGCATGACCTGGCTGTGTGGAATAACTGACTGGAGTTTCCAATAATAGTCCGAACACTATTTAAACTTCTTCAGTCAGCCAGCAAGAGCAATAAAACAAAGCAAAAACAAAAAGGCTCACATCTTGCTCTGCTTCACTTCAGGGCTGCCTGAATTGCTGTCACACTTTCCACTCGGCCTCAGATCTCTGTTTTGAACAAGACTCCCTCTTTGGCTGCTGTGGATGACAGTGTTTGCACTACTTTATGCGATAAAGAGTGTCTATATACATCACAGGACGACGAACAGATTGAGCCTCCATTGAATTGGATCTGAGTAATCGTGGGCTCAATCTGATAAGGCTAATTGTGGTCTAATTTTAAAGCATGAATCCATGAGGTAATTGAACAGAATAATGGAGCCCATTAGTTATCTCCAACACATGGGTGTCAGTGGAATACGACTATGAGATTATTAAAAGCCACCCAGACGTCATTGAAAATGACCCTTCAAATAAAGAAATTGATTAGTCTTCTGCTTCCTTTGTATACCGTACATACCTGAGCTTCAGTGAGTAATGCTCCACCGTGCGACATCTTCCACATTCTGAACTGCCTTTGACCGTGTCTAAGTTTCTGCCTGTTGATCACAGGCCTGTAGTTTGTGAATCAATATTTTCCTTTCCTTCATTCTGCAGTGCATTCTTACAGTGCCTACAGTATGATCAGATACCCTGCGTTAAGAGGCAGACGGAGGGGAAGCAGCTTGACGGAGGACAGACTCGGAAAGTGTGACTGGTGCTGAGGTGAAGGCTCACCGTGAGTGTGCCAAGTCACCAGTGAGCAGCAGACTGAAGTTTCACTGCCAGTTTGCCCTCTTTCCTCAGTAACAAACTGCCCTGTTCTTCTTTTTCCATTAAAGTTAATGTTAAATGTTTGTTTACTTGGCAAATCTTCCATGTCATCCCCCCCCCAACTGATGCCAGTGTGATCATGTTTTGCATTTTTGGTGGTAAGGACATTTTAGTTTTTATCACCTAGGCATACCTAATGTTTTACTAAATACACAACCTCCTGAAGAGATTCAATTTCTCAGGGATTAGAGCATTGCCTGAGTGTTTGCAGATGTGGGGGGAAAAAACGCTCCTTAATTACTTTGAGTTCATTTTTAATGGCTCTCGCAGACAAAATGTAAAAACACCTTTAAAATCCATTCCCTTTGTTTTGAGGCTAGTGGCAGATTCAGTGTAACTGACGTGGGTGAAATAGCCTGTTACTTTTTTTATTTATTCTTTTTGTCACTCACTGGCCAACTGTCTTCTTGTTGACAGTAACGGCTGTAGTCGCCATAATTCGGAGGCATGTGCCGTGACACGACGCAGGAGCGCCCATTCCTGAACAGCCTGACATGCACATGATGGTCTTTTTAGCCTACATGGCAGTCAGGACACTGTACATGCCTATAATATCTGCTTTATATTTAGTCGCTCTTATGTCGCAGCATGCTGGAGTGGCAGCTGAAATTATGTTACCTCATAACTCCCCTCTGAGTCCCGCTTAAAAAAAACAGATTAAGAGCTGACTCTGCGAGTTTCCCAGAGGTTTTCATGTCTTGTTGCCACTGAGTAAGAGGTCCTCGGGTGTATTCATTTACATGGGACAAAAGTTTGTGGGAGGGAAGGGCTGTCGGCTCTTTGAACTGGTCACTTCTGGTCTTTGGGCTGGCTATTTGGGCTGCGATTGCAACTTAAATAGTTCAATTCTTTTTTCTTATGAATCAAACTCTATACAATAACTCTCCTATATTTATGTACAGTTTTAACCAAGATCATTTGTACCAAGCAATGTTCTATCTCTAATAACAACTACTATGGTAATAAACTCGTGGTTAGTTGGGCCCGACAGTGTTTTGATATCCGACCACCGAGGCCTAATGATGCCGCTGACAGCTGAGCACCATAGCTGCTTGAGCTCCACACACTTACAGGATGAGCCGGTCCATATCATATAGTCAAGAGTCCTGGAGGTCAAGATTCAGAGCTTTTTGGATTTAAAAAAAAAAAAAACTTTTAACAGCTCCGTCCACCAGCTGTCTGTCTGCCGTCTACGCTCGACAACTACCGAGCTTACGCCTGTTTGTCCGAGTTTGGCGTGACCTCGGATGTTTACTTAGAGAAGGACTCGCCACTCTTTTGGTCTTTTCTTTTGGTGTGGTGAGTTACGTCGTCTTTCGACAAAAAACATTTTTGGCCGAACGTTTACGGCACAGACATGCAGGGAGATTAGTAACCCGAGAACAGCTGATAACAAGTTAGTCTCTTTTTTTGTTTTGTTTAGCTATCTCACAGAATCGGCATCAGTTAGCTCCAGCGGAGACGAATCCGGTGAAATCAACATCTATTTGTAAAACTTTTAATTTCCTACACCTCTGAAGTTACAATGTAGCTCTTGCAGCTTAAAAGTTGCAAAGTTTGAAACTGCAGTTTTGATATAAAATCATTAAAAAGCCATGTCTTACACTTTCACATCAGCCCCTTAATGTGTAGAGAAATGGTATTATTAACTTTCAGTTACCCCTTCACCTTGTTGTATTTTGTAATTTTGTGTTTGAGCATCTCTTTTATTGAGTACCCAGTTTAATCCTTTTTTCGCTCACCTGGAGGTAATAATGGATTATTATGAATAACCTCCTGCCATCTCTTTGTTCACGTGTCTCTCCTCTGTCTGTCTGTAGGAAGGCGAGACTAAAAGCGCGACGGTTGTCCTTCTTCGTGAGGGCGGATCTCTGGGTTTTAACATCATAGGAGGAAGGCCATGCGCGGTAGGTTGAAAGCCGAGCGTCTGGGAGGCTTCATCTCCCCCGGTGATCAGCCAAGTGTCATATGGCAACCCAGGAATGAATAGCACATACTTGTAGCACCACAAGCTTTCTGTGTACTGACTGACACAGGTTTAGACAGTCATGCATGTGTTTTCTAGTCTGCGGATAGATGAACCGCATCTATCAAGTTTTATTGTGTTTATATATTGGTCTGGTTTAGCGGATTTGGCATTACAGATTAAAAAAACTATAATTACTTTTATGAGAGTTAAATCTGGGATTATGGCTTCGACCACAGTTGTTTTGTCTCTAATTGAGGGGATTTTGGTGGTGAGGTAAACACAGAGGAGAAGCAGGGTCTTTTATCCCGACCTGAACCTTTCACAGCCACTATGTTTCCTGCCTCGAGGCTCTGCCGTGAAAGCCATTAATGATGCCACACGCTCCGCTGAGTGAAGGGGTTGAAAATATCTCCACACTGGTTTCCGACTCTATCTTGTAATGGTGTTCCCCGTATCTGTTTCGTCGGGACTGTACTCCACTGTTACGGCACTGTTTTTCCATAGCCACAGTGACGCCCCTTTTCTGGAGCTGCACAGATTATCACAGTAAAACTTTTTATAGCGGGAAACTATAAAAAGATGTACACACAAAAAGCTGTGTTATTTAACTAAGTCCACGGTCTCGTAGATTTGCAACCTTTCTCGCTCTTGTGACAGAGCCATGCATCAAACTCAACCATAAGAGAGCAGAGGTAATGCTTGGCTTTTTATTCTCCCTCTGCTAGCCTCAAATCAGCAGTCTGTGCAAGAAGCTATTCATTAAAAATGGAAATAGCTAATATCCCCGTAGCCTTTGACACACGTGTTTGATGTGGCTGTTATTCTGGCATGGCTTGGTAAGGGCAATCAGCTGCCAGGTTTTGTGGTCTCTAGAAGTGCTAGTTTGTCTACAACTCTCAAGATAGGGGCAGTTGTTGTATGCTTTTTTAAACAATATGCAGCAAAGCATTGCCGTGTTAACTCTGTACAGGACGTGTACCCTGAAACGAGGAAGCAGACCAGAAATTATTAATTAGAGTTAGCGCTGTGACTTCTGAGGTGTCTTTAAGTATCCCATTAAATTGTACTTGTGTTGCAGAGCTCAGCAGGCGTATAGTATGTGTTTCATGTGGTTTTAAAGAGAGTGCTAAGAGAGATGTTAGCAGCATTTCTTTTTTGTTTTTCTTTTATGCCAGTCTTAGCTCTGACTCTGAGGCTATGGCCACAGTTGTAGACTACCTCATGTCCATCCATCATGTCCGCATGTCAACATGTAGGCCTTTTTGCAGGCCAGGATCATCCCTCCAGGCCTAGGAAGTATCTGAAGTTAAGTCCACACTCAAGGGCAGGGTTAAAGGGTCAGTTAACCCACATTACAAATAGACATATTTTTCCATTTACCCCTGCTGGTATCTAGCCTTCCAGATATTTTTTGGTTTCATGTACCCAGATTTTGAGATATCCGCCTCTGAAACGGCTGCTTCCTAAAACTGCTGGCAGTGAAACCTGCGGATAAATCTGAGCAGCTAGTAAATTACGTCTGGAAAGACACGCTGTCTTCAGCAGCTCAGACTAAATTAAGTTCACCTGCATTTTATTGGGGTGGCAGCAGAAGTTTCAGATTTCTCAAAACCTCGGCACAAACAACAGAAACTATATGCATGGCAAAATATGTTTTTGGGATGAAATGACCCTTTAACTTTGGAGACTAACAAAACCTTGGTTGGTGTGGGCAAACCATGTGAATGTCTGCACAGTGTTTCCAGGGCTTTTTAAAGTAGTTTTATTGAGAGATTTATTGAACTTTCCTAACACTTCTTTTCTTTAGATGTCAGCACTAAATTGAATTAGGTTTCAAAGATTTTGTCAGAAATCTGTTAAGTACTATTCTCTAACAACTGAGCACTGTGTTTTCACTGTTCTCCAGACAATAACCGCAATTTATTCCATAGGACGACAATGACGGCACTTCGAATGAAGGGATCTTTGTATCCAAGATCGTGGAGAGCGGTCCGGCCTACAAGGAAGAAGGCCTTCAACTCCACGACAGAATTATAGAGGTATGTGGCCTACAATGTATGGAAGAGGGAAAAAACACAGAAATTGATGTGCTCTAGACGGTGAAGTTGGATTGTGCGACAGCTGCTGTCTGCCCTATAAAGATGACGACAGTGAGGAAGCATGAAACCATCACTCAATGTTTATGTTCCTGCAACTTCTGAAAATTAAACCTCGGCTGGAAGCAGCAAATGTGACACGTCAAATGAGCGCTTACGTCTCAAGTTTCAACATATGTTTCTACAAATCATCACTCCGGCGAAGACTTTGTTAAGTGGGGCGTCGCTGCAGAGAGGCCGAGATAGGCTTGAGGCGAGGCTGTCTGTCTTTGGTTTTAACTGAGTGAGAAAGAGCCCTGTGTTCAGTTGCTAGCTGACAAATCCCTTATGACAGAGCTGCCGTGTAGCATCCTCCTCTCGCCTTTAAACAGAATCTCGTGTGGAAAGGCCAGCTCACCCTGAGGTCAACTTGAGGGATGCGTTGAAAAACTCAACATCACAAAGGTTGCTTTTATAGAACGCTTGTCAACCAGAATCTTACACAATGGCTGCATTGAACGGGGAGGTTTATGTGGATTACAAGTGTGTATTACCGCGCGCCGCAAGATGACAAATATGGTTTGTCGCCGGCTTTATTGTCAAACCTCAGTGAAATTGCCCCAGAGCATTTTGACCAGCAGACTGCTCACAGAGATGTTTGTGGAAAGTGTTTACAAGAAAAGAAGACTCCGACATCTGGACTGTGTTGATCACTCTATCCTGTCATTCATGCAGTCAATACAAACAATGCCACAAGTGCTCTGGCACAAGCCTCACGCTGTGGTTCTAAATATTGTGGTTGTAAGTACGGCTAACGCCATAACCAAGGCGTGCCATGTTAGTCCTCGGTTATAATCTCTTCAAGTAACACAATCAAGTGTCTGACAGTCTCTCTGCAACTTGAGACTTGTCATGAGATCCCCGAACAATGGGCAGGTTGGACCGGCAATTCACTCGGACGATGAGCGAAGAGAGATTAGCTCATGTGTCGCAGGAACGTGTACGAGTGGAACTAAAGTGTGTCCTTGCTTGCATCTGCAGTGTCTGTTTTTAGGAACGTTTGTGCATGTGTTTGCCTGGGCGTGTGTGAAGGTTGGGGAATCATGTTAATGTGCCAGATGTTGCTGTATTTGGTTACTTGGGAAGCTATCTTGTGTAGGATTTCGTGTTGAGATAGCCATTCACCCTTTATTGGCTTAAGAAAAAACAAGAGTACAGATTTTGCTTTAGGATAATGCTGCACTTGTGTTTGTCTTGTTTTGGAGCTATTGTGGGTGAAGTCATGAAATCTCTCCAACGAGGGGAACACATGAGCAGAGAGGACGCCAAGAGCCTAAGGAGGTAGCAAAGCACCCTATTAAGTGACCTTTTCTTTTCAAGAGGTGAGGGATTTCTAGACAAAAAGCAACAAAATAAATCATTCAGCCATTGAAATAGAAATGTATAGGCGGTTCAGAGTTGCTGTTCCACATTGGTGCTTCTCATCGGCTGGGAAACCTGATAGTGGAGGTGGTTCATATTTCGAAGACTCCCTCTTTGTTAGCTGATTAAAACAAAAAAGTTCCATTTCATGGTTTCTGAGACCACAATAAGAAATGCAACGTCATAACGATATGCTAGTGATTGTGTGGGTCGCATCTTTAACCTCGGGTGATTGGGTCTGTGAACTCTCTAAATCTGTGGTCTACAGTGGTGAATCAAAGGAATTCAATCCAAACGCGCCCCAAGGCAGTTTCATGTTCACATCTTGAACTTGTGGGTTGAAAACAACAGCTCGTAACTCTGTCCTATTTAGCATCCTGTGTGGGATGCAGGGCGTTAGAAAAGCAGAAGCCTTCAAATCTGGTTTCTCATCACACCTCGCAGGAAGTGGTTTTTTTTTTTTTTTTCAGGCAAATACTGTATGACATCAGTGGCTTCCACACATATCTATAGAAATTGTTTTAACACATGGAGGTTGATCTTTGCACTTCAAATAAATAAGATGTGCTTAAAGAAACCATGGGCTGCTTCATGAATGTGTAAAAATCAAACAAGATGTGAAGCTTTCTGTTGGGATTTGGGTTGCAGCTAACTTACTTTCATCGGTCAGTCAATCTGTTGATTATTTTTCAGGTTCATTTTTTAATCTTCCAGTCTGCCCATAAGTTCCTTGAACCCAAGGTGATGTCTTCCAATTGCTTTTGAAGACAAATTCTTGCTTTTTAAATTAGTTTTTGTCAGACTAACAGTCCAAACCCAGATATTCAATTTACCATGAGATAAAAGGAGAAAAGCAGCAAATCCTGAGAAGCTGGAACAGCAGATGTTTGGGATTTTTGCTTGATAACAAATGATAAATTGATTAACAGACCTGAATTTTCTGCTGAAAACTATTAATTGACTAAGCAAATGAATCACGTCATTATGTCAGCACTAGCTAAGTTACTAAAAGTCAGAAAGCGTTACTTAATAATGCAATCTAAAACGCTGACTTAAATCGGCTCTTGTCAGTGGAAGCGATGTTGTAGTTTTTGACATGCTTGTCTGGGTTTATCAGAACTTAACTAAAAACAGCTGCCCGGTGCAGCTGGAAGCAAGGTTGATGAAAGCGGAGTTGTGGGCCAGGAAACCAAAACAATGAGCCAAAAGAGGCCAAAAGGCCCCATAGAGCTGAGGGGGGCTGCAGAGTTGGGTGTTAATTCTCAGACCGTTTGTCACTACGACCACTGAATCACATTGCACATAGTCATTTGATCCACTTTTAATAGAAAAATATTGATTAATGCAGCTTTAGTAATTTTGACAGCTATTCACAAGGCATAACATAACCCTGCCACGGGGATGAACCGCTCTGCAAAAGGACAATCATGTTACATTGAGCAGTGAAATGGATGTTCACCTGAGGAGGCAGAAAACCTGAGGCAAAAAAAAAAAAAAAAAAAGCTGTTCTGTCTTCCTGTAGTAGAGGTGTTAGTTCCAGTAAGTCTATATGGATGTAACATGTACATGGCGATCCACGGCTCGTCCTTCTATAACAGGCTCTTAGCGGGGGAGTGTGATAGCAGATGGCTGTCCTCTAACTGAGCTACAGGCTGGTATGAATCAGCACATGAATGCCTCCTTGTTCAGCCAGACATTTTTCTCATAAAAACCTCGAGCTGTGTTTGCTTTCGCTTGCCCCTCCGCAAGCTGAAAAATCTTAGCACTCTGGTCAGGATCTGCCCGTATTTGCCGCTGGGATTTGATGAATAAGTTCTGATTCAGTGTTATAGGGGAATTGGTCCGGTATGAAGGGCTCTGCTCTGCAGCACTGGCTTACTCTCTAATCATGTTTTCAGATAGCTGATTGATTGTGTACTTACATGTTATTTAGAAAATGTTTACATAAATGTTATCCCAGCATTTTTTTCCCTCAGTGTCATTTCACATTGAGCAATGCTGGAACTCCGTCAAGAGCTAGTTGCTGTGTAATTTCCTGCGAATATGACCTTCCACTTTCTTCAAGCCTCTTTGCTTGTGCAACACGACTAAGCCAATGTCACAATCCCAGAATGGCCGTGCCGGAGCTCTTGGAGTGGAGGGGATGTTTTCTGTGTGGGCTTCCGAGTGTGAAAATAGGATGAGAATGGAGACGCCTGGGCTGCTGTTGTAAATGTCGCCTTGTAAATCCTCAGCAAACATTCTTAGGTCGCAGAGGGTGAACAGCAACAACTACTTTAAAATAAACTGACATTGGGAGAAGCCATTTCTAATATGGAGGACGAGGTTGCATGCGTGTTTCTGGGTGGAGGGGGGCTAGAGGGCAGGAATGTGTCCCCGCTAAGACAATGTTTATATAAATATATACACTGGATGTTATTTGAATTCAAAAGTGGAGATTGGAAGGCTCAAATTCAACAGAACAACGTCTTCATGCAGTGTCAACTACGCGATACAACAAGGCACCTTAAAACGGGGAGCGAAAATAACAGGCATGTTTGTGCCGGCACAGTTCTGTAACAGATGATGCAAGTCGGATTAGCTGGCAGTTACCTCTGTTCTTTTAACCTGTTTGAGATGCATAAAGTATTTTTGCAAGATTAGCTCGAGGAAGAGCAGGAGGAATGTGGTGGGAAAATGCCAGGGGTCACAATCAAGCGTGTCTGAAATGCAAAATAGGCTGCTCTAAATACAGCTTCTTTATTGGCAAAGTATATAGAATTGAACACCCGTACTGACACTTTGTAACTCACTATCCATCCAGATCAGCTTTATTATGTTTGACACAACTTGTTCCCAGGACCGTGTTGCTATTAATACAGCTACAGCTGATTCTAATTATCAAAGAATCAATGGGCTTTTGGCCTTGTGGCTAAAGTTGACTCCACTGTAGATGATTAAAACTTGAGGAAAAAGTTGGTTTGTTTCATTGGTACTGCAAAACAAAGCATTTTATCTTAAACTGCCAAGAATAATTTCACGTCTATATTTAAAATATGGAACTGTGACGCTTCCTAAGGCAGCACATCTGCAGTTTCTTACTTGCCACTAGCTGAATGAGTTTGCGAGGTTACCCACAGTGAGCCACTAAACACCTCAAACGTCCCCACAGTTACTTAAGTGTCAAGTCACCAGGCCAGAGACAGCTTAAAACCCAGCCAGATAGCACTTAGCAGTGACTGACAGAAATGTGAAGTGAGCTGTGTTGGAGGCGAGTCAGAAGCATGCATGTCAATGAGCCTTTATTCCTTTTTGGTTTCCGGGCCGCTATCCAAGGCAAGAAGGAGTGCGATATTTGGACAATTTTGGGAGAAATTGGAAGCAAAACGCTGCCTTTTGCTGCAAATTAGCTGCGTCACTTTTTCCTTTTAGAAATTCCAGATATTTTTTGGATCCTTGGAAGGCTGTGAAGACAAAATGCTTAGTTTCATTGTAGTGGAAGTGTTCAGTAATGTGCTTTATGTATTTTATGGCGTGTTGTGCAGCATTGATCTCAAGTGTAATTTTACTCCCAACACTTCCAGTGTGTGTAAGCTCTGAATGGAATTGTATACCTGATGACTCCACTGATGATTATTGCACTCTTGGAGTACATGTAAAGTCATTGAATGTGACCGCAGTTTTTATGTCTGAAGGTGTATTTAGCATGTCACCAGTCAACCCGGAGGCAAAACGATTACAACTGAGTTGTGTGACTGGCTGGACCCCACTGTAACTAATAAGTTGTCGCAGCACATGGCATCCTCAGCAGGACATGTGCCAGAAGTACCTCAGGCATTATTTCTGACCCGGAGGGCTATGATGAACAGACATTTTAGGCTATTTCCCTAAGGGGGATCACATGTTGTTTGGCATTCTGAGGCAAGAAGCAGGCCTTTGTCAGGCTCTTTATTGGATTTTGGCCCCTGTGCAGGCAGTGTGTTTATTCCCCAGATGGGCAAGCTGAATGTGGCCCCGCTCTGTTTCTCCTGTCTGGCCCTAGACAGGATGAATCCACCCCAGGCTAAGCGGACCAATCCTAGCAGCGGGCCACATTCCTGTGCCCCGTGGTCCAGCTGAGGCAGGAGCAGGACATTAAATCAAATCTAACTTTAAAGAGTCCATAATCAGCTTCTGGTGGTAGTCGCTGCCCTATTCAGAGCTGGTTTTAAGAAGTGAGGACAAGCACACCTTTGTTTTCAACTGCTCTATATGGGGGTGAAAAAAAAAAAAAAAGATTTTTAAGATGTGGAGTCGTCTCAGTCTAGAGATGGTGTGAGGTGAGTTTATGCCTCACTGCAGCCAGAAGGCTGCTTTTGTCTCCGTCCCTCACCGCACACAGAATAATGTATTTTCCACTCAGTTTAAACAGCTTGTGTCCTCAAAGGCAGGCCGCCGCTTGATGATTTTTGTGGAGACATACAGTCTGGGCCTACTGTAAATGTGTTTGCTCTGCTCCAACACAGTCTCGCCCGGCTCCTTGTTCAGTGGAGCTAGTGGGTTAATTTATGGCTCCTAAAAGGTTTAAAGGGCGCAGAAATAGACAGGTGTAATTAAGGCTAATTTTCCTGCCAGTCAATCACTGGCCCTGTGTAAATGGATCAGTAACAATCGGCTCAGGTTGCTCTGCCAGCTGCTTCTCATGTCAGCCCCTGACCCCCAAGCACAGACTGCCCACCGACTCCTAATTAACTACCCTCAATTAAACCCTAATAGGCTGATTAACAGACCCTTAGTTGTGCAGTAATGGCCCGTCGTTTCCTCTCAGTGCTCCTCTGAAATGCATCCCGCAGCATGTTAATCACCGCCCCCTCTCTCTCTCTCTCTCTCTCTCTCTCTCTCTGTCTCTCTGTCTGTGTCTCTCTCTCTCTCTGTCTGTGTCTCTCTCTCTCTCTCTCTCTCTGTCTGTCTCTCTCTCTCTCTCTCTGTCTGTCTCTCTCTCTCTCTCTGTCTGTGTCTCTCTGTCTGTCTCTCTCTCTCTCTCTCTGTCTGTGTCTCTCTCTCTCTCTCTCTCTCTCTCTCTCTGTCTGTGTCTCTCTCTCTCTCTCTCTCTCTCTCTGTCTGTGTCTCTCTCTCTCTCTCTCTCTCTCTCTGTCTGTGTCTCTCTCTCTCTCTGTCTCTCTCTGTCTCTCTCTCTGTCTCTCTCTCTCTCTCTCTGTCTCTCTCTCTCTCTCTCTCTGTCTCTCTCTCTCTGTCTGTCTCTCTCTTTCACTCTGTCTGTCTGTCTGTCTGTCTGTCTGTCTGTCTCTCTCTCTCTGTCTCTCTCTCTCTCTCTCTCTGTCTCTCTCTCTCTGTCTGTCTCTCTCTTTCACTCTGTCTGTCTGTCTCTCTCTCTCTCTCTCTCTCTCTCTCTCTGTCGGTCTCTCCCTCTGGCAGGGCAGAGACAGGGCTTAGCACACTTGACACAAGTGTGTTGAAAAAACAATAGCACCTCAAAGTCCAGTCCAGAAGTTAGTAGGTGTTCTGGAGCTTTCTATCATTTGACATGATCTTCATCAGCATGTAGAGTTTGCCAAATTGTCATTATTTCTGAGCACTTTGAGGACTTCTTATCCATGCAGGGGTTTCTGATACAATTTCTTTATATATTTTAGATAAAAATATATCAATTATCCTTCTGCCAATCTGACACTGATCTGTCCACATACCAAGAAACCCTATGTGAGGCTGAGAAACTCTACCATAGTTTAATATGTGCGTCAGTACTGCAGTCTAGTCTTACGCCAGTCTTCTGTTCAACTGTTCCAAAAATAGCACAGCATGTCAATGTAGCTTTCTGAATATTTGAGATGATCACAGTAGGAATCTCACAAGGGAACAAAACAGAAATAGGAAACAGTGGCACAGTCCTAAAACCATCAGCTTAATGAAAGTGTTGACAGTTTTCACCAACTGTATCACCCATTGTGTAGACCACAGTTTAGAACTCTGTGTTACTACATTTAACAAGTTGTAAATCTTCCTGCTGGGTTTCTGCTGCAGAGGAGCCAGAAGTCTTGAAGGCTTTTCTTCCTCATCTCTGTCTGAGCTTTAGGGACCGTCACCAGAAATGACTCTAGACTGTAAAATACTGGGATAGCTCTGTTGAATAAACTAAGAGTGCTTAACATAAGGCCCATATAGCATAGTGTACTCCACTTAGAGCTGATAGATAAGGGCATTATGGCAAACATAAAAATTAATGGGGACCGGTGATTGAGGGAATGCTCCATGCAGGGAAATCAATTACGTGGAGTAACAGGCTGCCAAGCCTCAGCGGTAGACTTAAGAATAAATCACAAGATGTTGACATGTATGCAGCTTTGTTTGTAGAATATTTATTGTTACATTTTATAGGAAACTTTTATTTTTATAGAAATTCGACTGCACAATACCTCCAGTTATATCTCTTTTGACACAACAACTGGATTCTCGTGAGTCTGTTTTATGACCAGTTATAACCATTATGATGATACACGAAGGGACTTTCCAGTTTTATTAGATTCCATCTCTCACTTGTTGGCGGCAGACACTGTGACATGTGTATTTGTTTCTATGGATATGGCTATAGGCTGACAGTGATTTAAACATGGTTTGTGTGGCATTGTGTGATCCAACATTGGTCCCTCAGCAGATTATAGGCTATAGATTTCCCTCATCAATCAAAATGCCAGAGTACGCTTGTCTTCATCTCATATGGAACCATTACAGTTGTTGCTCCAGTGAGATGATAAAGTGGACTTCATTTCTTTTCCCACAGCTCTCTATGACTTTAATCTCAGCTTGCTGTTAATCATGTAGAGTAGGTTTGACTGTTTTTTGCAGGGAAACCGCTGCAACAGAAAAGTTCACAAAATATCAGTTTTTCAGCCTTTTTTTATGCTTCCCTAACTCGGCCTGCCCTTAAGGTATATTTCATTCTGAAACACTTAGTCTGATCTGAACTTCTAAAATCATGAAACTTAATGGTTCCTTAGAGCTTAAGAAGGTGCAAGACTGACTGTCAACAAGGGCAGCACTGTAATAAAAAGAAGCGTATGGGCAGAGCTGATGATTTCAGCATTAATGCTAGCTGCTCCCTAGAATTCAGGTACTTTACATTCTCAGCGAGGTGAGGGGACATGCCTTAGGTTGCTGCCTTCACTGTAGAGCAGGCGATGACGGCCACACAGGGCATGATGAATGTGGCGTGGCAAGATATGTGGTCCATTCAGCACCCTAGTACACTCTATCTCAATTTAGCCTAATGCAAATGAACCCAACCAGCTCGGTGAGTTTGGGTCACGAAACTCAGATCTGACTCAAACTATCCAAGTAGGCATTCCAGCTCAAATTTAAATAAAGATTTAGCCATTGCAATTCTGTACCAAACTGCATAGGCAATTTGCTTAAATTCAACTGAATTCTTAAAAACACAGAATTCCATCAGTCACTTGAACTTTGGCCACAGCGTGAAACGTTTTCCTGCATATTAAGAAAAGGCAGCACGACTTTTCCTTAACACCTAAAGTGCCAGTCTGACCTTCAGAACAAGTCTGAAGCTGTTCTGAAGGGAGCCTAATCGGGTTGCATACACTGCAGCACTGTGGCCATGGCTGATACTGCTGCCAACAGATGTTAGGTTTCATTTCGTAAGGCTCCATTAGGAATTAACAGATGCAAAGCACACAGGGTTGACATCACCGTACATAATTGTCCCTCCTGTACATGGCAGATGTTCAGTAATATCTGAGCTAATTGGAACACATCAACAAACATTTTGAGAGAACTACAGCACATGTGCCTTAACTTGACATATTATGTACAGTAGTCCTGCAGTGCATAACTGATGCACACACCTGCTCCTTTTCAATTTTAAAAGTTTTATAGTGTATGGTGTAGTAGTGTTTACCAGTTCTGTGGCGGTCTGTGCCACAGGCCTACGGTTCAACTGGCACTGATGCACAGCTAAGAAGTGGAAGCCCGGTGTCCTTATCAAAATGTTTTCTTCACTCTACCGACTAATCCTGACAACACACCCCGCTTTAGAGACGCCACCGCTTCCATTCTCCCCAGCCTCTTTTGAGGACGTTTAGAGCTCCCCTTCATTCACCAGCCAACTAGTGGAACCGGCGACCGCTGCGCTGCCCTTTTCTCATGCAAATGTGTGCAAACAGAAAACATTGTTCATCAGCGTGGCTCTCCGTCTCTGTTACGCCGCTTTGCCCTGGCCTTTCTCTTGTTCCCCTGAGAGAGATGTTCCCTTTCAAGTGTTACCTCTCTGTCTCATTCAAGACTTCCTCTTCCCTTTTGACAAACAGCCTGGAGGAATGGCCGGACCCGGCTCATTGAGCAAGCTTTTCAGCCATCAGGCATAGGGAGAAAAAGAGAGGGAGACGTTCTGCAGGCGCCTCCCTCAGACATCCCCACTCATGTCTTATTTTATTTTCCCTCCCCTCAGAGGATGAGTTATTCTGTAGTGGGATGTAAAGTGTGCTCTCTCCCAATACTTCCCTTTCTCTGAGAATATACAGGTGCTCTCTCTGCAAGTGTCCACTTCTCTGTCTCCTAATTCCACCTGCATATATGCAGTGATATATACCACGTGTTCTGTATCACTGAGGTGCTACTAGAAGTTTGAATCACACTATTCAGAGCCCACCTGTGTTTAGCCGTTCAGTTATGCGGTGAAAACAATCATTTTCTGTATTTCAGCATGCGCCTGCAGTTCTATTGAACTGTTTTATCAAAAGCATGTGTTTAATAACTCGTCTCTCCCATTCACTCTGATCCACTGCGCATTTTGGCCTCTCCTTAAAATGGTACACCTTGTACCTGGGGTTGAATAGGTTGTGTCCACAAATTCCTGTAGATTATGACATACGATAGTGCTAAGGCAGGGAAAATAACTGGCAGGCTCATGAGAAGCCCAGGACCACCGGCTGAGAGCACAGAGGCCTGTGCCAAGGTCAACGCCAAGGTGTCAATAAAGATACATTTACTCCACGCTAACAGAGGGGTGCTTTGATTAGAACCTCGGCAATAATATGTAGCATTTAATCAGAGAGATATTCCAGCAGACACGCGGTGGCAGCCATTTTGTCTGCATCTTGGAGTGAGATCCAAGGAGATTTCCCCCCTTCTTCCCTCCATATTCCAGCGGAGCACTTGGCCAAATGCGTGATTGATATGTGCAGGTGGTAAAGGATATCCCCTTGAGTAAGAGTTCCCAGCTAACTTGAAAGAGAATATTTTCCCTCCTCGCCATCTTATAAAAACAGAAGTCTCAAAGCAGGAGGCCTGAGCAGGCCAGGAAAAGAAAAAGAAGTGTAATTTAATGTCTAATGTCTCTAACGTCTTGCCTATCCAGGCTGGACAATAGGCCTTTGTAAGTCCATTGTAGGCTCTTTTTTAACGCTCACAACGCCATCAGCTCAGCTGCCTTGGGCTTACTTTTAAATACAAGGAAATTAAGCCTTTTGTCACTGCAGTTTTCCACTCTCCCTTCTCCTGCGACAGTTTACTCTGAAAATAAATGGAAGGAGGCCGCAAGTGCCAAGAGGGAAGATGGAAAATTATTGCAGGGTAAGGCAGGAAACCTTTTCTCCTGTAGAGTGCCGAGGTGTCCCGGTTTATTGTGCATCCGTGAAAGTCAGGGGAGAGTTCACAGAGGTGAAAAAGGAGTTTTGTCAGATTCTTTGGGAGCATAAAACATATGTTATGTGGTTTTCGCACAAATATTAAGCTCCGGTTATGGCCCAAAAGGAGACATAATTTGGTTGTGTCCATTTGCTCAGACTATTTGATATGATTGATTCTGCAGTGGATCTTCTCTCTATGAATGTCTTTCAGGTTTAGGGTTGACCCAGCTAACCCTCCTTGAATTCTTGACTTCTGCTCTGTCTAGCTTTGCTGAGCACAAGGTCACCACCATCTCTCTGATAGGACTTAGATTTACACCAGATATCTATTTCTCTTTTGTGTTCATATCGCATGGCATCATCTAGCCTTATTCTGCCAGAACATGCACTCTTGGCGATAACAGAACAAAAACACAACATGGAAAATATGAGAGCTCAGGAATCCAGCCACCTGAAGCAGGACTGATGTAGATAAAGCAGATTTAGGCCACAAAAAGGGGAAAATGGCTGTTTGCCTCTGAAATCCTTTTGACTGGATTCTTTAATTTTTCATCTGCCATCATTAAATAGGACTAGCTGTAGTCTTTCTTAAAGAGAGAGAGAGAGAGAGAGAGAGAGAAAGAGAGAGAGAGAGAGGCTGTGAATGAACAAGGCCGGTTTTAACACTGGCCTCTCTGCTCTCCAGCCATGCTATATCAGGCCAACAGCTGCTGTCTCTCAGCAAAGGCATGCTGACTGCTGGGGCTTGGCTTCAACACACACCGGATCTTACACAAGGCCCTTTATTTTTGGGCTTATGACTTCAAAAAAAAAAAAAAACACAACCCCAGCTCTATCTCGGATTTTATTAGTAGAATAAATAAAAACATTTATTCATGTCTGACATGAAACCTTGAGTGTCTGGATGAGCTACGGTGTTTGCTGTGCTGCACGGCTGCTGTCTTACCCAGGAGTTGAAGATTTAAACAAGGTACCTCAGGTAAAGGGTGTGCGTTGTGCTACACAACTCAAATTCCTTGAATCAGAGCCAAAGAAATGTAAGCCCTCTCCTAGCTGTCCCTTGGCACATCAAGACAAGGCCTTTATCTGATTTTTGGGGAGTTCTGAGTTGGTCCTGTTTGAACAGTGCAGCTCAGTCTGTTCACAGACAACAGCCTCAGCAACACTGGGCGAATACCGCATGGACCGCTACCCAGGACGGAACCCTCCTACATCTGTAGGACCAGATCTACGACCAGAGTTTCTCTGTCAACATTTTGATAGTTCTTTTTTGTTTTTGTTTTTGTATTACACAACCTACCTTAACTTTTTAAAAGCTACTAGAATTGACAGTTGCAATAATATTTTGGAACACTATCACCGCATGTTAAACTTGCTTTGAAAATAAAAACCACATGTCTGGCCGTTTTCTGTACATGAAGGTATACGTTAAGGAAAATGAAAGATTCTCTGTCTCATCTGGACCTCCTCCCAGTCCCTTACCTCCAAGTAGCCAACTTGCTCCTGCAGACAAACCGCAACCACAGCACATAATACTGACATACTCTCCTGGCCCCAGAAAACCATTTTTGGCCCCCTGCAAGAACCCTTTCCACTTCCAGAACTCACGTAACTCAAACAATAATTAGGAAATGTTCATGGCACTGCCAGGCCCCGACATTCACGTTTCAGGTAGGGGTTAGAAAGACAAGTGGTTCCAGACTGTTAATGTCTGTCACAGCAGAGTCAAAGCCCTGTGATTATTTTGGTGCAAAGGTCCAAATAAACCCTGTGTGGGTCACGACCTTACTGATCTGAACCAAATGTGCTGCGCTCTGCGACCTTTGTTGAAAGACTTACTGTGCAGAGTAGCCAAATGTGAGCGACAATAGAGTTTTTTTTTTTCTCTCACCATCGCTGTCCTGCTAAGCTCATCTCGAGCAGAACATTCCAACAGTGAGAACTGGGCTGCTGACATGCCCGGCTTCATCCGCACATACATTTTGTTTACCCAACATCATTTGTCAGGGAGTCATCGGGCAGGTTTTTAGACAAATAGACAAATCCTTACTTGAGCCAACCTTTTGAGGGTTCCTTGAAAATGTGTCTAGACAAATGCATTTCTCATTAATCAATATGCAATTGGAAGTGTTAAATAAGTGGCCTCGGCTTTCATCTCGCCCGCAGCTGTATTAGAACTGTGGACATCAGCATGTATGTTACACATTCATTCAAGTGGGCAAACACAGTTCATTATCACAGGATTTCTTTGAAGGGCGAGTGATTCATCAAGTGGCGAAAGTCAACACTTTCAAACATGTTCAAAGCCTAAAGGACTTCGCCAAGCGTGCTTCAGCTATCTCCCTGCTTTTCTACCACTGAACAATTTACATGGCCCTCAAAATCCAGTCAATATTTATGTAAGCTCATACATTAGGGACAGGCCGACGGAGCTCCGATCAAACATTTCTTTCATCTATGACCCTCCTCTGACTCGACTCACAGAAGCCTCTAACCAGGCTGGGGGTAATCAGATGTCAGCTGGGTGTTCGCCAGGGAGTTGAGCACAGCTTCATACATGGGGGCCAAGACTCTCGCACGTCTGTCCCCGCTCCCTGTGGCCTACACAGCCAACTGCTCTCGACTTTTCCCTTCGCTCTGACACATTTGCAGTGAAAGAAGTTGAATTCCTTTCGGTGTCCAGAATCAGACAAGGAATTAAGGATGGGACGGGAGTGGGAGGACGGGGGCAGGATCGAAGCCATTGAAAACACATAGTTCTACCAGATTCTCTGTAGTGTATTTCAGTGTACCATGAAATGCTTCTATACCGATTATTTAGCTAGATCATGTGCTGCACATACGCTGTAAGTAGTATATCTTGGCAGCTGAAGCTGATGTTAGTCCTTTTTCTGTACTCTTGTAACTGTAACTATCCATTTATGTAACCACAACGTATCTAAAATAGCTACGACATGGATCTGCAAGATTGGAAAAATTAATTTTCACTATTTGGTGTTGAGAACAGCATGCCAACACTATAAGGGTCTTATAAGGGCTATAAAACAGCCACCACGCGCAAAGCTCACATTCTTGTACAGCCCTCCATGTTTGCAGACTAGAAAAGGGATTCACATTGTTATTAGTATCACTGGAAATGTTTTCTCAGATGTTTTTGTGCTCATTTGTCTGGCAGTAAAAACACAAAAACACCGTCATTCATAAATGGCTGCTGTGGTTATGTGTCTTCGTCCTGTTTGAGCCTCACTTGGCTGTGTTTCTTTGCGGCCCATGAATTAAATTACATGATGCAGAAACTCTAGGGGGCCAGACTGGAGACTCCACTCACTCAGCGGTGAGGGGCGGCGGTGAAATAACTCCCCTGGTTTGCCTTTTCCAAGAGGATTGTGTGCCATCGCACTGAAATGACAAGTAGCCGCTCCTGACTTTGAAAGCCTCACACTCACTCTGTCTCTCAGCCTTCAGTGTCTCTGTCAGTGTTTTCTCAGATGGTTCTCTCCTCATCTTGAGCACAGATTTGTTCTCTCTTCCCCCAACCTCTGATTAATCAAGTATGACTCTCCCAGGAAAAAATGCAGCTCGGTGGTTTTGATGCTCCGTTTCTTGTCAGTGTGTCCAAATGTGGATTGTTTGGAGCTAAATATTAAGTCTGGACTTGGGGGGGGGGGGGTCAATGTTATCCCGTTAGTGTCCGTTGTGAATAGTGTCATTGTAACCTCACATTCAAGCTGGTCTTTTAGGAATCATTCAGAATTACACAGTAAAACCAAGACTATTAAGTTGTAACTTGTCAGACACATGACATGCAAGTTAAAAGCACACCCTGGTAATGAAGTGCAGTGTAGTGTGATTTTCCCAGCATGTGTCTGTGGGCTAGCACCCCAGGACTCTCCGTAAAGCTCACTGTTTTACATATTGTGGGAAAGAAAAGTCAACTTACATGGAGAGGTTCAAGTGCCAAAGAGAAAGTTAATTTTGGGCAGGAAACACAGCTCAGCTGCGAATCATTTGCATCACTTAAACCAGGATTACGGCAATCTTCAGTTTGCATCACCTGGTCGTGGCGTCACCCCGCCTCCTCTGTCGTCGTGTCTCCTGAGGAAACCTTTACATGGGCTTTCACAGCTGACTGAGCTGTTTGTCGAGCCCCTAAATGGAGAGTAGAAAAACATTAACTCAGAGAATGAAACTGCACTCCCCTCCTCATAAGAACAAGAATCATCCAGCTGGAACCAGAGGAGGTACGCTCGCCCACAAACACGTGATTCACTTTAGTCAATTAGCCTGTTCGTTCAACAAAGCTTTTTATACCTCCTCAGAAATATCTTGCCTTTGTGATGCTCATTCCAGAGCTTCCATTTAATCTGTAAATCGTAAACAAGCAGGTCTTAAAGGAGAAGCCTGGGGCCCTGACATACAAATGAGGCAGTGGGAATGTCAAGAGACAGTGATCAAGAAGACCTGAAGCTCAAGAGGAGTAACCTTGGAGCTGGATTTTACAGCAGCACCTGAGATGAACTATAAGATCTTCAGAGTCAAATGAATGATAAGAACACAAACCTTTCCCTTTCTCACACACTATTTATAACCTGCCCCATTTAGCCATAAACCATGAACTGCATATGTAAAATGTTGAAGTTTTGAGGTTTTTGCTTTGGTCTTGGTGCCAGAATATCAGCATGTCATGCTAAATTGCTCATTTGTCCACATCTCAACCCCAAGGTAGCCCAGTATGGAAACAACGTGGCAAGGCATGCTCGAGGAATGCATAATTTAGATGTTTGGTTTTATGAAACTATAAAGCAGCCTGTGTGTTTGGCTCAGGATTGCAGGATTTGTTAGTTTAGAACAAGCGCAACACGCTCGGTATGGGAGATTGGACACGGCGCTGGAGATGTGGCAGCAATGGCAGGAGCGAGTCTCGTTTCAAATGACACATCTGTCTCCTGATAATGTTACTAATTTACTCACTGCTGCAAGCTCCTGCGATGGAGTGCCGCAGTGCTTTTTGCAGAGCCTACAGAGCCGACTTGTTAACATGTTCTTCTTTGTCAACATGTTTAAAGATTGTTAAAGCTTTGGAAGAGGAAATAAGGGAATAAAGTGAGATCTGACAGCTCTGTGCTCTGATGGTGGCTGTTCGTCTGGAAAAACAGGAACTGTTTTTTTGAGGTGCAACATTTCTGCTGTGAAGGATTGTGCTAAATGGGAAAGTTGTACACTGATTAGCAAGTGTGACATCACCAACTTGTCAAGTCTGTACAAAGATTGTGTCGAGGTACTGAAAGGAGCTTTGTATACTGTAAAACAAGAACGGACAAAAGAGGGGATGGTGTATGTCTGGTCACTATAGGGAAGGCTTGAGAAAACAGTCTTATGCAGTTTCCCATCTGGAGCGCAGAAAAAAAGGCCACAGAACCAAATTGTCGAGAGAAAATATGAAGGAGACAAAGAGGGGAGTGGAATTAAAACAGGATCTCCGTATTCCTGCTGGTTAATTCAAAAGCTGCAGTGCCTGGAGGCTGTCTGCTGTATTGCTGTAAGGGGCAGATCCCCCCCGGTTCTGCTTATCTAAGCACATCCAGTCTGGTCCAGTTTTTGACCCACTGCTCACTTCAGCCCCGATGTTTTCTCCTTTGAGCTGGATGTGTGGTCCATTGTGAGTGTGGTAAAAGGCTGGCAGCACAGGGACCACCAAAGTAAAGGGAAGGCCCAGTGGCCACTATCAGCAGGGTGAGAGCAGTCAGGCCTGCACCCGAACCCAAATGTCATGATATCAAACACCATCCTTTATCTTCTCTATAAGCTCTGAAAAGTGGATTTCCATTAGATGCAACCCAAAAGCATTAGATACAAATCATTTTGCTTAAACCACCTCCCATGGTCCTACCCTGATTTGACTGTTGCCAACAGAAATATAAATTTATAGGTGTCGAAGTAAGTGTGTTAAATTGCACCTGGATTTACCCCCGAGATGAGACATTTGAAATGACAAGTCTAAATAGTGCTAAGACATCTTTACCATTTGCAAAGCCATTTTTTGTAATATTTTGAAACCTGCATTTTTTTTTTACATCCATGTTTACATTGGCTGTCTTTTTGTTCCCTGCTTTTTGTTGGCACTTTGCTACATGTCAGGGCTCCATTAAGCTGCACTATAGGCATAACAAAAATCATTAAAATGAACCCATGTTAAACCCAAAATCACACTGGGGTCTGCTGAGAAAAAAAAAAAAGCAAGTGTCTCATCCCTGTGAATGGCAACATTGGACACAAGTTTTAAGATATCATGTGTACTTCCTAAGCCTGAAGCCTTCCATACTTGATTTCAATGATGATGTCCATGCTTGTACATTTTGGTGATTATAGGATCTTAACATGTCAGCAGTGAACTTGCCAAGGTTATTCTCATGCTCTATGAAAGATCTACAGCCATATTCATTTTCTTCCCGCTCACACGCTGACTCATCCAGCCTCCACAGCTCTGGATAGGAGCAGCTGGGAGGCTCACATGTCGCAAACACATTATTAATGTGTATGTGAATAGCAAGACAAACACTGCCAATAGAGATCTCAGTTACCACTATGTCCATATCTTTGATGTGTGATCATGATCTCTTGGTAGTTTTGAGTAATGAGCCTGAGACTAATGGATGTTGTGGGGAAAAAAGCAGTGTTCTGTTGCCCGTCCAAACATCAGTTTTCAAACTAGATAAGTAAGTGTTCATATTTCATCAGATTGATGTCAGTGTTCTTGTTAAGTTCATGTGATATCATGATCTGGTATTTCATTTTTTGGAAAAGAAACACCTTGGCATAAAGTAAAAAGGAATTACATTTTTACAAGATTCTTTAAAGAGATCTGTTTTCAGAAGTGCATCCCATTTTTCACTCCAATTTTATTTACTGGTTTGCTTCGCGCTGCTTTTTGGAGCATTTTAGCACCATAACAACTGCTTTGGTCGCGTAAACAGCTGCACACAAGACGCAGTTTTTGGAATTATTTCAGTTTTGGATAGATGGTTTGCAAGTGTAGCAATTTAATCTCAAATTGCTACACATAGTCTCATCTCACCCCATTTTTTCAAATTGTTCACATAATAGAAGAATAATCAAAGAAAATTGGGCTTGTTACTAGCTGCTGACTGTGCGTGTCACCCTCCATGCTCTCCCAAATCAAGTCATCAGTCGCTGGCTCATACTGGCCGCAGTGATGACACAGGCCCATACGACGCCATACCAGCCTCTGATATGCTTTTTGTCCACAGAACAAGAGAATGTTATTCCACACATTCCTGAGCGGAGCCTCTGTTCTCTCAGGATGACCTTCAACTTATCTCTCCATCAGAGCACGTCTGGGAGGGAGAGGAGTGGTGGGACAAGAGGGGGGGGGTGAGGGGTACAATCTCACACACACTCAAAGAACTGGTCTAGCTTGTTGGTGAACTATGAAAACCCACAGGACTGGCTCTGTATTATTATGCTGGACTCTTTTTGTTTTCGAGTCTGTCGACTGTAAGAAATTAAATTGTCTTTGTGTGTGGCTTATGTCCGTGTGTGTTCCTGGGTTTTCATCTTTGTGAGAGCCAGTTTGAGCTTTGAGACCTTTGTAATCAGGAAATTTTGTGAAGTGAAGTTTGGCCAGTTCCCACTTCAGCAAGGTTCCATTTTAGGACCAAACTTTTGGTTTAGGGCTTGATTTACATTTAGGTTTACATTAATCAAAGAATAGGGAATTAATTAGATTACTGTTGTAGCAAACATTTCACGATTGTTAAGGTTAACATCAACCCACACCGGCAAGATCTCGCATCATGATGTAATATTTCGGTCCCAAAATGGTTGAAGTGGCTCCTTTGGTCGACTCTCTCGACTTTCATTTTGGTCTCTCCATGCTTCCCACACAGGAAGCCAACTTGAGAAGTTGGCAGTGGTTGCCAAGGTTGTCTCCCCGCAGTAATATCACCGCTCACTAACCCTCCAGTAGAAGAAGGTCCTGACAGTTACTGCATGTACAGCTGTAGATCAGGTTCTGGTGGTTTCAGCGGCTCTGTGCACTCACGCACACGTCCGACTGGATAGGAAACAGTCCTGGCGTCCCTGCTCCAACCTCTCAACTTCAGGCTTCCACTTTTGTACTCAAAATGTCAGCTCCACTTTATTAAGTCATTTCAGCCCCATAGGATCCAAGAACACTACTAAATCTGTCACTGGTCTGCAATGCAGGCCAAGAAAGCATTGAGCTCTGTAGAATATTGCCTCTTGTCACGGTAATGGAGTCATTTTGAGGGAGTGAATCAAGGTGGGGAGACTGCTGCTGGCCTCGGCTCTGCCAGGTTTGACTTGCCAATCTGATCTGGTATCTGTTTTTCTGCGAGCTGTTTATCTGCTATCACACATGCGCTGCTTTTATTATGTGCTTGACCAGATATCACAACAAGAGTTACTGCTGCTGGATTATCTCTGCCCAACCAGAACAAAAGAGAAAAAACATTTTGACTGCTGAGACCTTATTTGCATCAGAAAACCATTTTCTTGCCAACACTTTAAATCAAAAGCACACTAGCGGCGTCGCTGCAGGGATGGCAATGCCAAGGTCTCAGCTGGTCAGCCGGCCAAACAGTCCACCACTTTTATTGGATAGATTGCCATGCAGTTCTGTACAGTGACTCCGGTTCCCCAGAGGATGAATCCTGCCTACTTTGACGATCCTGTGGTGTTTCATCTAGCACCGCTAGCAGGTCAAAGCTGTCACAGTGAAATATCGCAACATCTTCAAAATGGACTGGCACAATTTTGTAATGACATTTGTGGTTCCCAGATGATGTATTGTACTGACTTTGGTGGTCCCCTGACTTTTCTTCCAGCACCATCATGAGGTCCACATTTGTTGGTTTGAGTGAAATGTCTTGCCAACTATTGGATAGATTGCCATCCAATTTAGTACAATCAGGATGATTTGTAATAACTTTGGTGATCTCTAAACGTTTTATCTAGTGCTAACATCAGGTTTTTGACCAAATATCAGCAAAACTAATCACATTCCCATCAGCCTCAGTTGATTTGTAAACTTTCACTTAAGAAGTTGTTATTTGATGTATAGGGGTGTACTTGCCACTATTATGCAAAAAGCTATTGAAGTAGTGAAGCAGTGGTATCAGTTGGTGCTTAGCCTTGTGTTCTTGCTGTTTCACACCACTACTCCAGCTGACAGATTGAATCACTTCACACTCCCAGCAACAGTATGCTTGCAAATACAAAGTTACCAAAGAACAATTTGCTGTTATGAGTTTAGTTAGTTTGTGTAGGGGATAACAGCAGTTCAGTGGGGAAATGTGAAACTTGTAATGACAAAAAATGCACATTTCGCTGTACACATCATTAGCAGTCGGGATGGATGAGGAGTTAAACTAGAGTATCTGCTCAGATGCACTCTCCATCAGTGTAAATAACTGAATAGATAATAGTATCACGGCTTCCACGCATGAATTGTGGCTATGCGACTATGTCTACTTATGTAGATGTGTGTGTGTGTGTGTGTGTGTGTGTGTGGGTTGGGGGGGGGGGGGTCTAACTAAAGCCCTGTAGACTTTTCACATAACTCCCTCTTATGGCCCCGTAAAGCCTGATAGTCAAACGCCACAGGGCTAATTGGAGAATGTGTGTCTACGTACTTGGCTACAGCCGAGGTCGCAGGGTGTCATAACCCAGCTAATCAACATCAACTGCTTGCAAATTACCAACACATGCTGCCTAGTTAGTGTAGGGTGTGGGCCTGAGTTTGGTGGAAGAGGTGGGGACCGACTGATGAGCGTTCCTCTGAGCAGGAGTGTTTGGCTGTGATGCAATCAATATCTTTTATATTTGAATGTCAGCACTCTTGGCCTATTATCATTTCAGTTGCTCCCATTTTTGCACTGCGATTGTTTGGAAAAAAACAAAAAAAAAAACCTGAAGTGTAATTGATTGACGGATTTCTCCCCTCAGAAAATCGGTGGATTTGAAAGACTTTGTTTTGATTCTTCAGGATCTGCCGCAGTGCAGATTAAAACAGTTTTCTACTCCTCTCAGTAGAGTAGCAGAGCAAAGAAGGGGCCCATTGCCATTTAACATTATGCAGGGATGAGTCCCAGAGCACATTACACATTTGTCAAAACCATGAACAGCTAGTAGCTCTGAGCTCTCTGGGTAGTGCTCTGCCTACTGAAAGCTGCCCAGATGGCTACTTCACTAGCACCAGAATATCTGACTTGGAGGTATCTCAGTACTCAAGTTCCAAACAAAACTCAGCATGGATTTTAACACAGTGCTGCTAGCTCCCATGTAAAGTAGAGAGAGGCTTTTTGTACATTATGTAGAACAACCCTCAGCGGTGGTGGACCTACTGAAACCCACACAGTCCCCAGACTGCTGCTCAACTCCTCTAGTAATTAGCTCCTCGTAGTTTCAGGCATGATTTAGGTCTGGACCAGAAATCCCCCTGTTCCCCCACCGGAGACCATAAATCTGATTAAAGCCGGCCCCGTCAGAGTGCGGGCGGCTCGCCGAGGTCCGTGCGCTGCCGTGGTGCTCATGTCCACACAGATGAGCCATTCTAATTTCATTAGCAGAATACATACAGCCTCTGCTTCCCCCCTCCGCCAACCTGGCTTGAAACAACACACAAATGAAATATTGCATCTTCTCGGGAGTGTTGCTGATTTAGAGCAGGTCTGATTTAGGCACTGTAGCAGGCAGCCATGTTAAACTTGGCAGTGCAGGTCTGTGCTGAGCTGTGCTGAGCTGTGCTGGGTCAGGGGAGTGGCTAACTGAGTTAAAGCTTGCCTCAGCATCCAGCTGGAGCTGAGCTCATCTCCCTGGTCTGACTCAGGCTTGAGTGAAGAAGCAGATGATATGTGTGTGTGTGTGTGTGTGTGTGGGATTGGACTAGGGAGAGGTGTATTTACAGACATCATTAATATCTCCCTCCCCTGTGTGGTCACATTGTTTGAGTTAGACATCATCAGTCGGATCAGGGAGAGCAATGTTTAGTGGCTCTAGTAATGACCTAAATCTCTTTTAGTGTTTTTAAAACTGTCCCTTTAAATTATGCTCATAACTACAAACAAAACTACAGCACACTTAGCACTGTTGCTGCTTGCTACATGCTCTTTATGTCCTGGCTTAAATGCAGACTGTAAAAGGGCCCTGGAAACCTATTTTCTGAATCAGCATCTCACTATATGTGATGGGCTCAGACATTAAAACACAACTTTCTGCCAGAGCTGTGCAATATGACCGAAATATATCCATGTAGGTAATTCCATATCCAGATAATTATACATATCACGATATAGCAAATTTTCTGTAAATTCAATGAATAAAAAGTTTATATAATGACCACATGGAAAGGCCTATTTCTTAATACATTTTAAATTATATACTCGGCAAATTTCGTTCAAGCATGTATCAAAATATAAAATAGTAATGGATAGGTAATAGTGAAAGGTAAAAGAGTTAAGTGGTGTTTGAGTCTGCTGTGGGAACCGGTCTGCGGCATCATTTGCAAAGTACGGTATTCTGGTGCGTGTCAGACTTTTCATACCCAAACTACGTCCATGTGATAGAAGCAGCCCCTCGTTTAGGTTCAAACTCCTCGTTTTGTCTTGGCTGGTCTGCTCTGTGTCATGTTCCCTCTCCTCCATGTTTGTTAGTGTTGCCTTCATGCAAATTTCCTGCCTGCGTCCGTGCCGTGTGGGAGAACACAAAGAATCATCCGAAAAGCAGTAAAAGCAAATCCTGGACTATATTAAATTGCACAAGGGTGTGTTGTATTGCCAATTATATCTGGAATTGGAAGAATGTTCTATTTATGATCTTTTAAAAATTACATGAGGTAGTCTTGCTTTAAAACCTGACAGCAATATGACATTTATGTGTCACATCAGCGTGACGTCTGGGTGCTGTTTTTGGTCCAGGCCCTGCTGGGATATCTTACAATGTGTTCCCGCCCACCAACAGGTGCCAATACTGTACTCAGTACACAATGCTCCCGCGTCATTAGTCCTGCACGTTCCAGCAGAGCACTCAATCAGTCCCTGGGTGTGTTTTTGTCATTTTTAGACGTCAGTTACCCTCTCGGATCCTGAAATTACAAGTCTGCATCAGATTCGCACGCTCTCGCTCTGGCACTGATACCTTGCCTTGAAAGAGGAGATGTATATCAGACCTTAATTTGGCATGTGCGAAACCGATCTGTTTTATCGCCGCGCTTGGACGACGTGAAGTGTCAAAGCAATCAACGTTGGTGGAAACTAATAGCATTGATGAACACATAGCTGTGTAACTTCATCTCCAGCCTGCACATGCCTTCATGTGGATTGACACTGATAACCACCTGCATAAACTAGTGCTGAGTGAATTAAAAAAAACAGATCTATGTCCAAGAGGCGGTACGACTGCTCATAAACAGCTTTTATTAATAGCCAGCACTTTCAGATGTCGGTATTCCATTTGCATGGGAAGCAACCAGGAGGTATTCTGGGTAGTTTGCCTCCTAAAACACTGGCATGCTGTTCACTCCATAGCGCAGACATATAAACCTTCTCCTCTACCGCCCAGCTATATGTTTATCCTGGATTAGGTCATTTGTATCCTTACACCTCGGAGGCCTGCTTTTAGCAGCAAGGCAGAAAGTGAGAGAGGGCTCTGTCTAAACGTTTTGAAGTATTTTCTCGTCCAGATTGTCGCGCAGTGAAAGACGCGGCATGTGGCTGCTCTCTCCTATCGCACCTCGGGCTCTACTTGTGCTGTTTGTTTATGGGATAGCCGTGAGTGTCGTGCCGCTCACATCCAAACATCCTGCATGTGACATGGGGTTCTAATTATGAAAAGTTGTAGCTGCCTTTTTTTATGTGCACACCGTTTCCTAACTGTGCATTTTGCCTCTCTGCCTACCTTCATGCCTCAAAGTGCGTGTGTGTGTGTGTGTGTGTGTGTGTATGTATGTATGTATGTGTGTGCGTGTGGTTGACTCTTAAAGGTCCACATTCATCCACTGAGGCCCAGTGGTGGCCAGCGGCTCGCCAAGCATACAAGAGAGCGCCTGTTGTGTGATTGGTCTGAAGCTGCGTCAGCTCCTTTGGGAGAGATGTTTAAAAAATGTTTCGGTCAACAATCCAATCAGTTTGCAGAGACTGGCCTAAAAAGCCTTTAACAAAATAGTGGTGCTTGTTTTTAAGGATTTTTCAGCCTTAAAGAAGCTTTTACTGTTTTAAAAACCTGTTTCATCCCTGCCAAGAAGGCTCGAGGCGAGAAAAAAAAGGAACACAGTATCTTAACTGATTAAATCTGCCCACTATGCTGTCATTACCGTGATTGATTAGATTAAGCTGAAGCTCATTTAAAAGCTTTACATGTTTTGAAGTAGCTACAAAATCCCTTGCCAAAAAATGGTCATTTATGTCTTCTTTTCATTTACTTTAACAAGACCGATTTGTTATTGGAGCAGAGATGCTGGCTGTCAAAAAACTGAAGATAATCTGAATAAATCTAATTATTTACACAGCCAAGGATAATCAAAGATGCAGCGGAAAGCGAGGTGTTTTTAATCAGGTTGTGTTTATACTGATAATGACTTTACTTAGATTAAAGCACCAACATGACAATCACTGTAATTGCGTTTAAGTTGCAGTACACAATAACTCTAATGTTTTTGGAAACTGGGACACTGAAAACCTCACACTGAGGCAAGCACCTTCAAAAAATACACACACTTTATGGCTGGAAACTGAGTCCATGTAAAGTTGAGAGAGTGTCTGTCAACAGAATCACCCCATCCATCATCAGACATAACGTACTTATTTTCATAAGACACATTTTGGCCATTCCAAATAAAGTAATTTAATGCTTTCTTTTTTTTCTTCTGTTTTGATATTTAATCTGCCTCAGGAAACATCACTAATATATCTAAAAAGTCTGGCAACTTGCTGCCATGTCAGTCTGCTGCAGCTCTATCTTAATTTGGTCAGGAGTTCATAAAATGGCTGAACTCTGAGGCAGGGGAAGGGAAAGCGGTAGGGGAGACTGATGGACAAAGGCAAGAGGAAAATAAACAAAGGAGGAAAAGTAAGCAAGCCTGTGTTACTTTCCATTTTTAAAGGCGGGGGAAGATGTGAACACACTGCAAGGAAAAAAATCTTACATCAGTTCAGCTTGGAGTTGTATGATCCTATTCTTTTCATAAAACGTGAAGGAATCTGCCATGTCACACACTTGAAAAATTCCCCCAATGCAAAAACTTATTTTAAGAGCTTCTTGAGTCAAGTGACATTTTCTTAATTCTAGTGGAGTCATCTGGCTTCCTCTGCTTTTGTGTCGAGCTCCCTTGGTGCTAGAAAATCCCTAAAATATGTGGCACTGCACTGGGCATAAGGGAATTATCTGACCCTTTTCACCAATTCTTTCAAAGTGAAAGTCTTAATGTGAAAAGTTCTGTAAGAAGAGTTGAAGTGCATGTTTTCCACAAACTTATGCATTATTCAAAAAATGTTTCTTCTATCTTTAATCACATTAAGATCAAATGATTTGAATGCATGCAAACTTATTCCGCCCGTCGTACACGATGCCTCTGAATTTGCGGCGCCTCCAGTTTTCTGTCATTGCTGCTGTTATTCACGAGCCTTTTTTTTTTTTTTTGTTTCTCCCATTCTTCTCCCCCCAGGTCCCTCTAGGTTTGATTTGTATTATATCTCCCAAATCCACAGCTCGCTATGATGGCATAACTCTTCATGATGGCTGGATTTGGGCTAAAGCTGCTGTCAGAACAGGATATCTTGCTAATGGGTTGAGCAGGCCCTGTCCCGGCACAAGAGAGGAAGAGAGACTGAGTAGGTGGAAGAGATGGAGGGAGAGGAAAAGGACGAGGAGATCTGTATAGAAAAGGGGAATTTAGAAACACAATGACAAAGTCTTCGTTGGGTTTAAAATGACAGGAGTGGAGAGGATGAACGTGTGGGAGATGTCTATGTTTTGATCTAAGGAGACAGTACAGCTGTTTCTCCTCCCTCCCTATCTCTCTTTCCTTTCTCTCTGTTTCTCTCTCTCTCTCTCTCTGAGCAAGCGAGCTGGACTGACCACCGTACACAGCTGCGCCCACAGCTGTGCGTCGGCCCACAGCAGACCCTGCTCTTTATCAGCTTGATTGGTCACATCTGGCGTCATTACTTCCACCTCTGGGTTGTCCAGCTTGGGGAAGGGACGGGGGAGGAGGGGCAGGGTTTTGGTGGACAGGGGCGGGTTGGGGGTGGACTGGGCTCCTGGGGGCCGTGGTACTGGATGTAAGGCTTTTGCTAAAAGCAACATTGCTGTGTTTGTGTTTGATGGCAGGGCCCCCGGTGTTTGTGTTTGCCCTCTGTGCCCTGGAGGTCTTCCAGCACACCGGCCCTGGAAATTGTTCAGGGTAACACTATTTCTTTACTCGGAGGTGTCTTCTCTCGGGGTCTGATACGCAGAATGTTGGGGGAACTGCCAATCGATCAACATATTAAGTGATGACAACACAGAGGCTAAAATGATCTTAATAGTTCCTGATTTAAATCCAGATGTTTCTGATTTTAGACTGTATTGTCTTTATAGCCCAACACATACTGTTTTTTCGGATATTTTATTTTTTTTTATTACGTAAACATCTTTGATATATGGCCTGGGGGATTTATCAGTCTAGCACTGATTTTATTAAGGCAAAATTATTATTCAGCTACTGGTGTCTAGACAGCATTTAGCCTTTGTGAAGTTTGAGGTTTTTGTAGACAACTATGCTTTATTACTCAAAGTATGGTATGAAAACGGATTGTTACAGTATAGTTTTTGTATTGGTACTGATACTCAGGTGTCATATTGGTACTGATATAAAATATTTCAAACGACACCTAGCCTTAACATTTTTGTTGTTGTGTTGTTGAATTTTTTCCTTATCCAAATCGGGGGTCTAAGGTTGGAGGGGGTCGTATGCTGTATAGATTGTAAAGCAAATTTGTGATTTGTCATATGAGGCTACATAAATAAAATTGCAGTGACTTGACTTTGAACTGAAAAAAATTAAAACTTGTAGCAACTCTGTAAAACCCTGACGGTTTTCTGTGCGAGAGACCGGTAAAATTTAGAAGAAGTATGGTGCAAGAATAACAAAAGCAGGAGACTACTCGCTTTGTTTATGTGGGAAATAACATTCCTTTGACATAAGCCTCTGACATAGGCTTCTCTCATCCTCCCTCACACAGGAGTTTTTTCATTTCTTGAAAAGCCTCACCATACCTCACACCCTTTGAGACACAGAACCTTTATATTCCATCATCTCCACATCCTTTTTTCCCTCTTGTACCACTTGTAGTTGAACTTGGCGCCCGTGGTGAAGTGCCAGCAGCTTGCTGCTGCCACAGAGCTCACTGGAAGTCGCTGTCATTGCGAAGCTGCCTAGAAGCAGTAAAAACAAAGCCAGTGACAAATAAGATCAAGACTGTTGTACGCACTTGGAGTAGCGTGTTACATGGAGGCTAAGTAACAAAGGGTTTTTAAGCCTCCGAACGCTGCGTAACCAGCGCTAATTCTCTGCACATGTGCTGAGCAGTATCCCTCCGGCTCTCCAGCAGTGGAGTTGCGATCCAGATGCAGATACAAGGCTCTGAACTGAGCTGACCTCTCTGTGGCACAAGGATCCGCATCGGAGACTCGTGCCCGACTCTGTGATCACTGTGAAAGTATTGGCAGGAGCGTTGGCGATGACGTGCGATATAGGTTAAAATACGCCAACTACACAAATGGTGATTGTGCATCGGCCGTCATAGCTGGACTGGTGCTGAGTGAAGAGGACTCTTGTTCTGTCTGTAAATCCCTTTCTCATTTCTCTGGGAGGACATGTAAGTGTAGCCCCCCCCTCCTCCTCCGAGGAACCAGTTTCCTGCCATGCCTCCATGCTGAAATCAGATCCCAGCATCGCTCAGGCCTTGTTTTTCTTGGCAAGGGCCGCACACAGACACTCACACAGAACTGAGGCTCCCGACCATTTCCACCCACCATCACTGCCTCTCTTATTTTTCCCTCGCTCCTTCTCTCCACCTCTGCTCTCGTCTTCATAAATTTACAAGGAAAACCAGTTTTCACGCTAGCGGAGCGTAAATGTTTGACCGTTAAAGCTGTGCGTGGTGGCTCGCGGTGGGAGAGCGTTGTGAGCGTTGAAGAAGCTGCGATGAGGATTGACGTTAGACTCGCATGTTTCTCCAGCCATTTTGGGGCTGTAATTTGAGCCCAACCCGTTCAGCCAGCACATATTTTAATGACATTTAAACATCTCCAGATGTAATTTGAAAAAGGTCCAAACGAATGCCTCAAAAGGCTTTTAAGATGACATTTTTCAGCAGGCCGATGCATCCTCTTTTAGAGATAAGTTTTGCAGTAAAGTTTCTCCTTTTTTCTGACACTGAAAAAGCTCAAAACTCCTCAAAGGCTTGTCTTTGTTGAGCAGGGCAGCAGCATTCCACTGAGTTCAGGCACAGGGTTTTTTTTTTTTTTTTTTTTTTAAACTTCCTCCAGTTTGGAGCTTTACTATCCCCTCGGCTTGACAGAATTTGAGTGATGCAAAGCAAGCGCATTGTTTTCCAGCACAGCTCTGCGGCTTGTGGGAACAGGGTTGTAAAGAGGCTTTGAATGACAGAAGTGTGCACTCTGGTCAGTCTGCTCATTGTCGTCTGCTGTTTACATGCCTTTGGCCCCTCGCACCACTGCCATGGCCTGGGGGCAGTTTAACTGCAAGCCCATGAGTTAGTGCTGTCTGTTGAAAAGGTGCTCTGTCTCAGGGCCCAGCGGTGTGGAGGAGCGCTGAGTATGTGTGCTTTTCATGGATGGGTACACAAGGCTCGCATTCCCCCCCGCCTGTCTGCTTGTGTTTGTGTGGTTATGTGTGTGTACGCACATATGCACGGGGTGGGGGGGGGGGTGCTACAACAACAAACTGGGCTCATCAGTGACATTAAACAGTCCCATATTCCAGGAAGAAAACAAACAGAACTGTCTGTTGCACTGCATTTGCACTTATTACAAGTGCATGCAAGTCAGCCGAGCACTTCAAGGAAGCACCCTTCCCACAAGGACATTAAATCCAGAATTGAAGTCATTGATGGAAGTTCAGCTATCTCAGGCTATTAGCTCTCCACCCCCCTCTGTCCTTCTTCCCCTCTTACCTACAGCGGAGCACAAATGAAACCCATATGCCAGTGGCACAGGCATTGTGAGTTACTGAATCGAAAAATGACCCGATGCCTGGATTTCCATCTATTCCTCATGCAACGTTTTCCACTGAAGTGCTGGTGTGCTCCAGAGAGATGGGTGGGGGGGGGGGGGGGCAGAAAGAGGAGTCGAGGCCCTGCTCGGCCACTCCACGTCACCACCCTTCCCACCCAGCCAGTGGAGTTATCACTTACAATTACGCTTACAATTACAGCTGTTTGAATACACAGACATGCCTTGTAATGTAGCCGACATACGCTGACCACAGTCCCCTCCCCCTCCCCCCCGCCCCACTGCCTTACTGGAGCCATCACGTGTCCGTCCCTCTGATCATTACGCAAGGATACAGCTGAGCCTTCTTCCCCCCCTTCTCTGCATTTTTTTTTTTTTTTTGTCTCTGCTCCATAATTTGATTTCGGGCTCAGCGGATGTTACAGCTTGATCTTTGCACGTCACAATGTCTTGTTGTTGTTGTGTGTTGTAAAATGTTGTTGTTTTCCCCACTTTCCCATGGCTAGTAATTAGAGGCGTGTGATGTGTCCGCTGAAGGGGTGGGGGGTATGAGGGGATGAGGCAGGGGCTGTCTCACCCTCAATCCCCACACCCCCAAATCCCATCCCACCCCACCCTCCCCTGGTGTGTGTCTCTCCAGCCAAGGCCAAATTAAAAGCCTTTGCAACTTGCATTCACATTCAATTAAAAGCTCCCGCGAAGAAACAGCTGCAGAGACTCCACGCTGTCTGTTCTCCTCAGTTGTTGTCGAGAAGGTCGCGGCTCGCCTCCCCCCCACCCCCCCACGAGCTCACGCACACACACACACACACACACACACACACACAGACACACATTAGACACTGAGAGAGAACGGCTAAGATAGCGCGAGCCAAAATCACATCCAAATGTTTACATGAGAGGCGGTGTCCCTGTTTCATCGTTCCCTTATCACTCCGGCATAATAAGGCGCAATTACAGAAAAGACAGCACAATGTGGACAACCAGCCAGCAAGAAAGGGAAGTGAGTAATAGCTTGTAAACAGATACTCTCCGGCCCGTATTCTTTGATGGAAAAAGATGTGCACCTCAAAGACCTGAATGAGCCCCTCCGCAATTATGCGTTATTTGCTGATTTGAATGCTGGTCAGACTTTCCACATCAGAGGCTCTGATAAGACATCTCACTATTATCTATTACCCCTGCTTGAACTGCTGTTTGCACACTGCGGAATCAGATGGAGAGTTGTTCATTGTAGTCTTTCAATGCTTTCTTTTCTTTTTTTTTTTCTTTTTCTGTGTGTAGAATTAGCAATAAAAAAAACACTTTATATATAGAGTGGAAATTTGGTTGGTGGTCTACAACTGAAGAGTATAATGTATGCAGTATGTTAAGATTTTGATTTGTAAGCAGCAGGTATGCTGGCAATTTGAAACCACAATTACTCAAAATGAGACACAAGAGTTAAAATCTCAGAAATGTCCTAAAACACATATTTATTACAGTCAGTCTTGCAGTAAAAGCTCAGGTCATTATGAGTTGGGTCCTTAAATCCCAAGACGTAGGCATGCGTCAAGTCTCGAGTTGACTGTTGGGTGGGCGCACCCTCCTCGCTGAGAGGTGAGGAGAAATGATAATGCGGTCGGCGAGGGCTTCCACAAGTTCCTCGCCGGCTGGCTGCGAGGGCGAGGGCCGAGGCGTCGCGTCTGATCCAGCCTAAATTTAAACCTGTGGACAGACAAGTCTAGCCAGCGGCCAGCCTCGTTCCAGCCGCTGATCAGCCACGGCATAGAGAGAGAGAGAGAGGGAGAGGGAAAGGGAGAGAGGGGGAGAGAGAGAGAGAGACAGCCTCGGGCCTGTTAAGTCTGTCCTCCCACTCTTCTCTCTCCCTCCTTTGCTCTCCTTCACTTCCCTCATCTGTTTTCTCCCTCGCTTCTTCTTTAAACTCCTGCTTTGAAATTATACTTTATAACTTAAGCTATGTTCTCCAGCCTCCAGACTCTCCAGAAGTGGGCGAAAAACTGTATATATTAGAGTACTTAGAGCATCGTTGAGGTGAAATATAATGCGCCAGCGGGATTCACTTACTATTCAAGCCTTTCAGGACTGGCTTTGAAAAGTTGTCATTTTTAATCAATTACCCACAACATTTTCCAACAAATACAACTGGCTTCTTTCAGTGGCTGATGGATCTAACACAACAGTGATCCAATTTGTACAAAAACTGTTTTCATTTGCTTATATGAACACCTGGGAGGATGTTTCCCAGAATAAAGAAATCCTCAGGCAAACTGGAAGTGATGCGTTTTATAGTTTCATCTGCAGCACAGTTGGTTTGTTCTGAATACCAGTACATAAAATGTAAAGCAACAGCAGTGATTGTCACCATGCCTGAGGAAAGAAAATACTGGGGACAAGACAAAATCCGTGACATAGTAAGATGTAACAGAAAAACAAAACACGGACGAAGCACGTGAACATTTTACAATAAATCCTCCGTCATTAGCAAATTATTGGCAGTTGGTTTCTATATTTTGAATTTTGAGTAAAGTGATAGTCATCTGACCTTAACCCGAATAGACACTGGCACGTTGGACTGTACGTACTTGTTTGGGGTTATGATAATAGTTGTTCTGGAAAATGTGCTCACACTCCCTGATGCTCACGCACAGCCTTTCCTTATCTCTCCTCTGAATGCTTTGGCTCCTCAAATCATGTAATAAATAGGAGAGTTTAGACAGTCTCAGTGGAAGATTGGAAAAAGTTCAAAAACATACGCAGATGTTCTCAGTACAGTACTGCTATTATGCTACATTTGTCTACTCGGCTTTATTGCCGTACTGAGAATCAGTCTGCCGTTTATGTGACAATGGAAAAAGAGCTTTGAGTGTGTATGGCTGCGTGTGCCTCATACTCTCAAATGCTGCAGATTTTAGCAGAGTCCCACGTGGCTTGTGCCTTCCAGGGCTGAGCTAAACCAGCGAAGGAGCATCAGCTGGGACCTAAACGGACCTCACAAGCCAGACAGCTCAGAGACAGACAGGATACGTTTCTATTCTGGCTTCATCCACCTTCCTTCCCTCCCTGCCTCTGTCCTTCCAACGTTTCATTCCTCTGTCTTTCCGTCCTGTCCTCTCTCTCTCTCTCTCTCTCTCTCTCTCTCTCTCTCTCTCTCTCTATCTCTCTCGCTTTCTCGCTCCATTTTTGTTCTCCCTGTAATCAGGGCCCTTTGAAGTGGGCCGAGGAGACGGATTAGAGTGGGACCTGCAGGGTCTTTGACCTGGGTGAGCCGGGGACGAGTAATTAGACAGGGAATTAAGAGGAAGCCCAGCCCCTCTCTCTGTCTGTGTCATGAATTGTGTGCCTGCTGTACTGGGATCATGCTGTCACTTTTCAGAGCTTTTATTTTAGTTTTTTGTAAATGTTTCTAGCGGTAGAATTTTATTAAAAGCAGCAGTAGTAACAGTAATGGTACTTTATCACATCTCAATTAACAAAACCAATGCACATCAATCAGGCAATAAAAAGTAGCGTAATAAAATACCAGAAGAAAAAAGAATCTTACGAGGATTATAATGAAAAAAGCACAAATGTCCTAAGTCAGCATTATTTAATGTTTTTTTGGCAACTGGGAGCAATACACCAAGCTGTAAACACAACATTGACACGTTATCTCCTTATGAAGTTGGTATAGTAAACGTGACAGTGAACGTGTTTGCAAACATTTGCCTATTTACACACTCTGCAGACACAACATCATCATTCATTTGGAGTTGTGTTTCTATCCCCCTGATGAATGCAAGTCCAGTATAAACCCCCTTTTAAGCTCTGCTTTTGGTCTCCACCAACTCATTGGCAAAATATCTGGCTCTTTAAAACGCTCTTTAGAGCTGAAGCGAACTGCAATATTAGGTGATGATTTTTTGTGGGTTTGTCACTACGAGTGAACACTCTCACATTAAACACAGTTGTTTAACCCATTTTTTAAATTTAAAAATATTGACTAGTGCTGCTTTAAACTGTATGATGTATTACCTAGATACTGCTGTATAGCTTTCCAAAACTTAAGTGAAATTTCACAATTATAGACATGCACTACTGCCTCGTTTTATTTCTTTCAAAATATGCAGCAACTGTATAATCAGTGTCAGTAATTCTGCCCACCACATTTTAAAGTGATATATCTTGTGAACCTTAAATGTATTAATTGTTTTATTAATTATGGAAATTTTAGATGGTAGAAGTCATGGTCTTTTCCATTAAATGTCTTCTAATTTGCAGTAACAGTAATATGAGCAGTAGTAATACTAACAGTAATAAAAGCAGGAGTAGTTATTGAGGTAATATTAATAGTGTAATAGTGTTTGACACCAACTTTACTCATGTGAACCCTGTACATTGGCCTGTGTGTGTGTGTGTGTGTGTGTGTGTGTGTGTAAGAGCTTGCTGAAGATAACAGTTAACTGTTGAGAGAGAGGAATTATGCCCATCAGCCCAACCAGCTGAGACCAGGCACTGTGTTATTAAACAGACCGTCTAGAGGAGCGCCCACGTGGCCAAATATGGACATCCAGTCACCCTCTCTGTCTGAGGGAGACAAGAATGAACCCAACCCAGCAGGCCAACAAGTGACATGAACACCCTGCGCTAAAGAAATACACTTAACATTCTCCATCTCTGTCTTTTTGTCTCTGCAGGTAAGAAAGATTCCCTGTGCTAATAAAGCCGCTGTGATCGGCCATGTAAGTAAAGTGTCACAATTTTAGGTTCTCTATCCTCTCCTCTTCCTTCCTGGTATCCCTTCCCTCTATATGTTTTGGTGTGTGTGTGTGTGTGTGTGTGTGTGTGTGTGATATCCCCAGGGTACCTGTTGTTGTGACAGGCTCTTGACTTGAGCGGCGCTGGAAGATAGCGTGTAAATTGTAATCTGGGAGCTCCCACTCCTTAGCCTGTGTCATGCTAATAATGCCGTGCGTCAGTCAAACCTGGCCGCTGATTACAGGCACAAGCCGATGCTATCGCTCCTCCTTTTTCTATTGTGCACGCCACAAAAGGAGCCATTTACCAGTGGCAATTTAGCGCCAGGAGGAGAGTATTGGCTGTGCGATAATAGAGACTTAACCTGTATTGACTTACTCCTTTGCATAATCCTTAAGTTAGTGCTAAAGAGTAACTTCCAGTCAGGAGCGTGTGATTATTGCAAGTTAATAGCGCCGAGGTAAACAGATGAATGACACTGGCTGTAATCCTTGCGAATGTGCTTTGAGCTCAGCCCCAAAGATAGAGGAGAACATGGTTAATTCAATAAAAAAACACCTTCATCTTTACATTGTCCATTAAAAATGCGACCGTGTTTAGACTCAGGTGTTCGGGAGAGGAGAAATCATTGATTAAATTTTGTCCTTTTCTGTAGCTTTTATTTTACACTTTACCAAAGCTACTTTTTGCTATCTAGAAATGTAATTCTTCTGTTGAACCCCCTTTTATGTCACTCCAGATAAGTGTCAGCTGAATGTCTAAAAAGAAAAAGGCACACTTGCTGTATCTGTCCGGCTCTAGGAATTTAAAGAGGGGTGCGTGTTTCGGGGGGGCGGGGGGTTGAAAGACCACTAAGAATCTCAGACTGAAACACACCTCCATCAGCACACACATTCACATACTTCCCCATAAACCTATAACTCTTGCTTACATAACCCACCTCCTTTTCCCCGACCTCAGCCACATCCTGGGAGCAACAGGGAGCGGGGGAGGGGTGGATGACAAGGGGCTGTTAAAGATAAGCGTGTTTACTCTAACATGGTGGGGAAGTTGTAGACATCCTTATCAGTGGCAAAAAACAAAGTCAACAATAGAATGAGTTTGATTTTGGCTATTTGCAACAGTTTCCAAAATCTGACAATAAGAAATGCGAAGGAGAAATCAATGTTTAGGCAAATGGAGAAGAGCTAAATTTGAAAGTTAATATACCACAAGAAGTTTTCCCCTTAGTTCAGTTTATTGCAGTATTATATCACCACAGGACGGAAGTCAAACTGAAGCCTTTCCCAAATTGGCCGAAGAAGTTTTTGCACAGAACAGTAGCATGGCTGGTCAAGATGCAAGGATGACGTAGTGGTGTTTGACCGTCAGAACAGTAAATCCTGATGGTGCCGTCTATGCACAGCCTCAAGAGCAGAAGCGGAAATTACTGCTCTACCATAACACGTCTTTCCATTCAGACTCAGGTGCCAAGTGCAGGAGTAAGAGAAAGGCAATTGCAGTGTGGAGAACCCTTTTTAATATTCAACATTTTGACCCCTGATCTCACCGCATTTCAAACCCAGGGACATTCCTTCGTGACCAAACGCTATCCTCACATTGCCTGTGACGGCTGACATCATCACTGTTTTGCCCATTAGGTTTGCCTCTCTTGAGAAGAAACAGCTGCGTCACCCAGAGACCACGTTGAGGGTGTATTTCGGTTCCTCGGTTAAATAGAACATTTGAACTCGGTTCTCTAGGGGGCCAGCCAACCCGACCGTTGGGATTGAGGAACCGAGCATGTTGTGCAGTCTCATATTCAACCTCATTTCCCTTCCAAACCTTCATCCACTTTGGCCAGACCACACATCCTTAAACGTTGATAGTTCTGCTGGCTTGCTCATATTCTCCTTTACACACAACCACGCAGTCACGACCTCAGATAGGGATCACATTCAGCCTTGCTTGGCTGCTAACTACCCTCAATTGCATTTAGGGCTTACAACCGTGCAGAGCTTGAGGTACCCCTCAGTATATATAAGCCATTATGATCGCATTTGCTCAGTGAAATGATCTGAAATTTGTATTTTTCTGGGAGGTCAATAGAACTATGGCTGTCAAGGAGATGGAATTTGCACTGCATAGTAGTCTAAACTCGTGCTGTTTACGTGGTTTGGTGTTGGCTGGGTTGCCAGTAAAAATGCACAGTGGATGGGTTGAGCAGGAGGTTGCAAAGGGCTGCAGCAGCCGTGATAAAACATCATGTGGGCAGCTGGTAAAGTGCACAGCCTGGCCCTTCTAGGGCTGATAAGACCAGGCCTGTTTGGGGTGTTCAGTGACCAGAATATGGGTGGCTAAGGAGGTCATGGTGGAATCTTGTTGTTTATGCTCGGAGCTTTAGAATCAAGTTGCAATTTTTTAGGAGGTATATAGTGCAATTGCTCAGACGTGAAGACAGGAACAGATGGGTAAATTCATTGTCAGATTAGAGAAAAGACAAAAGATTCTAAGAGAGGCAATTTTGAAAGTTCTTACCGCACAATATCAAGACATCTACAGTAAATCCTTGAGGTGGCAAATCAGATTGAAAGAACTTTCTTATTGCTGTATTTGATTTCACATGTGTTAAAATATGGTGAATTATCTCCTTTCTAATTGGTGCGGGCAAAAGTATCAGTAATACCGAGAGGATCGAGGCTCTATGCAGCTCACCGTCGAAGCCGAGAGGCCATGCTGGGAGAGCAATGCACCGTTATCAAACAAGAGGCGAGAGGTGCGGGTGGTGATGGAAGGGGGGGTTGAAGTGCCATGTGATGCAGAGAGAGGTGATAATGAGCCTTGTCTTAGCCTTCCACACACCCCCCTCCCAAACACTTCTACGCTATCAGTGCCATCTGCCGCCCTGATTGTGCTTCATCAACAGTACCAATGACTAACTGGCTGGCAGCCCTTCCTCTCTCCTCTGGGTTGTCTCTGTGAATAAGCATGTGTTCTTCATCAACCTCTCTCTTTCCACCCATTGTATTCTTCATCAGTTTTTCTTCCTTTATTCTCTCTCTCCAAATCCGCTCAATCAGCACAGAGTCAAGTGAAGATGCCGAGGGGAGGGGGTGGGGGGCATTCACTGATCAGCCGATGACTTTCACAAAGGGTCAGAAGAACAGGGATTACAGATCTGGCTCATGATGAGCTAGGAGTTACAGCTCATCAGGGCGATGATGGCAGTGCCTTGGCATCCGTAGATCTGGGGTGGCATCAATGTGAAGTGACAGCAAGTCGTAACTGGCTGGCAGCATACTGACAGATCTGGCTCAAATGCCACTTTACCCTTCAAAACTGCCAAATCCAGCTTCAAGAGTCAGTGAAGCGTCACTAGTTAAAGCCTCTTGGAAATGAATACGGGGTCACTGACATTTATCTGCGAGGAGGTCATTTGAAAATGAGCCAGGCTGTTGTAACTAAGAGATCCTGGGTTTAACAAGAGTGCCAACACAGCGAGCCGTGTAGCTTGCCTTTAATTTAACCCCGCTGGACTGCAGCACAGCTGGAGGGAGCCCTGTTCGATGGATACAAATCCTCTGTTAGTACATTGTGTAACACCCCCCCCTCCCCCCAATTCCTCTAACCCAGGGCAGGGATTGGTAGAGGAATCCTTCACCCTGGTTAAAACCCTTGATGTAGTGACTGAACCAAGCTTTGGATCAGATGGGAGTTGCTCAGAGAAAAGAAATGTGTGTTTGTATGTAGGCCTGTTGTTGTCTGTCTTTATGAGGACCAGAAGACAGAAAGATGAACAAATGCAACCAGACTGAATATGTTTCCTGTCAGTGCTGTTGGTAATCAGGCTAAGGCCTTGTGTTTAACAAGTGAAGACTTTTTTATATTTCTACTTGGTTTAAAATTGAAGTCTTGGTTTTTATGTTAAAGGGACTTTCCAGCGATTTAGTTTTGCATTTCTATAACGTTCAGGGAGTCGCAACAGACGTGGTCAAGAATAGTCACAATTAATGCAGCCGAGGCCAATACTTCCAGTGTTTTAGTTCACATGGGAAAAACTGCACAAACACTGGATTCTACATTTCCCATAATGCAACTTCATAGCTGGCCTTCCATGGTATAAAAAATGGGTTTGATACAGTGAAAATCTTAAGGATTATAAATTAAACGTAGATGTATGTAGTCAGGTTAGGGTTGGGAAATTATTGTGGTCAATGGAGGGTTCTCATAATGATAGAAATACAATAATATGTATGTGTCTGTTTGCTGCACAGTCAATTTTCACATGCGTATGTGGTTCAGTGTGTGTATATGTGTGCTGTGCAATCCACAGACTGCTTGTTAGTACAATGTCAGACGTGTCCATCAATAACATCCCTGGCTGCTCCGTAGGTGAGCCCCAAGCCGCAGCTGTGACGCACATTTCACCTCTCCCTCTGTTTACCTCCTCACCCCCGATTCCTCCATCTCTGTGCTCTGGGCTTCTTCTTTTCAATTAGCTTCTACCATCTTCTGACATTCCCCTCCCGCCCCTCGTCCTTGCCTTAACAGCGAGTAAAACTTGATTATAAAGCATCCCCGGGTTTCACAGTCTTAACGCTGTAAAAATCCTTATTTAATGTGTATGAGCATGTGGTGGGAGAATTTTTCCTGACCTTCTCCTCCTGCCAGCTTTGGTCTGCTTTTCTAAAAAAAAAAAAAAAGAAAACAGAGAATCCAGACCAAGCCAAACTTTGTATCACACCCTCTCCCATATTTTAGCACTCTTTTAGCACTTTTTTTCAGGAGCACCACTGAACATCAGTAGTCGAGGCTGACCTTCTGCAACTGGCAAACTCAATCATGAGCAAGAAAAGTTAAGATCAGGACTTACCTCGTCACCTCTGGCTGTTGACGAGGCTTTTGCTCCAATATGAAGAATCAAATTCAATTAGTGGGTGCAAGGGCAGGAGGACTATATAGGGCTGAGTGACATAAGGGAAAGTGAGAGGCAGGGAGAACTCAGGGCCGGATGGGTCTAACCCCGATCCTCCTTATCAGTGCCGACCTTTGTGTGTGGATCTTGACCCTCTGGGGGCTCCTTTTGGGGAGGGGGAATGCCTTTTATTTCTCTGTCTGATCAGACTTCAAAGGCAAAGCGGGGAGTGGAGGTCATCCTTTCTTTCATTACCAGGAGCTTTGCGCTAATCTGCGAGGGCACACCTGATGCCCCTCCCCTCTCTGAATCCCTCAAACGCACCCCCTCCCCACCTTTTCTTTCTGCCAGGGGGGCTAAGTGCTGTGTAATCTGGGTATAAAAGAGCCTTAATCCTCAGCAGTCGGGTCGTGTACTCCTGCACTGCTACCTGAAGCCTGGATAAATTCCCGAGCTCGTTAATTTGTTAATCAGAGCTGGGTTAGAGGAAAGGCCTAGCAGGGATCAGTGGATGAGTCAGAGTAGTTGTTAGTCTGCGGGGGAGTCAGAACCTCTGACATATGCGTGAGGCTATGTATGCCATATAGATACACATTTAGTCATGGACTAATTAAACACAAAGACATATGGCAAAAATAGCCTAAATCCTGCCACTATGATTAGTTTAGCTAGCTACCGGATGGAGTGTTGGACGGTTGGTTATACAAAACAAGCAAAATGTCACCTAGGGCTCTGGAAAATAGTGATGGGCATTTTTCATTATTGTCTCTTTGATCAAGTAGGAAAGTAATCCTTAGTTGCAGCCCCAATATCAATACAGCAACATCATGGTAACTGTAAAGATAATGTGTTGTTGTTTCAACTTGTGGCCCACGGTGGACAGTCTCTAACACTCAGGGCTCCAGAGAAATGTTTGACAAAAGGGCTCCTTTATCATTCACACAGAAGTTGTAACGTGTTACTCAAAGTTAAAGAGTAACCCGCAGCCGACGGCTGTAGGAGCTCCTTCAAAGAATAGTCGCCCCTGAGTGGTTTTCACTTGTTTCTCACTTCAGATCATGGTTTGCACGCTGCGAAAAAGCAGGCGCTAATTGGCTAGCATTGTGGGGCTTGTAAAGAGGCCTTCATTATGTGAAGAGAAGCACGAGCAGGAAAACATCAGCAACAACAACGCAAGTGCAAAGGTCAGTGCACTTTTTGGGTCTAGCAGACAAATCCTGCACTAAAAACAGTTGCATTTTCATTTCCTTCAAAAGATATTTTTCTTTTCCTGATTTTAGCTTGGGGAATACTTGAGGATGTAGCAACTATAAGCCCACATGGATCTTTTCTTTAAGGCACATCAGGTCACAGGCATACAGCGAGAGCAGGAGACGAAACTTGGAAAAGAATTCACTTTTTTTTCATTTTTTTTTTTTTTTTTATGTAAGTCCGTTGTAACAGGAAAATGAATTTCCACTAACTTCATCTTCAGCACTCTGGCTCTCAGTAGCATTACAGTTGATATGCCAAGGGCCTCTGGAACAGAAAATGTAACAAGAAGTGTTTGGCTTCAGAGTGCAGCGCTGGTGTGAACTCCACTCCCCGCCCCGGGCCTGTACTCCGTATGATTCTTTCCCTGGGAATCTGTGATAGATAAAGATCGATGTGAGGGGTTGGAACCATGCCCCCCGCCCCAACCTCCTGCTCCAGCACTCATGCCCCCCCCCCAATTTACTTCTCCTTCTCCCTTTCTCTATTCATCTTCTCATGACGAGCAGTAATTACAGCAGCTCCTCAGCCTCACCGCCAGAATGAGCTGTTTACATTGGGCCACTTGCCTCTGGCTGCTGTGGCCAGCCTCTCATCCCCCATTGAGCCCAGCAGGAGCAGCCACACAGTCATCGAAACGCAACCCAGCGCGACCCAGAGCCCGCCAGGCCCAGCTCACCCAGGCTCCCACCCAGCCACTTGTGCTCCGCCCAAAACCCCACAGAGCTCCATCAGCCATGTTTTTCCTCCCCTTTCTAGTGGCATCTCGTTGCAGTTTGGATTTCCAGCCCAGCTGAGGGAACACCATTTAATTTGTTGAAGGTTTTAGTGTAAAGAGGCAGGTCTCAGAGCCAACAGTTCTACCACATGCTGTTTTCCTCGGTGTTTTCTGCGCCCGAGGGGTGAGGCAGAATGCAAGCACGTACTCCCCTGCGCTGCTGCCGCATACGGAGGAGGTATGTTTGTTTACACACAGGCAGCCGGTGAGCGCTGTTTAGAGCTACGGAGCCTGCACAGGATCCTTGTAGTCGAGCTGATGATGTGTTGAGTTGGGTGGGGCCGGGGGCCCCCGCCGTTCTCTGGCCCTTGGCCCCAGGTGCTTCCTGTCTGCCTGCTGGAAAAGTACGAATGCGCCCATGATGGGCCAAGTCAACCGTGAGCCTTGCGCCCGTTGCTGCTCCTGCAATGCCCTGTGGGACAAGCAAAAGGGCTTTAAACATCCAACAGTTTCCTTTCTCTCTATTTTTCTACTTTTCCACCTCCCACGCTCTCTGCTGTTCTCTTGGACTCTTGTAATAAAAGAGATACATTTGTCACCAACATCTGCGGAGACAGTTAAATGTTAAGCGGGGAGCTCTGCATTTCTAATCATATTGTGCGTGTCTCTCCGAGCTCTCCTCAGGTGTGGCCTGTTACACTAGCGACACAAGCAGATTTCATACTTAAACTCTAATTTAGCCTGACATTGTATTGTTCCGTTTTTGCTTTCTTTTTTCTCATTGTTCTCCAAAGGAGCCCTGGAGCTGTACTCCAGTAATAATCCCAAGACAAAAGAATATTGTGGCAGATGTTTTCACAAATGAAAAAGGATTTACAAGCTTTAGTGCCAGCTGTGGCAGTTCTATAAAGTATTTATGTGCTCCCTAAAATATGCATTTTATATGTAACTGGAGCTGTTGTCTGTTAAAAGAGCGCAGGTCGACCTGCAGGCTGGATTTTGTATCTGGATAGTGGCTCAGATCTGTGGACTCCTGTTCAGATGGCCTTGCCGTCATCTGTAAAAATGTAACACTAGAGGGATGGAGCGACCCCTGGTGGCCACAGTATGCACGTACAACTCTCAAGTTGAAGCCATTGCACTCTTCAGAGCAGCTTGTCAAAAATGGTAAGTCCGAGTGAAAGGAGCATGTCACTGGTGGTTGTTGTGAATTTTTTTGTTTGATGGCTCCCCACCGTACTTACATTAGTTCCCTTCATTTTACCAGTTGACTCACTTTTCCCCACCTGTCATGCTTATGTTTTATGTCTGACACAAAAGCATTTAACCAACAAGCTCTGATTTATGACTCCTCTGAAAGGTGTAATTTGAGGTTTCTGGTGGAAGGCCGGAAAAAAACTGGGCGTCTCTCTCACTGTCAAATCATGCGGGGACCAGCCAGCTCTGATCAGCTGCACCCTCTCCCCCTCCGACACCCAGAAGCTTTGGCTTTTTCAACCTGCGGTGAAGTGAAGAGGTGACAGAACACATTAACAGCAGCTCTTCTTCTTCTCCTTCTTCTGCTCTTCCTGCTCCATAGCGTGAGTCATCAGATGAGTCTGTGTGAGGGGACAGCCGGAGTAACGGAGTACATTAGTCGCTCGTAAAAAGAGCTGATGGCACTTGTTGGCAGGCTGTTCCCCCATTGTCAGGTGTTTCATTGGCCTGCACTCTATGGCGATGGGTGCAGTTAAGGTGGTGTTTATTTCCAGGTGCCTCTGTCTGCCCCCACCGACGCCAGAAGTCTGTGTCTGCTGATAAGGCCGAGACTGGCTGGGGAGAGACATAGACTCAAGGTTAATGCCTGCAGTCTTCACAGACGTTTGCTTTTGCTATAGGGTAAAGTTGTGCAAGAGAAACTTTATTCCCATCACTCCAATTTTAACAGCAAAGTTAATTGCTGTATTTCACTACAGCCTTGTGAACTAGTTTATAGCAGGAACAGCATCACTTAATAAATGACCACCTTCTTGTTATTTTCTTTTGAAAATAAAACCTCAATAAAACAAAAGGTTTGTATTTTTTATAGCAATGCTGCATAATGCACCTATTCTTTGCTATCCAAAAAACAGCCCAGACAGTACTTTAAGTTCAGGAGGGTCATACCCAGCTTGACCCTGAGAGTCATCCCACGCCTCGGTGTGAGCAGTGAACCGAGTAATGACCGGCCATGGTCGGTCACAGTTTGTCCCCCTCACTGCCGCCCGTCCGTGGCACTCTGTTCAGGACTTCGACCTTGGCTGCACCACGGAGGTTCAGCCGGTACACCAAAACTCCAAAGTGGTCTTCCTGTGTGAGAGGACTTGGTGAATAATTACGGCTGCAGTGGGGCAGGCAACTGTGACCCACTTTTAAGTTGGATCGCATACCGTAACTTTTATAGACACATATGTGACGCACTGCAGACAACATTGACATTCAAGACTTTACTGTTCCACCTGAATGAGTTGAGGGATTTGTATTTGGTTCTGTGCCGGCCTAGATGTGCAGATAGGCAGGGAAAGACGGTCCTGGAGCCAGCTGTGGAAACAGGAGATAGTGAGAGAGCCAGCGAGGAAGTGAAAGGGATTTGGTGTGCAGGATCTGCAGAGATGGAAGTTTTCATTTCCTCGGGATAGCTGTGGCTGTTTGAACAGGTGGGCTGTCGTCCCCCCCCGCCCCGTGGCCGCAAACGCTCCGGCCCCTCTTATGTCGTCCAGCATGTGCTCTCTCCTGGGCGTCGCATTCTTCAGTCCACGGTATAGCCGACCCTCTGGAGCAGGGAAGCAGCCCTGCACAGATCTTTCTTCCCAAACAGACTCCGCACTAATGCTTTTCCACTCGCCCTCCTGTCATTGCTGTTATTTCTGCTCCGAGCAGCTGGGCTAAGAGACATGCTGGTTAAAGGAGGGGGAAAGTGAGCCTCTGAACACACTGATTATGGAGGGTGAGGAGGGGTGAGAGTGTGTTTTGGTACATGTTTTGTGTGTTTCCCCCTGGGGCATGGATGCACCCAGACTGAGTCATGCTAGACTGGAGCCATGGCTCCGGCTCCCTAAGCTCCTTTCCCTCTTTTCCCTCCTACCTCTCCTCCCACTGCCGACATAACCAGCTGGGCTCCTGAAACATCAAAACACACACACACACACACACGCTGGAGAGGTACTGTACTTGATGGGAGGACAGAAGGAGGAACAGAGCAGTGATGAAATGCCAGGAGTAGGGGCGGGCGGTGTGAGGCCCACACTGAGAGTGATGGCCTGATGTAGAATCTAGCAGGTAAACACCAGTGTGGCCCCTCCTCCCCGACAGGACAGCACTTTGGGATTAGGCCACTTGTTGAAGCTGTTTCCACAAATTCTCAGTTTGCTACAAGCCACCAACCCCCCCTACCCCCTTTACTCTCACTTCATGTTAGTCTACTTGTTTATGTTTTTCTCTTCCACTTCCTATCTTACCCTTTTTTTTCTTTTCCTGACTGAACATCTGTGAAAGTCATTACAGTGTCTCTGTTCAACATTTGAGCAACATGAAAGCAAAAGCAGAAAGCTTTGAACGTTCTGAGGGTCATTTTGCTGCTCAGCGTCAATGAGTTCACTCCCAGACTTCTGAATATCCCCAGTAGGTGGCGATGTGACTCTTCAGAAGCTCCCTCGGAGCTCTCTCTGAGAAATAATCTCTCTTCCTTGCCCTCATTTGATCCCCGCATCCCCTCAGCAAAGCAATGTCTCGTTACTGCTTTGTGTGAATTCTAAAGAAAAAAATGTGGATGTCTCAGAAATTTTCCCAACTGCTTGATTTTCTTTCTTTGTTGTGGGCGGTTTGCCTGCTTGTAATGAGGTAGATGAATATGTTTTTTGAAAGTGGAGCACATTCAATCCCCCAAGCTTTAGAAGGGTTGGTCGTATGTGAGGATAAAATATCGTTTTGAGCCAAAAAGAGGAGGCCAGCTGTGTTAGTGGACAAATTACCTGTTGGAGCTTTCACACTGAATAATTTATGGCATATTCTAACACAGTACAGTATGTTTTTTACACTATGAAATCCTTACGACGGTAGACTGCTTTGGCTGTTTTTACCACAACAGCTATTGCAGTGTAATATACTCACCCCATTTTCTGCTGTTTGAGGATTATACAAGTCTTCTGGTAAACTCTATTGACAGATTTCACTCTGAAGAAGCTCTTTGCCTACTTGGAGAATCCAAGTGGTTAACTCTATGGCACCCTATATGAAACCTTTTAAGATATGTAAGTATGAGGGATGAAAATGGGAAGAAAAAGCAAAGGGAGATGAAGTGACAAAGGTCAGGAGACTATGTTACTGAGCGTGATGCCTATTATTCATCCTTTTTGAACTATTTTCTTTCTCTTTTCTTGCTGTCTGTGAAAGGTCTGTCCTTGTGGAAGTAACCCCGAGGTGGACATCTCCCTCTATCCCTCTCAAATTACATGACCTCTGTGTCGAATGAGAGTAGATCAAGTGCTCCTGAGGGTTGTTTAGTCTGGAGTGCAGGGCGGCAGCTGAACTCTCCACGGCCCCGCTTCACTCTCTGCTAGGTTTTCACTGATTATCACTGTTTGTTGTTTCCCCATTGCTTGTGGAATGTGAGCGTGCACGCCGGAGAGCGCGTGTGCGTTCGTGTGCATGTCATCAGGGTTGGATTCTACAACCCAAATCTCGGTGCTGCATGTATTGGCAGAGGACAGAGGCTTGGGGGCAGATTTGTGATGTAATCGGGAGTTAATCTCTGCCCGGTTGCTTGCTGATCAGCCCCTCAGGGCAGTCAACCCAGGCATGCATGTAAACCTCTCACCCCCCCCCCCCCCAAACACACACACACACACATTCCCCCTCCATATATCTGCAGCTCTGCCATCCTTCAGCCCCTCCAACTCCCATCTGAACCAATAATCTCATTACCAAAGCGAGCGCATGAGAGAGAACAAAAGCTCCAGTTCACCTGAACCCCTCGTACTCATTACACATCAAGAGCAGCATTAGAGCCCGCTGGACGGAGGAAATCACATTCTCGGCCCGGCTCAGGTTGCATAACATGACTATGTGTGTAGCTGAGCTGGTTGAACAGCCACCAGAGCCGGAGCTCAAGGCCAAGCCCGCTGATGTAGACAGGGTCGGACTGACTGCCCAATGAGCATCAGGTTTCGTTCTCAATTTGAGAGGAAAGGCATGAAAAACATCTGAATTAGTTAGCATTTTTTTGGCGCATTCAGTGATATTTCAGCATCTGAATTCCTTTCTTGCTAATTGGAAAGGATTATCCCAGATTATTGTACACATGAAAGGATGCTGTGACCTCAGCGGGTTAGTTGAGTTTGCACAATCTTTAATCGTGGATCATTTTGATGGAATCTCATTCATTTACCCATTTATTGTATAACAGCTTATTTTTATGTTGTAACACGCACTCTGACGCCTACTGATGAAGACAGATAACCTCAAGAGAGAAATCTTTAACAATGGGACGTCGTCCCTTGAGGAGAGCCCTTGACAATTTTTTGGATGCCGGTTGCCATGGCGACGGTCAGAAACAGGTTGTGTTTCCTTGGCGACTGGGGTCCCTGCCGGGCATGTGCATTAGCTTCATTGTTACTGTCCTCTCAGATGCTGCCTGCCCGACAGTCTCTTCATCCCATCCACACACGCACACACACACACACACACACAAAGGGGTTCTTGGAGAAAAAAAACTTTCACCAAGGTCATCACAACTGCTTCGAACAGAATTTTTTTTTCTTTTCCCAATTTCCAGGTTCCATCCTCTCTCAGTTTTCATTTTCTAAAATATTTGTCCGTCTTTCTATTCCTTCATCTGTCTTTTTGAGCGATACTGGGGGCAGCGGTGGTTTTCCCTGCTCACCTGTTTCTCCCATCAGGAGCCTCTGTGTGGGGAGGCGAATGGGAAACAACAGCATTAAAGCAGAGGGGTTAGTGAGACGACATGTCAACTTGTGGCTCTCAATTAGAAGCAGGGGGAAATATTACCCAGTGATGGCTCATGACAGCCCACTGGGACCTGGGAGGGGGTTATACATTTTTTCCTGGCTTGCTGAGTGATTTATCCTTATGTAAATTTCACATTTATTCTTTGTGGTTATCACAAAATGTTATTTTTTTCTTTATTTCAAGTTAGTGATGTACTCAGAGCTTCCTCTGCAAATGAAAAAATACACTTTCTGCCTCTAAGAGCTGCTTACACTTAACGAATTAAAATTCTTGTGGTCTTGAAAGCTGTGTCAGAGGATTGCTCTCCCTGACAATATTACCATTATACTGGAAACACTCAAGGATGCAACAATCTAGCTTTTTCTTTACAATTTCAATACCTCTACTCAGGATACCTGCAAATACCAATTACTTATCCAATACTAGTGCTTTTAGATTAAAAGTTTGTATACTACACTGAATTTAATACACTCATTTTTTCCAGGGACTTTTGTAACTGTGTGTTGTTCTCTTGAGAAAATCGATGTTATAATGGCATTAACAAAGGAACTGTAGTTAACAATGTTTTGTACTGAATATTCAAAGGTAATTCTATAAGGGGTGGTTGACTTTAGGTCATTTATCTATCAGCCACAATCCAAACTACTAACTTGAAGACTTATGTTGGTCCTTTGTCTGGAGGTTTCCATGGAGATCTTATTATACATCTCATTATAAGCACACCAACAATCTGGGTTGTAACTGGCGTTAAACATTCAGGTCTCATGCCTGTATTCTGTGACTGAATAAGCAGTCTTGTTTTTCTTTAACAGTAAACCAACCCGCTTTTCCTGAACTACAGTTTTCTGCTTTACATTTTACTTTTGTATTGATCTTTGATCCTCAGGTTTGTTAGTGTTATACATCGGCCTCGGCCTGTGTGATCTGCTGTCCGCAGCCCTTCACTCCATCTGGCAGCACAGCCAACCGTGACTCATGATACCTCCTTACCTCCAAAACCTTAGCTGCAAAAATCGATCGTATTTTCCTTGGCTGAGGGACGTCCACTGGCTCGGAAGCAGTCTGAATGATGGTTTGTTAGCTGAGAGCGGTAGATAAGGAAGTAGTCAGTGGTGGACTGAGGAAGGAGTACTTTGTAGTGAGAAGCTTTGACAGAGATAGATGGGGCTGAAAGAGTGTGAGCCTCAGTGGAAAGAACATCCGAGCTTTGTCTGGCATAGAGTGGTGCATCTGGATAATGCAGAGATGTTTTAGCAACACTATATTTAACTGCAACAGTAAATATCAGTTAGTTGGACTGTGCTGTGTTGTTATTACCACTGAACTATTCTCTACATGGCCAAAATTATGTGGACATTTGACCATTACATCCATATGATTGTTGAATGTGTTGTGTCAAAACCAGGGGCATTTATATGGAGTCGGTTCCTTCTTTGCTGCTTTAACAGCCACCTGGGGAAGCAATCCACAAAATAGGGGAACCCGGGCCGCAGCCTGAAGAGCATCAGTGAGGTCGGGTACTGATGTTCCAATTCATCCAAAAGGTGCTGGATGGGGCTGAGGTTGCAGCTCTGTTTGGGCCAGTGAAGTTATGACACAGGGACATTGTCATGTTGGAAACTATGTTATAGTCTAAGATATCATTGTTTTAAATGTATATTAAAATGTCCATTAACCGAAACAAAGTGGCCATGAGAAACTCAGATCAAAAGTACATCGAAGTACGTACGTATCTACAAAAACAGGGAATTTAAATCATCCAATTATGGCCTGAGAAGTGAGGTGTCAAATCTGCATAATACTATGAAAAGTTCTTAAAACAAAAGATTTCAGAGTTTTTTTTATTACAGTTGTGCTTTATCAGTGCCAGGTAATGACAGTAAGTTCACAGCCATTCTTTAATTCCTGTTGTTGGAATGAGTGTTGTCCTGGCTGAATCACTGAAGGTCTTTAAGGATCCGCAGTGCGTGTCCATCCCTACATACCAGACTGTTGTGTTGCAGTAGCCAGCTGCTCTGCCCTTCTTATTGTTATGGGTAGTTTTTTCAAGGCAGGGGGTAGGAGTCACCCGCTGGTGGGGGAGTGCTCTGCGGTCGAGGACCTCTCACCCTGCTCGCCTCCCAAGGCGTCCCCCAAGTGCCCCGGCAGGCTGTCCGTGTCACAGCCTGACTGACAGGTACAAAGTAACAACTGTGTGCTCTGAGGTCCTAAACTCACCCCTGTCACTCAGCTGTCCTAGGACAATGCCCAACTGTCCCACCAGCTCGACCTGCCTCTTTGTGTCCTTATTGAATTACAGCACAAGTCAGTCCTGTGCACCTCTGGAGTAATTGAAAACATGTGATTAAAAAAAGGCAGGGATGTGCACCACTGGACGTGACTCCGTCCAACGGGAGCACCGGTTAGATGGAGCCTGTGAAAGATGATATCGGCATGTGGCATCCTCATTATGAGGACTTAAACGTCCCCTTTGTAGGTGTTAAGACCGAAGCCAGGATCTTTGAAGCAATTGAAGGGATTGTGCTGACCTCAGAATGAAGTCATGTTCCACCAGCCTGCTGCACACAGAGCGTAACCTTTTAAGGTGCCTCCTCACTCTCAGCCTTCTCAGGGTGTCTGCTGGGATACAGAAAGGCTGTTATATCTCTTCTTGCTACAGTGCTGTGTGTAAGGATTTGAAAAAAGGTCCTCAAAGTCCAGTTACTCTCCTTTACTAATATTGTTATTAATGTCTTATTTCTTCATACTGTATCCTTACTTGCAAATCCCTAATCTAAAATTTTAAGTGCCAAAACAATGTTTTCAGGGTTTCTAACACTCGTTCGGTTCATGCCTTTCCACATAGCTTATCCTATTCTTTTTGCAAAAATGTTCTACAGTAACAGTAAAGTAGCTTTTCCTCTGCACCTTCTTCAACTCATGGTGCACATTCATCGTTCCAGGCTTGTGATTGGCCAGGAGTAACAGAGGACTTAATGCAGTGATTAGTAGATCAACAGAAAAAAAGTGCCAAACCTTTCCTTACATCCTTACATCACAGTGACTTTGATAACCTCACCTTGGGCCCAGGGAAATTGTGATGGTTCACTTGTGTTTTATAGACCAAATGATTAATCTATTAATCAATAATATAATTGGCAGAGTAATTGATAAGAGAAATATTCACTAGTTTCTGCCCTAAATAATTTATCAGCATAGTATGGCTATAACTCACCATTATTTCCACAGCTAATTAATCTGTTGATTCTTTTGTTTTCTATAAGATTTGAAAATTACAAATAATCCCCATTGAAACCAAGCTGACAGCTGATTCCAGGTTCACATTTCAGAAGCTGGAAACACAACAATATATCCAGAAATGATGAATCAGTTATCAAAATTGACTTTTCGTTCAGCGCTACGGTGTTGATTCACCCCAGGCAATCAGGTGATATTTGTTCCTAAAATATCCAATCTCCAATAGCTCATTCCTGTCAAGTTGGACTGAAGTGTCGTCTGCACCAGCTAAAACACACGTCCTTGTAAAGTGGGACAAAGGCTAGGTATCCCATTAATGGAGGGGTGGGGTTGTCCGTGGGCATTATTTCACACATCTATATCTGTCTACAGTGGCCCCCTTCTGTCATGAAGTAAACCACCACAGGCAAAGATGATGTCGAGGTACAGAGACACACACAGTCAGGAGAAGGGGGGGGGGGGGGGGCAAGGTGCATAATTGTTGCTTTCAGGGAGTGCCCTGGCTCATGAATGTGTGCTCTGTTCTCATTACTACCCTTGATTACCTTAATCCTCCGTCTGAACTCGGGCCTGTCACACGCACTGAGGGATCTGAGAGGTCAAAGATCAAGCCACCCCCCCCCCCCCAAGCTCACTTCTAACATCACTGTCTCCTCATTAAACTAAAGCCTTCTCCCTGTTTTTCCCTTCTCCCCCTCCTTTTCTCTGCATTGACACCCCCAGTACCTGCTCCCTCCATCCGCCCTTCTGTCTGCTGCTCTTAAGTATCTCTTTCCCCTTGCTCCTCTGCTCTTCTTGAAAGAGAGGATGGATCTCTCTCCCTGTCTCTCTTAATGGACTGGGTCCTCTCAGCATCACCACAGCATTGCTCTGTAAAGGTAGTATTTGCAGGGTACTTCAGTACAAATGAAGTTGGTACAAGATGGAAATTACAGGCTTGGGTTCGTTAAAAGCATGTTTCTATTTTTTCTCCTGTTCCATTTGGAAGGGAATGGGGTGTAAAGGGGGAGAAGTGTAAAGGAGGGGAGTGGGGGAGGCTGAATTTGCAGTTCTTGTTATTTTCACTCAAACACACTCCTTCTGAAGATGTGTTTGTGGAAACAGTGCTCGAGAAATTATATTTGGGTTAATGATGCTCAGAGCATCAAAGGAGAAACCTGCACTTTGAGGGCCATTTACCAATAGTCAGTTTGATGTGAAGTATGCTGAGCCCACCAGCTGAATGAGAAACGAAAAATGGACATTAGTATTTGCTTGTTGTTCTGGCAGCCAAGTGTGTCACCATAATTGTAGCACATAATGCCTTTCAATTTGAAAGATGTAAAAAAAATGAAGATTCCATTGAGTTGTTTTGTAAAGGCTCTAACACCCTTGTTTATCTGGAAAACAAACAGGAAAATAACAGCATGAACATTCTTTATTCTTTATTCAGATCCCCCATTAGTGTCCGCTACCGCGGTTGCTCGTCATCCTGCAGTCCACATAAAAAATTTTACAAACGTAGATGGCATACAGACATACAAACATCGACTGACACCCAGGTAAAAATGACATAATTAAATGCAATGTAATCCAAATGTCAGACAACTTAAACAATGTATAAATAGAGGTTATCAAACAAAATAACTAGTTGAAATCCCAAACAAAACATCATAGCAGGTGTCATCATTCCTGTTGTTTGCGCTCTCTCATTAGTTTCTGCTTGAGTGATTTTTTTTGAAAGGGTATTTACTTCTGATTTGTCTAATGTGTGTAGGTAGTGAGTTCCACTGGCTGCAGGCTCTATTAATGACTGAATTTTTAAATATCTTTTTGCATTAGCCTTTCATATTTCCATTTAAATTCACAACTCTGTGCACGCTTTGCATAGTGTTAGGACACTTGCTGAATAACACATTGGCAGACTAAATGCTCTCAGAACCATTTGAAAAAAAAACATTTCAGTACATTTATTGACACGTCACAAATTAATTTTCCATTCCGTCTAGTGGAATTAGCATTTCCTTTGTTGAAAGCCCCACTGTTTGGGGTAATCATTGGATCAGTAGTGGAGAATGGGGGCATTGTACACACTTGGATTTCCTGAGAGTTGATAATTAAATTTATTTCAGGCAAACCTGATTTGTATTGTCATGAGCAGATGTGACATGAGAAGCATTTGAGAGGAGTTTATAGGCAAAATCTAATTCATTACAGACTACTCATGACTGTTTGCGTAATCAGTAATGTGAAATCCTGCAACATTCAAACTAAAGCAATTATACATATTCACTGGTTACAGATTTGTAGTAAAAGTGTAATTTTGACAACGACGTCCTGCAACAACAACTATATAATTTCTCACAATCTGAAAACTTTTTATACCCAAAATGTATTTAAGTAAATTCAACAGATTTTGTTGCAGATTTTTTTTTTTTTTTTTTTTTTTTTTCAATCAGAACAATGCAATCTTGCAATCTGTAATTGTTTAAACCCCAACCCTGGGATATGGATAGGATAAATGATAAAGAGCAAGGACAGATAAGTTGAATTCACCGTATCAGTGCTATATGTGTTATTCAAAGACATTTTAACTTTCAAAGTGCCAGTGACTGAGAAAATGAATTTTGTAATTTGTGTAATCCAAAAGGTCAGCCTTCATCATCAGAGCAGATTGTCTCAGGTATCCTGTGGGATTTCTTGGTTAATGATGATATCCGGTGTACAACTTGTCATTTCACACCTTAAAAATCCTGGAACAGTTAAAGAGACAGTGTTCATCCAAACCACAATGTCACCTTTTTTGATTTACCTCAGTGCCTTTCTCTTGGATTGGGAAATATAACCTTATATATATATCTACCTGAAGAACATGAAGAACTGTGAAACAGCTAAAAGCTCACACATCTTGCCTGTGTATTACCTCTGTACGTAGAGGTTTATTCACCCTCACATGAAGTGGTAACTATCAGACCAGTGATGTTTAGAGTAAGTGTTATCTGGCAGCCGCTGGAGCCTGACACATCTGAAGAGGAGCCAACGTCGAACGAAATTGCTGACTTTCTCAGCAAAAACAACACGGACAGCTGTGAATCGGTCTTCACTGCCCTTAAGGCCTCTGAGGTCACTGCCTCGGCCCGGCTAATGGGCCGGGGGTCACGAAGCAAACAGATTTACTGTTTGGTCAAGACATCCAGTTAGCTTCGCTAGCAATTTCATCAAATTTCCGTTGAGTGCAAAAGACGCAAATGTGTGTAAAGATAATATTTTTCCCTCCAGGGTGGTGGATCCCCCATCACAGCCGGCTTTGGGCAGTTAAACCCGGCTATTCGTCTGGGCATTGAGGCATTTGAGTGATGTCGAGCAACACGTCAGTCACTTAACTCTCAGTGACCTCAGCTCTCACTCAGAGCTTTTCATTTGGAAGAGTACTGTAATGTAATGAGATTGAGCGCTGAACATGGACATTTGGCTGCAACTCACTCTTGGGAACCTTTCACTCAAACAGGTTGACATATTTTCCCCTTTCCACCACAGGAACTGAAATTGTACTGTAACGCATAGACATTGTCAAGGGGTCTGTTATTATTTCCATTTCCTTGTTATTTCCTTGCTTTAGGCAGCGCCTCTAAATGTCAGCCCTGTTCAGAACCAATAATACGTTGCAGGTTCCTTCTGCATTGCATGCAGCGCTGTCAGTGAAGATTGGTCAAGCAAAGGTGTCGCAAGCAAGTGGGGAGAAGAGGACGTTTCAGAATTTGGGAGAATCTGTGGTGTACCACATGGTAAATTAGTACAGGGAAATTATTAAATAAATGTAATGAGGTCATAGAGCAAACATGTTTCCAAAGTGTCCTGCTTTGCAAAATACAACTGAAATCCAAAGTAGAACCCGCTCATTGGAAGTGTTATTGTGTGAAACATTGGGGGCCCAGTATGGGTCTGAACTTCTCTCAGGTCTTTTTTCTTTCTTCACATGTCTACAGTACTTCCATCACGTTTGTGTGTATAAATGAGTGTAATATCACGACTACCTTCGAGTTGAAGCTGTATGGAAGTATATATTAGTTACTTAATGCCATTTGTAAGATTAATTGCATTGTCACTACACAGAGCTCTTGAAGAGAGGTCAGTGTGGGAGGTGTTTTTATAATGGCCATTCAGAAGAGGTATATATAGGTTTGACTCACCTTTAAGCACTGGACTGGTCTCTGTTTTATCCACGTCCTGTTGATGTAGCTGTCTGAACGGACAGTATCCTCCTCTGACTTTGGCCAGCTTGCTCTTATCTTTATGAAGGCAGTTGTGGTTGTATCAAATGGGTAAAAAGGATGGATGGCAGAGTTCCAAAGGGTTTGAAGACCCCTGGCATCACCCGGGTGTTTGGCATCAATGGCCAATCTCTGCATTAGCCATCCCCTAATGTGTGATGTCAGCTCTGGCCCTCCAATCTCTTCCTACCACATGCTCTAATCTGCTAAAAAGACTTTGCACAACAGAAAGTCCCGGGTCCATTTAAGTTCCTGGTAAGGTAAATCTCATTTGCCCATTCACACTCACTCACTCGCCCAACTGTCAGTAGCAACTGAGGTTCAGTTTCTTGCTCAAAGACACATCGGCAGTTATCTGAAAATTCACTTTGTAAGCTCCCACCTCTGCCTGCTACATCAGCAGTGCGTGCATCCACACTTTTCGTTGGTGACTTTGGCTGCAAGCATGCTGGAGCAGCCAGGAGTGATGAAGGCTCGGGGAATTATGTGGTGACAGGAACTCTGTGTGGACTCCAGAGTTGGCAGAGCCCTACAGGGAGCCTCAGAGTGGAGTCACATCATCGAGCCCTGCTCTCAGTGCAGGAGAAGGGATGAAATATGAACTCCTTTTAATATCCTGCCTAATAACTGTGTTGACAAGCGCCATGAGTTACCTTCTGCAGGAATGTCGTGGCATTTGGATAATTAGCTGTAAATAGTATTTTATTATACCTCGCCATCGCACAGTAGTGGAGACGTTTTTATAGTAGTAAAGGTTAGGTGGTAATTTTGCTAGCCTTATTATGGAGCTAAATACAGGTCTCTCATAGGTGGTGGTGGGTCGCAGGGCAGCCGGCCGGGGATCCATGCCAAGAGAAGCACTGCAAGCGCTAGTCTGTCTGCACCAAGACCAGTTAATATACACTTTAAACTCATTCTGTCCCTGCCTGCATCCACTTGGCACCAATACTGGCTCATTCAGAAAGCCAGTAAGCTGTCTATACTCCTTTTGTGAGTGATGTTTGTTTTTACTCAGAGAACCTGGCAGGATTTTTCTTCTTTCTTTTTGAGAAGTGGATAAGAGGGACAGAGGTCCCACTCTGATGAACACGCACAAAAACTGATAATTGCTTTTCTTGTCGTAATGTTTGTGTAAACCACCTCAGTGACCGCACCACAACAAATGCCTGATTTTTGCCTGTTTTTTTTTTTTTTTTTTTTTCCAGGCCCCAAAAAATGAGGGTGATTTTATACAGCCCGGCGCAAAGTTATGTGCATTTTACTGTCAGGTTGTTGATAATGGGAAACAGCCTCAGGGAGCTTGAAAAAAGGAAACGGGTTAACAGATTTACATCTTTTGTTAACAAAAAAAGAATCTACAAGCCCAAAGTATCCAGTGTCACAAAATGTGATTTGCGTGTGAAAGGAGCATTATCATAGCATTTTAGCATATCAGTTGTGTTAACATCCCCTCATACTGAAGTAATTACACTGAAGTGATAGTAATGGCATTATTAGTTGTTTGAGTCTCCAATTAAACTGTTTCGGTGGCTGTCATTCCTGCTGGCTGGGGCTCCCTGTTGGCACAGGATCTGGCTCGCAGAGTAAATAGGAGTACAAAGCTGACAGCTGTCTGATAAATTATGCACAGCCCAGTGTTTCAGAGGTGCATACACGCACGCACGCAGGCACACACACACAGGCACACACACACACACACACACACACACACACACACTCACACACACACTGATCCTCACAGGCCCCAGCGGTACAGTTGAGAGGAACTGGAGACTCATTAAACTCCTCCACACGTTTAGTTTCTGTTTGTGCCCTGGTCCCTCCTCTGTGGGTTCTGTGTGTGTCTCCGTCTTGTGTGTCTGCCTTCTTCACACCTTCTTTTAACATCCCTTGTGTTAGCTCTCACTCCATCTTGCCGCTCCCGTTGGCTCATCTGGTATCTCCATTAACACGGGCGGCATCGTGGCTCCCTTCTCCACTCATATCCTGCCCAGATTAGAGGGCTGATATGAGGGCTCACAGGGACTCCGCTATGGCCAAAATCAACTCTTCTAATCCCTGTCTATGGTGACCTGCCTGAGAAAATGAATGCTTCACAAAGAAGTTTTCAGAAAAAAAGGTCTCTTGTTTAGCAGTTCAGAATGTCATCTTATTGTTGTTCTGCTCTCAAGCAGACTTTGCTTGTTAGCACTTTCTAATAAGGCACCCTTTGTAAAGGTTTTGTACCTGTTTTGAATTGATCATTTACTAATGTTTTATAGATCAGTTATAAGCCATTAATAATAATGTTGGGTTGCCATGTAGTGAAAAAAGATCTTTGCTTTTCCCTCTATTTAACTAGCTCATTAGTGAAAAGGGTGTTGTAGGGATTTAACCGTGCACTTCCATAAAGTTTAGAGACTTGCAAAAGACAAAATTGAAGAAGTGGAGATTGAGCTAGCTTGACTTGTGATTCTTAGTATGGGTCAAGCTCCAAAAATACTGGATTTTCATTCCCATAATACAACTCAGTAGCGTATTTTGTAAGACCCTCAATGTCTGATAAATGCCCATGTCTTAAGTCTACACCTCCAGATGTAACGCAGAAATGGCTTATTGTGAAGTTTGAAACCCATGACTCATATATGACTGACTTAGGTTTAAACTGCAGGCACTGATGGCTTATTAAAACGTGAACAAAACATCAAATCTCTTTCTTACAGTTTATAAACCCTTTATAAAAGGGGCCTTTGCTTTAAGTAGAGTCCCACTTCAGACTTTTTGAAGAGTCTGTCCATCCAGTCATGTCGGAAAAGGGAAAATGTAAGCATCGTACTGTTTATGTTATTCAGCACTTGAGGTTTCACCCCCCGAAAAGTATGAACAGTTGAGTAAAGTGGAAAGTCCTTTTTTTTTTTTTTCCTTCTGACCTCAAGCAACTTGACATGAAGTGACGTTAATCCAGCCTCCGCTGATGCACAGAACAATGACATCTATACAACAGACAAGACAGACTAGGACATTCTCTTCATGGATTTACAATATGTAGCCAATTTAGTTTTCCCCGTCACTCTATCGTTCCACATCCTCCACCCCTCCCCTGTTCCCCCCATCCTGCCGTCTGGACGGTGCATTAGAGTCGTGTGAGAGGATCAGACATCATGCTTTCTCCTTGTGTTATCACTATCAGCCATCAGTGTCCTGTTTCTTCACATGTTGCCACGTTGTCACCTTCTGCAGACTTTGTCTCCACGCCCTGTCAAGTCCACCATTAAAAAAATAAATAAAAAATTCTTTCTCCGTTCTGATCGCGATTCCCACGATGTAGAGATAAACGGCCTGGCATTTGGCCACATGGCAGGCTGAAATGTTGAGGTCAGGTTAATGTTAATTTCAGCGGATCTGCAGTGATGCCATCGTGTGGGCCCCAGACAATTAGGGTCACGTATATGCATTTACTCCTCAGTCACACACTGTAAATCTTCAGAGAGTCAATTAAAAGACTAGTTCAACATTTTGGGGAAATATGCATATTCGCTTTCTTGCCTTTAATAATAATCTGTACAAAAACCAAAGCGTACAAACAACAATTATCTCGTCTAACTCTCTTCAAGAAAGTGAGTAAGCACATTGGTCATTTAAGACAAAAGGAATTAATTATAGTTTGTGGGTTTGGACTGTTTGAACACAACACTCAATTAGAAGTCGTTCCCTCGTGACAGCCATTTTTCACTATTTTGTGACATTTTTTGAGGAAACAATTCCATTGATCAAAAAAAGAATCAAAATTGTAATTACTTGCAGCGCTGGTAGTAACTGTAAACTTTGCCTTTGGTAGCCGTATGCTTAAGGTGAAATTGAAAACTGTCCATTTTAGAATTTATGTGAGGAGCATAAAGAGCTCAGAGGGAGGGAAGACGATGTGTTAGAGAGTTATTAACCATACAGGGATGTGGTACGCTGCAGCGATCGCCACCTGATCCCGCTGTGGCTCTAGTTAAAGCCACGACTCCTAAACTGGGCCCAGTGGGACGCAGAAACAACACCAGGCAGCCTCTATGAATACGAATGATCCAACCAAGCATAGATCAAATGCACAGGTCCCAAGCACTACATTGCTAATTGGGAGTGGATGCGGTAACCTCTGACCCCTTTTTATCTTTAAAAAAAAACCCAAAACAAAACAACAAATGTTGACGTTTATTATACCAAACCGCATGACATTATTATCGTTTGGTCTAGTTCCCGCTGAGATAGAAACCTCTGACACTGTCACCGTCTAGACCAGTAATGAATAAAAGCTGAAGTGTGTGTGTGTGTCTCTCTGCTGAGCCCGGAGATCAAACCACACCACAGGGACGGAGAGGGCAAGAAATTTAATCAGCAACACAAAATTAAATCTGTGAACACAATGACGGACAGCGTGCAGACACTCCATCCTTGAGGCTGAACAGGTCCGCACTCGGCTTCTCTGCTCCATATGTTTTGCTGCCGCTGATTGTTCGTTAATACGCACATTTTTACTGCTAGAGCTGCCGTAACCTTTAGTGCAGTCGTTCGTATCAGAGCGCTGTCTCCGTTTTGACTTTGTGAATGGGATAATCTCAGTGTGAAAGAAAGATTAGTTGGGCAAGAGCGCCGGCTAAAAAACTCTCCACTGATCCCAGCCCCGGGCACAACAGTACAGCTAATGTGAGCGTAGAATTAGTTTTCATGCTACGCTGGATGAAAGTTTGAGCCTAGCGCTCGGACAAGCGAAGCCTGCAGTAATTATTAATGATAAAGTTCACACAGATACCTTCACAGTCTGCCCGAGGCAACTTATTGTCACCATCGCTTCTTCCGCCTCAGGGATCTTATTTTAAGATCTCTCTTTTTTTAAAAATTGTCCAATATTGTGTGTGGTTACATTGTGGGAAAAAGATGAGAATTTATTCAAAGACAGCCTTTGATTAATAGCGGTTGGACAGAGTACAAACATATAGATTAAATGGAAAAGTGAAATCTCATCTGCCAAATTCCCATCCGAGTGTTTTTTTTAAACGTAAATTGGAAGCTGGGGAGGCTTAATAGAAATAGCAGTCTGATAGAATTTTAAACAAAACTTTCCTTGAGGCAGGTATTTTGTTTTTTTTGCCAATACATAAATTATGCCACAAAAGCCTGTGGCAGTGCATTTAACAAAATGATGTAGCAATAATAGTCTACCAAAAGCTTCCAGAAATGCTACACATACTGTCACACCAATGTACAATATGAGTTGCGCTCAATTTGTGCAGCAACAGTGGGCATTACAGAGTTCATTTATTTAGTTTGAAGTATGGCCAGCATCAGTTGACATCACGGAACAGTTTTAATTTTTTTTGTTTTTTCCTGATGTCATTTTTTTTTTTTTTTTTTCACCTTCAGGCTTCACGTTTTGTTTTAGGTGACATTTGAAAAAATTTACATGAAATTTGCTTGACATTTGACTGGAAACCTTGGAGTCTCGCTAATAATGCGGCTGTCTTGGAAAAGCGCTGGAGCTGTGGAAGCGCTGATAGATAGGGATCAGTGGACACATCTGGCAGGAGGAAATACCACTATCACCGGCAGTCAGGGTCTCTCCCTCAGGATCATCCCCCTCCTGCCGTGAAATCTATCCAGGTATGTGGCTTAACACCGTGGGCTTAATTTGAAGCAATCCTTCGTATTTCGCAACGAGAGTGAGATCTAATCGTGAAAGGGCAAACAGAGACATCATAGGGTTGAATACTGCACACCGGCTGCAGGGGTATTCACACTGTATCATATCTTCTGCCTTAGTTTTCCCTCTCTGACCCCACAAACCAACAGATTGTAGCCCTTCTTGCCCCTGTTGGGCATTTGTCGTAGCTCGGCTATGTGGCACCAGAGCAAACAGCAGGACGGATGCCCGGCCTGGCTTATGCAGCCATACCCTGCACACAGGGCAGCAGACACAAAGAAGGACCCAGAGAACTGTACTGTACAGCACTAAGCACAAGATGCTCCGCTGGGTAAAGTTTGTCCGGCTGCACTAGAGAGTGCCAGCATAAATATTTATCTGGTTTGTTTGTTTTCCCCTGGCTTTGCGCTTGTTTATTTGGAAAGAAATACATGAGGAAAGAATGCTCAGTGTCTCTTTCTGCTGGATTAGTATACCAGAGGTCACCAAGTGCTAATTTAACTGGGGCACGGAAAGGGTACGCTGTAACAAAGCTGCACAGCATACCATTGGACACATAAGTCAGACATATTTAATGCTTAATCCATTGTCACAGATGAACGTCTTCTATTTTATTTGATGGAGACAGTGAGAGGAGGGGAGACAGAGGGGTATGCCGTGCAACACTGTTCCAATCGCCGGCTGTTCCAGTAACAGTTGCGGTTGACCATACGGCCACGTGGCATGCACTGTAACCACCCGGCTGCCAAAGCGCTCCACAGATGAATGTCTTCTTGTCGCACTTTGGATTTCAAATTAAAAGTATGGAACTGTTAACCGACAGGCTTCTGGGACCCCTAGAGAGCGACACGTTAGTCTTGTCACGAAATGAAAAGTCTTTCTGTCACTCAACTTGTTTCTGCACTATAGATCTAATGATATTTATGAATTTAGATGCTTCTTTGGTAAACCCCCAGTCATGAGTTACCCCCCCCCCCATGAATAATCAGTGAGCGGCTGCTTAATAAACATGAGGGGGTGTGCATAGCCGAGCTCCAGTACTGGCCTCCGTAAGCTCAGCAGAAGGCTGGGAGCGCGTCGGAGAGGGAGGGAGCATGTGAGGCAAGGAGTAAAGGGGTGTGTGTGTGTGTGTGTGTGTGTGTGTATGTGTGTGTGTGAGAGAGAGAGAGAGAGAGAGAGGGACGGAGAGAGAGAGAGAAGAGGCTGACTGGAGAGAGAGAAAGAGAGAGAGAGGCTGAGTGGAGAGAGATACAGCCACAAGCTGGGGGGAAGTCAATCCTGTTAGCCAAAGTCGTTGTGTGGCTGAGGGGGGAAAAAAAGACACAGAGAGGACAGAGGCAGTCAGTTCAGAGAGGAGGAGATATCTGCTGCTTCTCTCTCCCTGTCTGGGTGGCTGGAGGGAGAGCCTGGATGGTGTGATCTCCTCCACCATGGGATGCAGCCTCTGTACCCTGCAGAAGCCTGAGGAGCAATATAAACTACTCTACGAAGTCTGCCAGGTACTGTGACCAAGCCTCGGGAAGACTTTTCGAGACTCTTTTTTTAGGTTGTTTTCTTGTACTTTCAGCAGTTTTGGCAAGAGCCACAGTCAGTTTCAGTACTTTATCTGTGTTCTCTGACATTGCTCGGCTCATGTCTCTGGGGTCACCGGCAGAGTGGTAGTAGAGTAGAGTGGAGTGAAGTGGAGTGGAGTGGAGTTGAGTTGTTGCCGGAGCTGCTGCAGCTGAGCAGCCTGAACTCTGGCCGCAGGGGTCAGCGAGGGGTGGCGCGCTGTGCTTAAAGGAGGGGGTGATGACGGGGTGACAGCTCTCTATGTGTGTCTGCTAGTGTGTGCCGATCACTGCCCACCTCCTCATTGTCAACTGAATGCTGACTCGGGAGCTTTCTGGCTCTAACCCCCGTTTGACTTTCACTAAAGTTTATATTTAACACTCCAGTGCTTGTTTTGCACATTTTTTTCCTCCAAAGAAAACAGGGCAGGCATGTTATAGATGCACCATTAACACACAGGGAGAATGTTTTCACCAGAGCGGTTACAGAACTGGTTTCATCATTTGTTTTTTTAAAGTGTCTTTTAAACAATACTTGGGCACTTGGGTCCTGATTAGTGCAGGAACAATTCATTGATCAGCTAAAATTGAAATGACATTAATCAAGCAAAAATGCCAAACATTTTCTGGTTCGAGCTTCCCAAATGTTTATAATTACTACTTTTCTATGTTTTATATGATTGTAGATTGAATATATTTGGATTTCAGACTGCTGGTCAAGCAACATGGAGATTTGATTGGCATTTTCACTGTTTTATACTTGAAATTCAAAGGATCATTTAATTTGTGGGTGTGATTTATTTGGAAAAGATAGATCTATTTTTTGATGGACATGTTAAAAATGATCAAATGCCATTTTTGCTTTATCCAACTTCCCCAGAAGTTTCAAAGCAATGAACCATCCTCTGTTTGTCTGTGTGAACATTGTCTGCCTCTTGATGAACTCAGTATGAACCCACCTTCTCCTGCTCTGCTCTCAAAATCATTTGATTCTGGATTGTGGCATAAAAAGGACAGTGTTTCATGTTTAAGTCAGTGATTGTATATTCCTTCAGTGGAGAAAATGTGGGCTTATCATTTGCTCAGTGACTGGCACATTGTGCCCCAGAACAAAACCTACATTCTCTGTTCTTCGCAGGCTTTACTGCGGTGTCAACTTTAATTAAGACAAAACAGTCAGAGTGCTGGTTTATACATCTGAGAGTATTTGTCTCGGAGTGCCAGTCCGGTCTAATGAGTGAAAACCCCGGCCCGTCTGACAGCAGACAGTGTACGACTCTGGCAGCCTGTGTCTTTGAGGAGCGGTTTCTGTAACGCACTCAAATCTGTTTTTGTTTTTTTTTCTCTCTCCTTCTTTTCATCCATAATGGACTCCAGCCAAGTGCTATCCTCCCATCACACCAAATCACATCTCCATTTACTGCACAGGGTGCCGGGTGGCTAGTGGCTTGTTTAAATGAACGTAATGATCAAGCTCTCTGTGGATCTCGCTCATTATTCTCCCCCCCAAAAAAACGTCTGCCTCCCGTCATGGGGAGATAGACATTGTGCCTGCAAATAGTTTCTCTTTGATCAGGTCTGTTTAAAAAAAAAAAAAAAAAAAAAAGACTAAGAGGTTTTGGCTTGCCTCAAAGAAAAGATGGGTTTGATGCAGTGGCATAATAAATGGATTCTGGGTGCTAATATTGGGGTCAGAAAGCCCTCCACTCCCAGCCACCCACTAATAACAGCAGAAACATGGTGTGGGGAAGAGGGCTGTCACTTCTTTTGTTCTGCTTTCCCTTCGGTCACTTGTCATCTTGCCTGTCATGATCCTGGATTGGCAGGCTGTTCGACAACTCCTGTTTTCTCACAGCAGCTCTTAACTTCTGCCAGTTACTCTGTTTGCCCCTAAGGCTCTGCAGAGAGAGTCAGTGTGCCGGGTTTAACGTGACGAGCCATTTGTCATTTTGTTTTCCTGCAGACGAGCCAGTCAACTCCCCCGCCTGACAGCAGAGATAACACAGATGATTTCTGGTGCGCTGTGAATGTATATTCCATTATAGAAGGTTAATAATATTGATGCTCTTGGAAGAGTCATGGTAGGAATTTGTCATTCCACCCACGTCTTGTCTGGGACATGTTTTCTTTTCATAATTCCCAGGTGGTTTTTCAAAGGTGGAAACCGTGAAATACCTTTTTTCTTTAGGGCTGCAACTAATGGTTATTTTTGTTATCGATTAATCTGCCGATTATCTTCTCACTTAATTGATTAATTGTCTATGAAACGTGAGGCAATAGAAAAATGTCCATCACAGTTTTCGAGAGTCCAAGCTGACACCTTTTAAAAGTCCTGTTTCGTCTCACCAACAGTCCAAAACCCAAAGATACCAAGTTTGTACTCGCAAACAACAGTGAAAAAGCAGCAAACCCTCACCTTTCTTAGAAAAACCTGTCTCAAAGCAAAGCAAGGCATCATTCAACCAACCTTTTCCTTGATGTTGGCTCAGATGTGAGAAACAAAAGAATTGAAAGGTATACAAATGTTTTTCTGTCAGTCAGGTGGTGAGAAGCACAGCTCTAGTTTGGATGTCTCTATTTGTGGTGCTGAACAGGCAGAGCCATAAACTGTAGACTTGAGTCAGGCCGAAGTTCCCAATATGAAGTCTTGATAGTGTGAGAATTGATTCCTTGGGATTTGTGTGCCTTAAAACTTGACGTGAGACTCTAAAGCAGTTCTGACCTGTTCCAACGCTCACAATTTGCATATTTAATTTCCCTGTAGCCCAAAGAGTGATTGAATTACAGTAATAATACAATTAGGAGCTTAATAGTCTGTTTACCCCAAATTGTGGCCTTTGGATAAATATATCACAATGATCGATCTAAGACGGCACACATTACAGAGCAGGCACCACTATCCCAGCCCTCTGACACACTTTGTATGTTTAATCATTACATGGGTCCTATTAGAAGGTGCATCCATAACCTACAACTGCTACCACTGGTTAACGATGGCCCAGTTCATTGTGCCTGCGTTCACCTTGTGTAATTGGAGTGCTGCAGGTTATTGCAAAGCTTTTGCAGTTGTGGTGTGATTGTACAGCACAACTTTTATATTTTTAAGGTTAATTTTAAGTTTTACAAACTGCACTGGAGCCACTGGTCTCAGCTATGCTGTCAAAGGTCAAAGTCAGTGGAACCCAGTGCTGTGGTATTGTAATGACAGTCATGGTCAGATACAGTTGAAGGCTTGCATGTCACATTTACTCAGGCTTGAGTCTTGACTTGGGTCTACCCTGAAGCACTTGCAGCTTGATTGGAGTCTTGCTCAGACAGACTTGAAACATGAAAGACTCGGTGCTCATTTCCTACCAAACATTAGCACTGGTTCTCTGCGAGGGTTTCATGAAGTGTGTCTGCTGCCGGGCTTTCTCTGGTCATGGCCACAGGACACGCAAACCTTTTCTCTGCATTAACAGTATTAAGCATTGGTGTGGCGCTGTGCCTCTCCATGGTATGGTAGATGGCGGCGGGTGAAATCTGTGTGAGCGCGTCCCTAGCTTGTGCATCTGGGGAGGATTCTGGGAGGCTGATAATACAGGCAGATCCTCTTGATCAGTGAGCCTGGCACAGCGCCCACTCTGCTCTCTCTCTGAGGACTTAATAATCCATGAACACTTGAAATCTTTCCAGTTCATTAAACACCTTAGCTCCAAGTCCCATGTTGGAAGCGTGGAAAATATGGTCTTACACTGTTTTATAAAAGTCAACATGCGTCATTTTTTACCTGAAGGCAAAAAGGATTTTATCAATCTTGGCAGGTTTAAAAGTACTTGCTTGCCTTGGTAACTTTAGTCAGTCTGTTTGGATAGAATTAATTAAGAGCTTTGGTATCTGCAGACATTATTTTCTCAGAGGAATTGCATGTATGTGAATTTCATGAAGTTTACATCACTGAGTGTCAACAGAACCATACTGGAGATCAAACATCGTTAAGGTCCATTAAACGCAGCCAACATGGCATTTTGAGATAAGTGTTTTCCCTTTTCCGTGATGATCATTAAAGGCCTGAGCTGCAGCGAGCTCAGCGCTCCCTTTCAAACTTGACCCTTCTGACAGCGGCGAACCCCTCGATCCTTTCTTCAAAGCTAAAGGTAAGCACCATGTGGAGATGTAAGCTCAGCTGCTTTTGTCAGGCACTTCAAGGTAGAGGCCTTGGAAACTCTGTTTGACAGTCGTAGGGCTTTAAATCTCTCCAGAAGCACTCTGTAATGGCTGCGGCGCCGTGCTGCGGCTCTTACAAGACCCGAAGCTTAATTAGAGCGGCAGCACAAGCTGGCTACTGAGGCTCTGATCTGTGCTGAACTGATCTGGACTATTGTTTGTCGACTAAGTCCTTCGCTTTCTTAGGTCTCTCTGTGTCTCTCTCTCTCTCTCTCTCTCTCTCTCTCTCTCTCTCTGTTCCCTCCCAGAGGAACGGCATCTTAAGGCAAAAATGACTGATCTGCTGAGCAGCGGAAGTTTACAAATGAGCTCGCCGGGAACATTTCCTATCAGAAGCTGTCCAAGTGCCACTGCCTAATTAGCCATATTTCTGATTGAAGGCTGTAAAGATGTCATGCTCAGCTTATGAAGCCAAGTTGTCATAGCGCCAGATGGTCTCAGTGTGACTTCTCCTGAACCAGATAGAAATAAATTGAAATATGTGTACAAGACAGCCCATCATCCCCTCAAATTCTCTGCCCCCGTGCCCCACTGTCATCTAAGCAGTCACCAGAAAAGGGGGAACCAGCAATGATGCAGCTCGGCCCGTTTCGGCCCCCCCAGCCCCTGCTCCTGTAACGAGGCTTGACACAGACGGCGTACGGAGACAAAGCAGGGATCCAACATGGCCACTGGAGCCTGACACTGTGTGTTTTTTAATAACGGCTAAGATCGGCCCTGGTGTGCCGTCACATCTGTTAAACACTGGAGCAGGTGGCTGGCTGCCACGGGGGAGCACTCACGGGAGCCTGTGTACTTACTGTCAGTCCAAAGCAAATGACAAAGAGGGATCACAGCCACAACAGAGATATAACAGCACCCTGACAATGCAGCAGGCCAAAAGTGAGAAAAACCAGCAGAGATTGTGCAAACCAACGTATAAGTGAGCTTTGAGAACATATTGAAACGTACAATTGATGTAACATATAATAATGTTGCTAGGATACTAGAATGTTTCTGGATTTACTTACTGACTTTTGCATCAATGTGATGAAATACCTTGAATTTAACTGGTTCAGCCCAAAACAGACATTCACATCAGGTTTCTCAGTAGAAGTTCCAGAAAGTGTACACAATATATATCAATATCACAATATAAAGTCACATATAACCACATCACCCACCCCTGCCATAGATGGATGTCGCTCCATATACAAGATGTCATGGGCAAATGATAACAAATGACTCAGTGTCACTGTACTCATGGATGTCAAGTCCCATGAGTCTTAGATCGAGTCAAACTGTAGCTATAACTTGTGTGTGTGTGTGTGTGTGTGTGTGTGATTGATGTGTAACCCATGTCTGCTCCCGTCTTTCCCTTCTTCCAGTGGAGTATATCTCTCTGAAGCTCTGTTTGATCGCTGTTGGAGCAAACTTGACTTTGAACAAACAGACTTGGCCCTGGCATTGAGCTCAGTGTGCCGTCAGCCCTCACAGGGAATAGGTGTGTATGTTTATTGTGTGTGTGTGTGTGTGTGTGTGTGTGTGTGTGTGTGTGTGTGTGTGTGTGTTTTGAGCTGAGAGGGAGAGGGATAGCCTGGGGTAGTGGAATGAGATAACTGTGCTAATGAAGCATGATACAACCCTGGGTCCCGTTGGCTGATATTACCTGATATTACTATATACCCCGTTCTCATATCTGTGCTGAGGGGCAGAGAATGATGTACTCTGGTCAGGCAATCTTCCCCAGCCTCCTTCACGTATCCGTGAGATGCTTCAAGTTATCAGTTTGTGTGTGAAGTTTAGTAGCCCTTAGAGGAAGCATTACTGTATGTACCGTATCTCACTAACCTAACACAATCGATGAAACAGGTGATTGTTAAAGGACTTGAAAGTCAAAGAAAAGGTATGAAAAAGTCAAGTAAAGTTCACACCTTCAATGAGGCTCATGAGACCAGACAGAGGGAGCAGAAAGCAGACTGGAAGTGATTTGGGTTCTTAATTGATCAACTGTCTCGTGCGGAAATCAGATTAGGTGAAAGTAAACAGTGGCGTGTCTTTCAGTCAGCATTAAGGTTTTTAGCTGTTTGTTCGATAATCCCCGGTAAGCTTGCACACTGTGTTAAATAAAGGCTGTTTTCAAGCCTCACACCACGGAGAATATTCTGTCCACTCAGTTAAAAGGACAACATGTGCAGATTTCAGGACATATACACAAGTGTGCAGCGTCCGCACACCCACTGAGAAATCAGTGGCTCGTCCTTGAATTTTATTTCTTTCTTTCTTATGAAAATGGGTAAAAGTGAAATAAAAGACGGATTAACTGTGTTTTTTAAGTATAATGACCCACATTCAGACTGCCACTCAAACGTTATATAGCGCCCCCCGCCCCCCCAAGTCTTTAAGTCTTCAAGTCTTCATGCTCTCTATCACGTCAGCGCTCCTCTCTGTTCCGAAATGCAGACTTTGAAGAATTCGTCTCAGAAGTGTATCCGACCAGAAAGAGCGCCCCGGCTCTCAGGGCTCTTTAAACTACTTGTCTATAGAGTGAAGTTCACAGGGTTTCCTCTGCCCGGCTCAGAAAGCCACCATTTGCCTGGCAGAGTCTCCATTCTGTTCAACTCGCTGCGTTTCCCTGAGGAACAGAAACACTGGCTCTTTAATGATGTTCTTCTCCTCTTTATTAAAGGATTACGTGGTGATTGAATTGCTGTATCAAAGACTAATGTTACACAACACAGTCAGTGAATTGACTTAATATCCTGCAAAGGCTCGTCTGTGTGACAATGATTAGAACAGGGGGTTGTGTTACTGGCACGGTGGCTTTTTTGATGCGCATGTGCCGTGGGCCACGCAGCGCAGGACTGAATCCGGAAGCTCGTTTTTTGGCTTATTGGTTCTGCAATCAATTTTCATTCATAATGAAATCAAGGACCTGTTGTTTTCAAGACATTTTGCTTGGTAAACCTGCCACCATTGTCATTGTAAACAGCACATGTGGCAGGACAGGCATAGCAACAGTAACTAAGAGGAGCTTGGCAAACGGTCAGTTCAATTTTATATTCACTTATACTGATTATTGTATTGTTACTTGTTTGTTATTAGGGTTCTCATGAATAAGAAAGCTCATTTCCAATGAGACTGCCTGATTAAATAAAGAATGGATGAAAAGCCGAGGCAGCCTCACCATCTCATCCACCATAATATAGCGATAATAATGAAAGAGATTGAGCTTGCTGCCTAGCCAGATAAGCATCTTTGGCAGCAGGTTAGCAATCACTGAATAGACACACATGCACGCACACAAACACACACACACACACACACACACACTCGGATTCCCACATCAACAGCTCAATCCAGCTTGATTTTCGTGCCATGGAAGATACCGCGCCGGGGCTCACCCCTGCTCCCCCTTATTATTACCCAGACGGCTGAAGACCGACATAGCTATCACATGAGGGGTTGAGGAAAAATCCTGAATTGCTCTGAAACAGCCTTAACCAAACCCTGTGCACAGATACAGGTCCCCGATTCCACTGTTGCGCTAGAGGTCAAACAGGATATTTTAATTAGAAGAAAATGGGCTGCGAGTAACAAAGCCACAGCTGTGTAAATTCCACACCAGACACAGCAGACGTGTGAGTTAGACCTAGTTAGTGTTCCTTTAAGTAGGGCCTTGCTGCCCTCTTGTCATTAAAATGGATTTAACAGGGACCCCTCTCGGAGGATGCGCCAAAGGTTGACAGAGTAATTTCTGCGCGGCAGTCATCATTGCGTTGTGTCAACCTGAGCAACAACTCAAGTGTGCAAAGGCAAATCTAGCCTTGAATTACAGTTAAGGAGCTATTCAGAGTACCAAAACTGTTCGAAGTCTGGTTTCCTCGGCTTAGCCTGATGTAAATGGAGTTTTCTGCTCCTCCCAACCAGCTGAACTGCGGCTGGGTTCAGGCGCAGGGTTAACATGGCATAGTTGGAGAGCCCAGCGGTGGTGGAGCCTTGTGCATTGTGTCAGGGGAGTGTTGTGTGTTTTTTCCCAGTGTGCCGCAAAGGGCCGCTCCGTGTCAGAGGTGAGCGCGGTGAATGGGGGTCGTGGGACCCCCGCCACAGCTGGGAGGAGACTCCCCCCATTGAGAGCACTGAGGCAGAATGCTCCGGGGCTCAACAAGACGGGGGCTAAAGGCTTTGTCTCTGCTTCGCTGCCTTCAAGCAGCCCTGGGATTCCTGGCAACCAGGTTTGACTGCTGGAGCCTGCATGCAGAGAGAGGAGAGCACAAAGGCGCTTGTATTCCTCAGCTGATGTACAACACCGTGGCTCGCTGTGGGAAGCAAAGATGGCGGAGGATGTGAGGTCCGGTGTGATTTTTAGGAAGCCTTATTACTGATACCAGCAGCAACAACAAATAGGAACTTAGATGTCTTATTTCATATTGTGATGTTACTTGTTTTGGTTGGGTTTCAGCTCACAGTCAAGGCCGGTTTTTCTTTGCTGCAGTGCTCTTAAATCTCAAGGTTTTTTTGGTTGTTTTTTTTTTCCTATTGGATTTCTTACATTAGTATTCTGTGATATGATAACTCTTTTTTCAATGTCAAATTATTCAGAGCAAACTGCAAATAGATGAGCTATTAATTTTTGATGTAGAAGAAGTAGAAGTTTAAGTCCGCTGAGATGATCCAATTATCCTGCAGGCCCAGGATTAACATTAATCTGCTCTGGTTATTAGTGGGCACATAGCCTCTTCTAACTTCTGCGTCAAGTTCCCTCCTTTGCCTTCTTCGTCCTTTCTCTAAGCACACACACCCGAGCCAAGTGCTTTTGGTTTCTGCGTGTACTCCTTTTACAGGAATACGTACTCAGCTTTTACATTGTCTGGGTCAAAGTCAGGTTTTGTATATACACAGCATTCATTCCCTAGAGGCGATTTAATATTGCTGCTACTCCTTACGTGCAGCACCACAGTTAAGTCTGAAAACTATGCCATGAATTTGAATGAGACCAGCCACAGCCGCAGGCAGGCGCAGCAACCAGCCGCATGTTTATCACAACAGCAGTCCTCAAACACGAACCTGCTTGTATGTTAGACGTCAGGTGGATCGAAATGGGACACTAAAGATTTATGACAGATCTAATGATCCGCACTAGTCGCTCCTGCTGGCGAGTCGCTTCATTATAAGGAAGCTTTGAGCATGCGCGTGTCTGCGTGGGAGAGGCAGGAGGAGGGGAGCGTTGAGTCTCGAGCCCCCAGGCTGAGATCCTATCAATACTTTCAACACATCCAGGAATCACAAACCAACCAATTCCGTGGGATGTGGTGATTGAACGCTGAACAGCAGCTCTGTGTAAACCCTGATAAAGCGGACGGCCAGCTATAGACCAAAGGACACAATATGCATGCAGGCGGCCGCAGGGGACTTCAAGTCTAAAGTTCACTAGGTTACTGCTGGTTTTGGGCTTTACATCTCCTCTTCTTGTTCCCAAAGTAGATGCTTTGGTGAACTTATAGTGACACGGTGGCATTTGGGCCAAAGCAAAATAAAAATCTCAAATTTAATTTGTGCGCTCAGCCTGACATTTTGGACAGCATTGATCTGTGTGCAGGCTTAAATCGTCTTTATTTAATTTTAAGTTTCGCTGGATCCGGTGACACATTCAATGGGGAGCCGCGTCTGCGCTCATCATTCATCTGCACACAGAGGCCTTAAGTGGCTCAACCAAACTTAATTAGCCCCTTCTCTGCGACGTGCCGCAGCCTTTTGCCCAAATGAATCTTTCTCAGGTTAGCACGCGGCACCCGCTCCACTGTCTCTGACAGGAGGTCAAATTTATCCTCTGCTGAGAAATTACTCTGCTAAATGGGGGCTCCTCCGTGAAGCCTCGGCTAATGACCTCGATTAATTAAAGAGAGACTTTTCCTAATTAAGGTCTTACTCTACGTGGTCCGACTGTGACCCTGTAAAACAAGCTGAGGCAGTAATGAGTAATTTCTCAAACAGAATATGGCTGTTTGTGTGGGCACAGTGCTTCATGTGGGGCCTTAATAATCAGAGATAATGATGACATCCGTTTGGAATAATAAATATTGTCTTCAGTCAAGAGATCACAACACCAAATGGGGAAAAAAAGCTTTTGTGTCTGTATGATTTCCTTCCTGTTTCTACTGCGTCAGCTCACCATACACGATCCTTAACAAACGTCGCTGATTCGTTTCTCTCTGCTCCTCCCTCCAGGTCAATGGCAAGGACCTCTCCAAGGCCACCCACGACCAGGCGGTGGAGGCCTTCCGCACCGCCAAGGAGCCCATCATGGTCCAGGTTCTGCGCCGCGCCCCGCATCCCAAGCTGGTCAGCCCGGCCGCCGACTGCCAGGTCTCGGACATCAGCACCCAGACCGACATCACCCTGCAGCACATCATGGCCCTTACAAAGCTGCCCCCCGCTTCACCCCCCATGACGGAGCTGGAGGAGTATCTGCTTCCAGAGGAGTAAGTACCCACTCGGTCCAGGAAGAACTGGAGAGAGATCCCTGCTTAAATGGGCGCAGATTCAGTTTGAGTCGTGGCTCAATCCTTGGCCAGTACAGTGATATTACAGTAGATGGCTTAGAAATTGAACCAGTAGCATATATTCTGTATAGATCTCTGTACTGTCTCACAGGAAAAACATACACACAATACATACAATGAACACATCGTCACACATATACATTCTAGCCTCACATATATCCCCACATATGCTTACATACCCATGTGCACACGCACATTATACACAGGTCACTAGGGAGTTTTATTTAGTGGTGCCATGGCAAAAGGGGACTACTGAAATCTGCCAAAGCAGACCCTCCTCCACTTTAAAGTCCCATATCTGCAGCTGTGTCCTATATCTGTCTCCGTAGATCATTACCTATGTTGCATACATGCACAAAACCACTGTTTAAACCACCTGGAAAATGATAAAGAACACAGAAATATTCTCTTCAATCACTATAGAAATTCACGATTGCCCAGCTAGCCCAAATGTATTGGCTCAACAGTGGCCATCTGGCATACCTGGGTTTCTGGACTCCTGTCAGACTGGGGATGAAGCATTGGGCTGTGTTCAAACAGACAACAGCATTAAAAAAAAAAAAACAGCCTCCTCAGTCACATGAGTGTGAGGAGGTGCTGATGCAGAGGGCCCTGGATTAAAGGTTCTGCCTGGCTCAACTTTTGCCACTCAAGGTATATTAGTTTGTACTGTGAATGCTGTATTTGTACAATTTACCTCAGGACCGTTGCGATGAAAGACAACATTATTGTTGCTGTGATTACTTTGGAGTTGTAAATCCGGTCTCAGAGTGTATTATGTAAGTGTTTTGGAGCCTTCAAACTGATGGATTTATTTACTCAAACCAGCACTTCTGGATCGTATTTCATCATCTTATCTGTACCTGAAGCAAGCCCCTTGTGTTTTTTTTCCACTTCTGAACGCCTACTTAGGGCTCGATTCCACAGTTGTCTCTGACCCACAGCTGGACCAAGTGCTTTTAAAGTGGAACTGATTCTGATTTGGAGCCCAAATCTGCCCAATCTACACCCACAAAATTCAGCCACGAGTTTCGTCCTGCGGTGCACGCTCAGTCGAAAAATATTTTTACCATCCAGGTAAAAAGAAGTCTGACCTGAAACTTTAAAAGTTTAAGACTTTAAAGTCCACTGTTGAGTTGGGTGTATTGCCGTGGTAACAAAAGGACTATTAAGCATGTTTCCAATTCTTTGGTGTCAGAACTCAGCAATGTTAAAAAGGTCACTTCACTCACAGACACAATCAACCTTTCACCTTAGCAGTTAATTAATAGAGCGACACCTTATCTTTTTCTCCAGACCACACTGCTGTGAACACACAGGATGTGTCTGGAGTTTGAAGGGAAAATGTCCCTGTCACTTACTGGAGATGACAGCTCCTCCCGGGCACAAAGCCGCATTAAAATGATGGTTCAGTTCATTTGGATTTGCATATTCTTATATTGCAGCTATTGTGTGTGTGTGTGTGTGTGTGTGTGTGTGTGTGTGTGTGTGTGTGTGTGTGTGTGTCGGGGTGGCTGGTTGGGTGTGTGTCGGGGGGGTTAGGCCCTGGAGCTCAGAGAGTCTGGCCATATTTTACACTCTGTGGCAGCAGCAGTTGCCCTTTAATGAATAATCGTGATTCCTTTAATTGATTTCTGAGTCAAATTAATAACACAGCGTGTTCATTTGTGATTAGCCTCCGGGTATAGTTTCAGTATATCTGATTCAAGAATGATTTCTACATTGAGTTCTTATTACTTCCTCTCTATTTCTCATTTAATTTTCAAACTCAGGGGGAAAATTAAATCCCGATTGACAAATGTGTAAGGAAATGATTTGTTTGTTTTTTGTCTTTTCTTCTCAGTTTTATCTTATACTCTTTGTCTCGTCTCAGGCATCCTCCAGGTCATGCGTACTTTGACCCCAACGACTTCCTGGAGGGCATACAGCAGGACATAGAGCGCGAGGAGCTGGAGTATGAGGTAAACACCAACTCCCTACCTCCTTCCCCGCTCTCCTCTCAATGAAGATCTACACTCAGACAGCAGCGCATTATTGCTACACGAGCGAACCCAAGGTCGCCTCTGTGTCTCCAGCCCAATGGCCTTGCTAGCGACCACAAGTCCTGATACATCACAGTTATTGATGGGGCACTCTCCCTGCGCGCAGACACTGAGATGTAGGCCAGACTGGAATCGAGTTGCTTGTTTGTTCCGGCAGATGCACAACGGCGACATCATTACTTATTAGTGACATGGCTTAATAAGTCTTCCTCTGCTCCTACACAGTGGAGATGAAGCCCGGTGGATAATTAGATGGCAAAGATAATATGTCTGCGGTGATGAATCTGATGATGCCCGCTAACAATGCCTGGATGAGGCCGTGATCAAGCCTCTGTTGTCCTCCGTCAGTGACCTCCTCCGACCTCGACACCCCCTCCTGTTATACCCCAGCCACCTACTGCTTGATGTTAATGCTATCCACCATCCAGTGATGCTCTTTTTGTGCAAGATCAGTTTCATTTCATGTCCCGCCTCAGTATACATCGTAATATCATGTTTCTAATTTGAAAAGATGAAACACATACTTCTTCATGTGTGCAGATATAAATAAAACAAAGTAATACACACATTAACTTCAACATCGTTTGTTCCCCTTAAACCAGTGTTGCCAAGTATGCATTTCATTACATCATTTATTACATAATAATGTATCTGTTTATAATATATAAGAGTTATAATGGTGCCACCTGATAAAATCACTAGATTGAAACAAGTTAGAAGTTACTGAGGAGTTCGGAAAGACTTCACGTTCACAAACTTGGCAATAGATTTCTCTCGGAGTAAATGTATTTCCCCAAATGCCAAACTATTCCTGAGCTGCAGTTTTGGGGGAGTTTAACCCTTGCAGAGCCCTGTCCTCCGCCCTCAGAGAACAGCGCTGCTCGTATCATTATCTGTATCTGTGAGATTACAGGTGTTGACAAGTGAAAAACGGGACTCTGCCCGTCTGCCGTCCACAGCACCATCTCTCATCCTGTCAGCCGGCCTGTAAGAAAGCCAGTGGCTTCCCTGCGTCCAGCTGAAAGATTCATTACAGTGATTGATGGATCACTGTTGCTCTATGATCCCATTTCTTAGTCAATATATATTCAGTTCATCCAAAAACACATGAACAAATATACAACCATTATTTGCTCAGTCTTAAAAAAATAATTATAATTTCAGATGTATGGGTTATTCATTTATGCACGTGTCTCACCAGGAAGTGGATTTGTACCGAGCCAATATCCAAGACAAGCTCGGCCTGACGATCTGTTACAGGACTGATGATGAGGATGAGGCTGGGATCTACATTAGTGAGGTATGTGGCACTGGGTAGCTCTCAACTCTACTTCAACAGTAAAATAGCAACTGCTAAAACTGTCAGCAGTGATGATGTTCACTTTAACTCTGGAAGAAATATCCCCAGAGATGTGAAGAAAAACAGGGGGATCTCAGAGCAGTCCCCTTAATCTCGTGCTCTTTTATTCTCTTTTCTTTAGATTGATCCAAACAGCATTGCTGCAAAAGATGGCAGAATTAGAGAAGGGGACAAAATAATTCAGGTAAGATCATTATTTTACCTACGTTAAGAACTTTGTGGTTAGGATTAAATTTCGCATGAATGTACAAATTTCAAGGGTACAAACATCATCGTCGTTTTAAAAAAAGGATCAGCTGTTTCAATATTTCCTTCTGTCCCTCAAGATCAATGGTGTAGAGATCCAGAACCGGGAGGATGCTGTAGCGCTGCTGACCAGTGAGGGAAACCAGAACATCTCTCTGCTGGTGGCCAGACCAGAGATCCAGGTAACTTATTGGTGTGAACGCAGTAAAGGTTAATGACAACAAGGCAATTTCATGTAAAACCTCACAAACATGGCGTCTTTCAAAGTCAGTTCTGTTTCCATGCCAACAAACAAGAGTGGGACTTAATAGTAGATGTTTCATTTTGGGAGTAAAACTTTGCAGTTGAATATTTGCATCTAATGAGGCGTCTTGTCTCCCTGCCGCGTCTCAGCTGGACGAGGGCTGGATGGATGATGACAGGAACGACTTCCTGGATGACCTCCACATGGACATGCTGGAGCAGCAGCACCATCAGGCCATGCAGTTCACTGCCAGCATGCTGCAGCAGGTACACACACACACACACACACACACACACACACACACACACTCGTGCACAGTGTGAAGATGCAAAGTAGCACAATCAATCTGCACCAACACATATGTTCATCTATAGATTATTTTGGATGAGCCAATTCTGCTGAGGGTAACAGCTGTTCCATTGTGAGACTGTCATATGTGAAAAATACATGCTCATTGGCAAAAACTATGTGAAGTGTGTATTATAGGTCAATTTCAAATGAAAAGGTTTCCTGAGTAGTTTTAAATAAAGTAGCATTTTTAAAAAGTAAAAGTAGATAAATTATATATGTAAAATAGTATTTTTGCTTCTCAATACTAAATGGTATTGAAGTATAAGCTTTATATATTTGATATGCTTTGGTTTTCAAGGTTTGTGTTAAAGGCCTGCCCATTTGTAATGCAAGATTGATTCGAGTCAGTAATTATATTTTATGCAATTTTACAAAAGCTGCAGGAATCCGATCTCACATAAAAAATGAAAAACAACAATTGTACACCACAGCGTGCATTGATACGCACTATAAATTACATGTTCGATAATGTTGACTGCAGCATTTCCATTCACAATCGGTGCCCTTTCTTTCTCCGTGGATTTCTGATTCATCTTGTTGTCTGTTTTTACAGAAGAAGCACGAGGAGGATGGAGGCACCACAGACACAGCCACACTGCTGTCCAACCACCATGAGAAGGACAGCGGAGTCGGTCGCACGGATGAGAGCACGAGAAACGACGAGAGTTCAGAGCAGGAGAACCTCGGCGACGACCAGACCACGGCCTCCAACACGCTGGGCAGCTGCAGGAAGCTGACCTACAGCCAGGACACCCTTGGCAGCACCGACCTGCCCTTCTGCGGCGAGTCCTTCATCTCGGCGGACTACGCCGACGCCGACTTCCTGGGCATCACCGCCGACGAGTGCGAGCGCTTCCGAGAGCTCCTGGAGCTGAAGTGCCAGATGAGGAGCAGCGGAGCCCAGGCTCTGTACTGCCAGGGCGGCGTGGCAGGAGGTCAGGACCAGGATGGCGTGGACAAAGAGCTGGAGATGCTCAACGAGGAGCTGCGCACCATCGAGCTGGAGTGCCTGAATATCGTCCGCGCTCACAAGATGCAGCTGCTGAGGGAGCAGTGCCGCGAGTCCTGGATGCTGCACGACAGCGGCTTCCGCAACTACAACACCAGCATCGACGCGCACCGCCATGAGCTCTCAGACATCACCGAGCTGCCGGAGAAATCGGACAAGGACAGCTCCAGCGCCTACAACACCGGCGAGAGCTGCCGCAGCACCCCGCTCACGCTGGAGCTGTCTCCAGACAACTCGCTCCGTCGGGGAGCAGAGAATCAGGGTCCAGCTGGGGCGTCCGGCTCCACCGGCTCTAACGGCAGGATTCTCAAACCTCTCCTGTCCCCCGTCCAGGAAGCCTGCGGCCCCACCCGGAGCAGGGGCTCCTCCAAAGATTCAGACGGAGCCCCGCAGGCAGAGAGCAAGGACAGGAAGCTGGGAGAGTCCAGCAAGTCCGGGCGGAGCTACTCCCAGCCACATTCGCCTTACAAGCATGCCCACATCCCCGCCCACGCCCAGCACTACCAGAGCTACATGCAGCTGATCCAGCAGAAATCGGCCGTGGAGTACGCCCAGAGCCAGATGAGCCTGGTCAGCATGTGCCGGGACCCCATCGCCCCCGATGACCTGGAGCCTAAGATGGAGTGGAAGGTGAAGATCCGCAGCGACGGCACACGCTACATCACCAAGCGGCCCGTCCGGGACAAGCTGCTGAGGGAGCGCGCCCTGCGCATCCACGAGGAGCGCAGCGGCATGACCACAGACGACGACGCCCTAAGCGAGCTGAAGATGGGGCGCTACTGGAGCAAGGAGGAGAGGAAGCAGCACGCGGTCCGCGCCAAAGAGCAGAGGCAGCGCCGCGAGTTCATGAAGCAGAGCCGGGCCGACTGTCTGAAGGAGCAGTCCGGCCCGGAGGACAAAAAGGAGCCCAACATCATCGAACTCAGCAACAAAAAGATGATGAAAAAGAGGAATAAGAAAATATTTGACAACTGGATGACCATCCAGGAACTGCTGACCCACGGTGCCAAGTCACCAGACGGCACAAGGGTTTACAACTCGCTCCTGTCTGTGACCACAGTCTAATTTCTGCTCTGAGTTCAGGTGGCAGGCCAGCCAGAGGAGGACGGACCGGAGTGTGATGGACTGTACATAGGACACTACCAGTTGGGGTAGAGATTCCTGCCTCGTTCAATGTGGCAACATTTTGTAAATAGGAAATCAGGAAAGCCTTCTCTGGACATTTTCCACCACCGCGGTGAAGAGACGGTCCTTCAGATGATGGTTGGACTTGACATGAATGGGACGTGGCTGTGAGGATGATTTTGGAAACTCTTTTCAAATTCTTTCAATTACCTTTTTCTACCTTTGTGCGTGCTCTTTTGAATAAATTTGACTTTTTTGGAAGGTTTTGAAAGTGTGTAAAGACCGTGTGCCATACATAAACAGCCAGCATTTACACTATTTTACATTATTTTGTTCGTACTATATATCTCTTATCAGTATTTTACTGTAACGCATACTTAATGCTTTTATGGAAACAATGCTATTTTCCTGCAAGGTAGAACACGTAATCCTTTTCAAAAGGACTTTTGTAAATTAAAAAATACATTTTTTGTAACAAATCCACTTTTTTAGTTTTAATTTCTCTCTTACAGTGCTGATTTCCCAAAGTTAATACCACCAGCGATGCACCATCTGTTACATACTGTAGAGAGCATCATAACGTGATATCATTGTGTATGTACGTGTCTTTAGAGAAAGATGTTTCTCACATTGAAATTCAAATGTCTGTGTTTGTTGAAGCACACCTTGTAGTCGCTTTTGTTTTCTTAGAGTTTCATGTATGGAACAGAATAACAATTTAACAAATCCTTAGTTAGCCACACAATTTGATGTCTTGTAAAATGAGAGAAATAATAAATTATTGTTTTATATATGATGAGCTTTCAAATGTTGTTGGAATTTGTCATTTGTAAGAGTTGAATCACCAGAAATATAACCAGGTATTAGCAGGTCTAATAAGGCAAATTAGTAGAAACACTTGTGGGGGTGTAGGGCCTTTAAAATGAAATCGGCTTTTGAAAACTGAAATATTAGTCTCCTATGAAAAGCTACTTCAAGCAAAAATTCCCAATATGTGTGAATGGGTGATTCCACAGTGATTTATCCAGTAGGATTGTTCATAATGTAAAGCACCACACTTCACGTCCTTTCGTACAGATTTATATAGCGCTATTGGGCGTGGAGAGTCAGTGTGATAGAATATCCACAAGGATATCTCTTAGGTTTGAAAATAAATGTTAACACAGGATTGGATTCACTCTCAGTCCAACTTTAAATGTTTCCTTCTGGTGTTTGTTCAACATTACTATTGGAGATTTTAACGCTGGCTGATAAAAGCCCCCCCTTGCTCTCTTGTTGAATACATTTTTGAATATAGGACATGCATTCTTAATGGAATCACAGAATCAGACTCTCTGTTCTTGCAAATTTGCCAACTTGTAGTAATAATATCAGAAGTCCTGAGGCGAAAAGAAGTCTGTTGGCTGCGTTTCATTTCAGAGCCCAGTAGGGCAATGTTAGGCAGGCTTGCGTTAAGTTGAAACAATCCAATCAGCAGAGATCCCTGCTGTCCAAATCTGGCGGTTGAAGTGCTGACAACAAAGATTCCTATCTTTTGTTTTCTCTTGTCGTCATGACAGTCTTTCCCTCACATGGATTTCGCAGTGGTGGCTGGCTGCCCTCCATCATCTTTTATTGCTCTTCGTCTGCCAGATAAAGTGGTCCATCACGAATATCTGATAAAATAAACTATGTTGTTTTATGTTGTAAACAAGCTGTCAGGGATGCTGGCATGAGGCCCCCTCACATGGCGACATCCCTTTGCTGCGCTGATGGTTTATTTATCTGACTCAAGACTTCCACCATCTGTTAGAGGGACCTCGCACCCTCAGCCCCATATGATCCTTCAATTAGCAGCTCAGTGCCTCATTACATTACTTGTCTTACTGAGGACAAAGGCAGCTCAGACTCTCTGCTGATACACTGCTTTAGTCATATCACTTCCATCAAACACATCTTTTTTGATTTTCTTATGAGGTGACAAGAATTAGCACAATATTAATGTGCATTTAGTGTGTTTAGTCATACTAAAGTGCATTTGCAAATTCAGTACTTGGAAGTACCTGTATCTTTTTCAAATGACACACTCTAATCATAATGTAATGCTTTAATTAAGGTATAGTGGAGCTTAAAGCTGCACTTATCAATAATTTTATATTAACAATGGGTGAAGTGAATAGGTATTAGGTATTATAGCCATATCAACTTTATGTAGTGATAATATGTCAATGTTGTGTTTACAGCTTGTTCTGCAGCCACAAGTGGCTAAAAATCAATTAATGCTGCTTGAAATAGTTTGAACACAGATTCTTAGCATATTATTGAAAGAGGCACTTCAGCGTTTTATTATTTCACTTTGATAAAATTGGAGGAATTACGAGAGAGAAAGAATATTGAAGCAGCAGAGGTTGGGATATCGCAAAAAAAGTGTGAGACCCCGCAAACTGAGACTGATAATGAATGAGACTGCAAATCAAAAATCAGAAGTCACTAACTTTCCTAGTTCTACATAAAACTTCATCAAGTGTTTTCACATGCTGCTAAGTAGTACTCCCTGTGACTGGTAAATTGGCTTTGACATGTGAAACTAGTGGAGTTGCCCTTTAAAGTCTGATTGGCATTTATTTATTGTCATCAGGTTAACTGTTGGCACAATGTCAGAGGAAATGAGTCCCGTCCAGCTGTGACTGACCAGCATACTGTCATGACTCACGTTAAAACATGCAACGACACCTCGCCACAAAACGTCCACCCCTCATGCAGTGCATATTAATACGATGCCAAGGTATTGTTTTCAGTTTGTATTATTTGTTAGACCTACTTTATGCATCTCTTATCTCCGTGTTTGACTCTGCATCACTTAACACAAATGATTATGATAATGAGAGCAGCCCGGGGTGCAAGCTCAGCCTCTTCCTCTATGCCTGGTAGAGTATAATTGATTACTCCTCCTTAAGCCTGACCAAACCCAAGCCTTGTGATTTATGTCTGGGTACAAGTCTCTGTACACACTCTTTTAATGGGAGATAACAATATGGCATGCAAGGCAAACAAAAAGCTCTAGCAATCAATTCTGGGATGCCCACCCCAGCACCACCACCACCACAGAATGCTGGGAGATTAGTCGATCACATACTTGGCTTTACTACCCCCATGTATTTTTATTATCTTTGGGATGAAAGTGGTCGTCTCGCACCCGTTTGACGGTCCTGGGTTTGGGCTGGAGAGCAGGACTCATCAGTTTAAATGTCAGCGTGGAGAACGGGCCGACATTCCAGTGTACTCATCCATTAACTGATAAGGAGGCGGCTCCTCTGCGGCCTGCGAGCGCTGCTGATTCGGATGCTGTTTCTCAGTGGAGACTGAGAAGCACTGAAGGGCTCAGATGTTATCCCTCACGTCGCCACATTTACAAGTAGGCTGTCAGAGTCACAATATTCATTTTGACAGATGACAGGGGACCATGTGTGGCACATCTTGGTAAAAAAAAAAAAAACTTGCAGCGGCTGATTTTTTTGCTTTACCTAAATTACCTCGGAGGCATCACGTCACTTAAGCTTGTTCAGCAGGTGTTGAGACTGTGTTAGTGCATCTCACATCTTGGATTAAAGAGAACAAGCTGCTGGATAAACAGAAAGAAACGCTGAACCACGTATTCACACTCCCCATCATGTCTAAACATCAGTCAAAAAAGGTTGTACTTAGATGTGAAGCCATCTCCTCTGAGCTTTTTAGTCTCTGACCTGTGAATATTTGAATTTTGATTTTTTTTTTGTTCTGTTCCAAAAACTCGAAGCTGCACCCAAAAAAATTGCTGATGTAAAACTGGAGCTCAGCATGGAAAATGGAAATATCGCAAAATATTACTTTCTAACTTGAGGCAATTCATTTCCAGCTGTCATTACTAATTGGTGATTGGTGTATTTCTTTCCCAAAATTTAATTAGTGGATATTTGTATCTAGACAGTCATTCTGACCTTGACTTGCATGACTGATCAGTGGTTTATGTCCATGGTATTAAGATTACTTTGATAACCTTGCTAGATATTAACAGTAATGGATTTATGGTTTTATAAAAAAATGTACTTTCCCCTTGAAATGAAGAAATTTGACAGTTTGTTTGAATAAAATACAACTGAAACATTGTTATGTACTGTAGAGCAGAACATTACCTCAAATGTGGTTTTCAAAGAGGTCCCAAAAGGCATAATTAGGAGTTAGAAAAAAAACATATTGAAATTAAACATGGCATTTTCTAAGTGAGCTACTGTATGGACTGGGACAGTGAAAACCCCATATAGGCTTACTTATGCACAACTTGTTAAAGAACTGTAAATGACTTCATCTTTCATGCTGCCTGCAATAATGTCAAACTTGTCAACGATGAAATACAAGTGTCTGATCAGCTGGGGATTGTTTTTAAGAAGTGATAACTTCATTGTATTTTACAGCATTTTATCACTCTTATTTCAGTCCAGAACGTGTTTGCTGCAAAATCATATGTGACAGCCGAGATGGATCAGCGAGCCTCCAAAGGAAACTAAATATATCACAGCCATAAAATGAATAATAAAATCCTCGGGCTATTCTGATTTATTACAAGTGCGAGATGGAGCAACAAGGACACATTACAATGATTAATGGCAGGAAAAGAACACGGGAACATGTTGTTTACCTGCAGGAGATAACAGCCTGGGCAACATACAGGAACCTGACTTATCAGTTTGAAAGAAGCGTGGGATCAGAAGTTAAATATTGGTCCTGTGGTCATTTTGATATACCTACGACCAGTCAAGCCAAACCATCATATGTTAGTTACATTAACACAAAGTACAAAAGGCTGATGGGAATGTCATTGGATTTGCAGGTATTTGGTCATCAACCAAAGTTATGGATGACATTCAAAGACAGTAACAGCAACAAGATATGTGGCTTTAAAGAATGTTTCCGAGAAAGACAGAGAAGGAAAAATAAGGTGTTGGACTTAAATTTCAAAGAGGAAAACATGATTTGAAAGTTCAGATTCCCCATTAACGCTGAGCGACCTTCACAGTGGTCTGATACAAGTATATGGTGGCACCATGGTTATCTGTAGAGGGGCCTGCGGGTTGCTGATGCTTCTGTCTTTGAGTCATTTCTTTGCACTTTGACTAAAAGGTCAGGACACGCACTAGGCAGCAAGTATCCTGTCAGCTCAAAGAGCGGCTGTGTCATGTAACCTTCCCCTTAGCCAGACAGAGGCCCGGCAGGAACGGGGAGGACTCTCATAAATGACACTGAAAATGACACGTAACATCAGTGGTAACGAATGAATGCAGAAACATAGTTCCTTCACCTAACATAAGCATGCTACATTTTTGTATGAAACATTGTATTGGAGATTCTCCACATCATGCTGTTACAACTGAGAGTTTTCTTCCCAACTTTCCTACTTCATTTGAAAACATTTTTGTCTCATCTTCTCACATTTAGTTTTTTCCATCGGATGAATGCAAAATGCGAGGCAGCTCTTTTGAATGCCAAAGACACATGAATGTCTCTAACTACGTATTTGACCCTTGCATGGACTTGTTAGCTTCAAAGGCCCCTTTGCTTGTGTTTCGTTTATGGCCCAGCGGAGCCATAACTCACGGCGGTCCGTCCTCCCACAGCTCGTCCCTCTCTGCTCAGCTATTCTCACAGCGCAGTTTCCTGGGTCAGATCGCATGAACCTCTATGGCTCCCTTCCCGCAGATTTATTGGTTCACAGCTAATTTATCCATTATACACATTCCAAATTATAGGCTTCAGTCAGCAGGATGGCGGCAACAGCACAAGGAAGGAGAGGAAGAGTGAAAGAAAGGGAAGGACATGCTGTCATTCTTCTGTACCACCACATCTCCCGGTGGATCCAAAGGATTTGCCTTACCCTTGTGCAGAGCGTATCGGTGCTCCTGTTCAAAGAGACTCTGCAGAGCGCGGTGCCTGATGACACCCACATCATTAAGTGTTAAGTGCAGCACTGTGGCAACAGGCTGAGGTTCCAGAGATTGTACACAGGCAATGTGCTGTGCTCAAAACTTTGGAGGCGCCAGTATGGGTGTAACTTCTGGATTGTTAGTTGGAAAGTCACAAAAAATAAGTCTGTCCAAATGACACAGCAGAGCTTTTCACAGTTTTTTGCTGTCTGAGAAGCACTCTTGACAGAGTCTTTATCATAACCCGACTATAGGACGTTAATGTCTAGTAAAGATTACCAGACATTACTATTGATAAGGTGCCAATGAGACCACTAACCACCGGTGCTGTCTTTTGTTCGTATCACTGGACCCCCTTTTTTTCCCTGAAACCATATATGATTAAGCATTATATGAGGGTCTGCGTAGATGAAAATCAGCCTTAAACCTTTAAAATAAAACATGGTATGAGCATTCATAGACCCAAAGAACAATTCTTAAAGATCCTTTATGGCATCACTCTTCGAAAACTGTGCATCTTCCTTGGTGACCTGCAGCATGCTGGACAAGTGGGTGTAACTAAAAAGTCCAGTCAATGTACAAGTCATGCTCCCCAGCTGGAGAAACCTCTCCATTTTGGACATTCCATAAGTGTTCCTTTACCAACTCAGGCAAACTTTCTGCAGAAGATAAAGACATCCTGTTCTAACTGGCAAATTGTAAAACTGGCAATAGAGTTTGCAAAGCACATTTATACCTCCAAGGGGTTAAAAATTTTGTTCAACATTTTGGAAAATATGCCGGTTTGGTTTCTTGCCGGGATTAGCTGATTAGGACTGTTTGCCAAGAAGTTGTTGCACTGCGTAACTCGACTTAGAAAAACCAAAACTTCTTGTACGTGTCAATGTGTGAGCAGGATTTATAAAAGACGATACAACATGTTACTTAGCTGCAGAGCCAAGCCAACCTGATGTTTCCCCCTGCTTCCAGTCTTAATGTCTAATCACCTCCTGGCTCCAGTTATGGACTTTACGCCACTACACAAGAGTGGTATTGATCTTGTTCTCTAACCCTTGGCAAGGAAGTGAATAAGTGCATTTCCCGAATGTAAAATTATTCCTTATGATCCTTGTCAGCCTTCATCAGGAGAAACTTCAAACTACTATTCTGAATGGCTAAATTGTCAGCACATTGTCGGTTCCATCTTACAATTTTATACTGTGGGTACAGTGGACATTGTCAGCAAGCCTTTACATGTTTAGTCTTCTCATGTAAAATAAAACACTAATCGCCTTTTTATCTGCTTAATTAACTAAGTGGAAAAGCTTGCTCCGACTGTAAATAGACCATCCCTAATCATTTAGATACAGTAACATGGCCTTTGCCAAAAATACATTCTGCTGTTGGGTATTTTCACCACCCATAGCCCAAGGTTAGGTTCAAAACACATACAGCTTTAAGCTTTTCAGGACCGTAAATCATTCATCTGACCGTGTGAGACTTCTTTGTTAATCTAAGGATTACATTGGCATTTGACTTTTGGTCTGAGGGTTCTGCAGTTTAAAGATGTAATGTGCTAAATGAAATGATGGAGAAATTAAACTGCTCCTCATTTTCAAACGATCCTCGCCGAGGGCTCCACTTGGAGAACCGCTGGAGTAAGGAATTAGACTCTCAGCGTGATACAAGGCGTAATTGAAAGACTCAGTGGCTGAAAGAAAACTGTGCTCCCACTCTAGTCTAATTATGAAAAAACATCAGCGATTTTGATGAGATGTACATTACCTTCCAACGTTTGCATAGTAACCTATGTGAGCAGAAATGTGTGTGAGCTGCAAGGCATTGTGTGTATTTGTGGTCACAATGAATGTCTATGTACTTGGGTGCACGTGTATTTGTGTAGTTCGTTGTGGCTTTTATTGACCATTAGCATTTATTAATATCCCTGGAGAGCATGAGGTAAGGCTGAAGTTCACATATTTAGGAGCGCTTGATTCTTACTATTTAGACGTCAACCTCTTAATATTTACTATCTCCACCGTGTTCATTTATAATGTATGTGCAATGACGTACCATTAGCAATTCACATAAAACGGCTGGTCTCTAGACCTCTCGGCTGTGTGAAGGGCTCCACGAGTAACTCTTATTTCCTGCCTATTGATTTAGAATACAACAAGCAGCTCCAAATGTGACAAGGGCTCTATTGTCGCTCTGAATGGACTGAGCTCATGACACACGATTTTTCTGGCCTCCCACAGCGGCCGTTCTCAACCGTGCGCGGCGTGTTCTCACAGGCTACATTTCAAATTTATGTTCCTCCAGCTGAAAGTCAAATCAATGCATCTTAAGCGTCCATCTCAGAGAGTCTATTTCATTAAGCTGGTTTTGAAGGGCTCAAATAAATGAACGCTAATTGTTTTTGGTGTAAAGAGTTCAAGCAACCGGCCCAGTCAGTTTCTCATTTATTTATGTCTTTGCTGTCAGAGTTGAACCACAGACCTGAAGAATTACTATGTGTCAGTGTTTGCTTGGGCAGGTAGCAGCAGCTCAGACAGAAACTCTCCCGTGTGCCTCTCCAGTGTGGCCTAACAATCCATTATCATCATCATAAAGCATCCAAGCCACCCACCGCCCCCGCTGCAGGATGCACATAGACAATCCCACCCAGCGGTATCACCACACACACACACACACAAATGCTGTAATTGCACCTTTATTAGTCTCCCATTCACACTTTTTACAACCTGGCGCAAAGAGCAGGTCGCATCTCTGGAAATGGCCTCTAAAAGCATAGGCTGCTATAAACAAGACCCTTCAGTGCCATTAGACGGAGTGGCTGGGGGAAGGCCCTGTGCTGCCAGCATGGTGAGTAAAGTCAATTAGTGTACTTCATTAGAGGGTAGTAAACTTGCCATAACCTGATGAGTACTGGTAATGTTTCTGACTTTAAAAGGATATTCTAGTGTTGACATATAAAATGTAGCTTTAAGCATCAGAAACATAGAAAATGTTGAGAAATTGAGTTTTCTGATACTGTATGACCTGTCAGAGCTGGAATGTCACAGCCTGTCCGTGATTCCTGCTGTGTTCCCTGTGTTTCCTAGTGCTTCTCTTGTTTTTCAGTTTCCCCTGCGCACCTGTCTCATGTTTAGATCTCATTTGTACTGCCCTTGTGTTTCCCTCCTCTCCTGTAGTCTACCTACCCACCCCCGCTGTGTCTTGTTCCTGATTAGTTGACTGTGCATATGTGCTTGGTTTTCCTTTGTTCCCGTTCTTGTCCTTGTGGTATGTGGACTGTTTCCCTGTTCCCTGTTTTGTAGTTTTTTTTGTCAATAAACCATTTTGACGGCAGTTCAATGTCTGCAATTGTGTCCTTTCCCCTGTGCGCCATGTGTCTTTGTGCCCCCACCGTGACATGGAGGTAGCTTGGTTGGTGAGGCAATACAACATTCTGTGGCAGAAGAGGGGACAATCTACCATCATTTACCTAGTTGAATACATTAAAGACATAAACAACTGAATCAGCTACAACAAGTAAGCTCCTGTGCCAGGAAATATCATGGTGGCGCTAGGGGATCACAAATGTATTTGGGATGCATCTTCTTGCAACCATCAATATCTGAACAAAATTTTGTGCCAATCCATCGAGATGATGTGGAGAGATTTCACTAGATAAGTGAAAATTGTGACCCTTTGGTGGCGCTACAGAAAAAGTCAAAGAGAGTCATTGGGATTCATCCTCTGGGCACCATGCTATCTGTATACAATTTCACAACAATCCATCCATTAGTTGTTGAGATATTTCAGTCTGGACCAAAGTGGTGGACTGACTGACAGACAGAGGAAGAGACTTTCCTCTGTACTTGGTTAGATCATCGCAGTGCCCTTCTCACTTTTCCAACCACAGCTACATTCAATTTTGCCACAGCACAGCCAGCCACTGGCTTCTATGCAGTTTCAGAACTGATTACAATATATTTACTTGTTGCCTATGAAACCCTACATGACCTGGCTCCACAGTGCCTCTCTGACCTGCTTATCACCTCAGGTCATCTGGCGCAGGCCTTCAGGTTGTTCCAAGGGTTAAATCAAAAGTTGGTGATTTTGTGTGTGTGTGTGTGTGTGTGTGTTTTTTTAATGGTCCTAGCTGCTGTCAGCTTGTCTTAGATGTGTTTGGCTTGCTTGTTTCCTATTTACTGATTGTACTGTTCTAATGTGTCTGTGTGACCAAGATGCATGTCTTGGAAACGTAAGGTTAAGTGCCTCTGCAGGAGTCAAACTAACACTTGCTCCTCTGTATACAGATCTTTTAACACTGGCCTGACTTCCCCAGCCAGGCTCACAGCCAGCATTTTATTGCCAACCACAAATGTCACCACTTTATGCAACGCGTAATGTCTTAGCATTGCCCAAATAGTCGTTTTTGACGGGACTTGAGGCCCATCAGAAAGAGGACGCTGATGGGCAGTGGCACAAATAGAGCGGCCGAATCAAAGCGGTCCTCCACTGGCTGTGTCTCTTTCTGTGCGATGAAGCCATTCTGACAGAGAAGTGGAAATCCAAACAGCAGCCACCTGAGGTCGGTGCCCACTGAGCGTGCCGCCCCCACGCTGAGCCGCATATAAATCCACTCCTCAAACCCACTGGAGACTGGACATCAGCATAATTGAATCTCTACCTTTTTTTTTTTTTTCTTCTCCCACTGACCATTTCAGAACATTAGATAGTATTTCTCACTGTCCCCGCACTTGCAAAGCGGTGTTTGTGAAGTCTGTCTGGAGGCCTCCTGTGGTGGAGCCTCCCTGCTGACTCCTATTTTGGGTGCGTTCGGTATTCTTGAAGTGTGTGTGTGTGGGGGGGGGGGGTTAAATGTCCATTTCCCAGACGTTTTTTGTTTTTTTTGTCTGCCAACGCACTGAACAGCGTCCCACCCACTGCTGGTGTTTGCCATTTTGTCACAGTAGTTCAGAATGTTTGACCCTGCTGTGTGCCAAATAATGTAACTTGACACTGACACCAGCCGACGCCCGATCCTGCACCTGAAACTCTCCAACAGAGACACTAACAAACATGTTGGGCAATGCAGAGAAAATCAGTGTCTCGCCTTGTTTATTTTCTTAAGAAAAAAGTAGCGTGACTTGGAATTCACATGGAAGAAGCTAGTATTTACAAGCACCGTATCCCAGATCAGTCTGATAAAAGCTTTTCTTTTTTTTTTCTCCCGTGGGAATGAGATACATGGGAGTGGATCTGATGTCTGTGGGTTTTTCTTTTTGTTTTTTTTGTTTTTTGAAGAGGCGTGATAAATGTGTCACAGGTTAAACCGAGCAGCAGCAGAGACTAACACTCTAACTGGCATTTAGACAATGAAGAAAAAAATAAAAAGATGGCTGGGTCATCTCATATTCATTCACAAGCGCTCATGGGCAGCGCGCTCTCCCGGAGAAACAAAATTAGACAAGTTCATCCTGCGGACGGCGCCGGATGGAGCCGAAGGAGGTCATGATGTCTGAGTGTGCTTTTTTCAGGCGATTGGAGGCAGTGGATGGGGAGGCAGACTGAATGTGTCCCGGCCTGCATTCACTGGCAGCAGGAGGACTGGGTCTGCATTCTGATTTCAGGGCATGTTTGGCCTGGCTTGGAAACTAAACAGTACCCTCTATTGGATTGCACGGAGATTGCGCGTGGTGGCAGTGATGGCTGCTGCAGCTCCATCCCTGAACTTTCAGTCCCCTCTCAACCACTTCACATGCTCAAATCTCACAGGCGACAACTCCTGTGTCATGACGACTTTCTTAAGACTTCATGAATTTCTTCCTTTTAATCCTGTCAGTGTCGCCCAAGTGTGTCCGACACTAAAACTGCCTCCCCGAGACAATCAGTTCGATTTGGTATGCACTGCTACTGACCACAGATCCAGTTAAGAGTTCTTCTCCCGAGACAGGTAGTGAAGCATGAAACTGAAATATAACTACATACAGCAGCCCAGTGGGTTTCAAGTATAGTCCAGAGGCCCCGAGGGCGTCCACGAGGGGGCTCCGGTGGGGTCAGAAGCTAAATGAGGATGGGTTTAATTTCATAGTTATTTTACTGACTAGTTTGATCAAAGGCTTCACTGTCACTATTATAATTATATACTCATACCTACCGACTGTGAGCCAATTTATAGGACTTGGACTATAGGGTTTTAAATAAAAATGTGTGACACCAACATCCATAGTTTCTAAAGTATTCCAATAAAAATTGGAATGCAAAGAAACATGGTGCTGCTGCACACAGATACAGCCCTGCAGTGTGTTTTGTCATTTTCAGTTTAACTTGTTGTTTTTTTGCTTCTCAAGGCGGCCAGAGGCAGCTTTTCTCATTGCGGCTCTGACAGTAGGCTGGTGTATTTACCTTTCTAAAGTTGCATCCCCTGCTGATAGAGTCCCACTCCCCGCGACTGCACATGCAGAAGATGGCAAAGATGCAAAATCTGCGAGGGCAGTAATGACACACAAACTGAGGAGCACACTAAGATACCTTCGCGCCGCCGTCCTCCTCTGCTCATATCATCCGTCAGTCATAAAGCTAGGGTCGGATTAAAGATCGTTTGGTGTCAAGCTGCTTTTAATATCCCTCCAGACCTGGCATTTGTTTTCCCTGGAGACAAGTCTTCAAAGCCCACCGTTTAAACAGTGCCACGGGGATTAATGCGGCCCACTTTTTATTTCCTCTGAGAGCCTGGGCAAATTTCAGCAGTCAGAAGACAGACAATATTGTGAAGCACATCTGGGAGCTTTGCAGAACAAATTGACATTATAAATCCTATATTTTTGATTATGACCAGAGCCCGGGACAGATGGTGAGCCTCTGCAGAAGAAGTTTGCCTAACACATCCTGTGTTGTTTCACTGTCTCCTAAAAATCTCCCAAATCAAACGGGCTACCTTCATCCTTTTCACTCTGAAATCCTAACCTTGAAAAATGATGTGTTTAGGGATTTCAAAGCTGATAGGAACACTTGACAAAGACAAAAATGACACAGGATTAATTCTGGCTGTATTTCATTATTAGATTATTGCTGTGACCCTGGTGTTGGCATGCTGGCTTGGTGGAATGGCTTACTGGGATCTTAAATGGACTACAGCCACCGCTAATGTTATGAGTTTCACCTGTACTTCTGACAAACATCTTCTCTGCCGCCTGCGACCCAGCAACTACAGGTGTATTCTGGCTGCGCCTCAATTCCATACAACATAACATACTAACCAGTGTTCACACTGTAAAATGACAAACTACACTCCAAAAATCAGTATGCATACTACAATACACTCATTTTTGAGTATGCCTAAGTGTCCACTATTGTCCCACAATGTAATGGACAAAGCAAACAGAGGATCCACTTATATCTGAGAACATAGAGCATCATTACCTATTAAAAGAACACAGTAAAGTACACTGATACATGCTGTAAATGCTTAGTATGAAGCGTTGCATTGGGACACGGTAAATAAACCTGGGGTCAAAATTTGAATTGCAAAACAGCTGTCAAGAAAATAGTTCCACATGAAGACAATTCCAAAATGTTGGGACTATTAAAGGTTTGAAACTCATGCTTTTCTCATGGCAGATATTTTGAGTAGAAAAGGACAGTTGTAACTAACCAACGGGTCTGTCCTGTTTATTGTCCCAGTTGCCGTTCCAGTGAGCCAGGACACTTGAACTTATCTTAAATGGAATGCAGCCATAATTAAAGTTGTTAAATACATCTGTTTTCCTCCTGTAACAAATTGTCTGTGGCTGTGAAAATAGTCTACTGGACACTGCTGAGTACTGTATCCAGCAGTAACCTGCGTTATCCAGCACATTCAAGGTGGACATTACATTCACTAGTAATGCACACAGTGAACACAAGACATGAGGTGCTGTGTGAAAGGAAGCAAGACCACCACGCATAAAAATGTTAACATTTATTGCTGTTTCTGAATACCGCACTGAAAGCAAAAGCATTCAGAGTATACACAGAAATTATACAATAATATATGGTTTCACAAAGGCAGTGAACACATACTGTATTACAATCTACAAAAATCTACTTTACAGAAATTTAAAATTCTAAATATCAAAAAGTACAGCTGCAGAAACAGGTGTAGAACTGGAACCAGAAACTGCTCTGGATATCGGTCGGTGAGACAACATGGTGACATCACGATACAAAGAAAGCCGAAGTCATCTTTGTACTTACAGCTGGTTTTGGAAACTACAACTGGCAGACGAAACAAAAACATACTCCAAAATAACTCATTGAATTGAAATGATCATATAAATTATGGTGGTTTTATGCATCCAAAATATATCATTTTACAGAAGACGCCTCTACAAGGTAGCATGTCATAGTATTGTTCAGTGGGATTGGTAGTGTATCATTGCAAAAATATGGTTAAAATAATATAAGGACACATTGGGGGGAAAAAAAAAAAAGAATAGTCTCCCATCTCACAAGGATGGAGATATAAATTTTAAAAAATAATGCATGTTCTCAACAGCCTGGTGGAACCTGGTGGAGTAACAACATAGTGGCGGCGGGGTGTAACGTTCAGATCATTGCTCGACTTGAGAACATTTTTACATGAGCTTCAGTCAGGAGCAGGCGGTGGTGGTGGCAGCTCATATCTTTTCATTTCATGGATAACGAGGGGCTGGTATGGCTCTGTTCTGACCCTGGTAGTGTGGCTTAACGGGTAGAAAACGCAGACTACCAATCCTGACACCGTGTCCAAATGGTTGGAGTGAGTGGCATAAGAAAAGAACCAGAACACCCCAGCACCCGAACTACCCCAAAGAACACAAAACAAGAAGGAAAAATCCAGCCAAGAAACTCAAGGATGCTGAAACCAACCCCTTTAAGGGAAACTTAAAAACAGAGGATAAGTAGATCAATAAAATATTCCAGTTAAAAAGAAAAAAATTAAAACTTCAAAATGAAAATTTATTTGTATGCCCACATCAATGCCAGGTAGCCATTTTGGAGGAGTGTCCAAAAGCGGGACGAGGCGTTCGTCTTGTGTACGAGGTGCAGTTATCCTCATTCCCAGTGACAGTCAAGCTGGACTCAAGGACAAGCTGGTTTAGGGTCACACATGGCTGCAAGGGGGCCTTCAGTCTAGTCCTGCTCCATGGGCTCCTCAGTGGTCCCAGTGTTCAAGGTGGCACTTTCCATGGCGCCCTCTGTAGGAGGTTCAGTCGTACTGCTGGAGGGAGCGAGAGCTACGTCTTCTCTGGCTGCTTCCGCACTCTCCTCTATGCTACAGCTGCTACCGCTGCTGCTGCTGCTACTGCTGCTGCTGCTGACTGGGTCGCTGTTGCTCTCCTCGCTGTCCCTGCTGGTCTCGGGGCTCTCCATGACACCTGCAGGTGCCTGCTGCTCAGTCTGATCCATGTCACTGCCCTCCTCCTGGGAGCCGCATGGCACCTCCCTCTCAGCCAGCTCGGCCTCCAGACCGGAGCCTGCACACACCTCGGTCTGCGTGCTGCTTGTTGGTTCTGTGGAGAAAGGATGGACAAACATATTAAGACACGACAGTGTGTTTTATGTGATGTTTAAGCACTCTTTATTTGTCATTTAGCAGAAATTGTTGCATTCACTCTCATAAGCTTACAAAAGAGCAGCTTGGGCACATTTACATTACACAGGATTCTAAGTCAAGAATATCACAAGGACAATATATAAGACGGATGAGTTACATGCCTCTTAACTATAAAATCTTAGTAGATGGCCCACATTAGGCTTTAATGTGATAGCAACTCTGGCCACCTGGCTAGCTGAACTTGAATTCTTTGCACAACCCAATTCCACAATAGGAGAGAAAACCCAACTCACAGCTGAACTTGTGCTGGTTTTAACAGAGCAAATTGCATTGAACTTCAGCATGCAGCTGTATGTTAAAACCACTTTAGTGCAAATGGATCGTCACCTGAAAATGCCATGAAGTCACAACTTGTCCCCTCATTAAGACCAAAGGAAACTGGCTGAAAATTTGCAATTGCTTAAAAACAACTTTTTTTTCCCCAGACAGATTTTTTTTGTTGGTTTAGTTAGGATACTGTCAACCACAAAGCCATCGGATAGCTTGTAGAGACATTTAAGCCCCCTTGAAGCAAGTATAACAATGCAGAACTCGTGGGAGAAATTTTGAAGTTCATGTGAAATAAGCTGAAACTGTTCAACTTTGTTCCTTCTGTTTTTTAAAAACACAAAAAGTTCACCAAAATATCCAATTATTCTAATCATAAGAAGAAAAACATAGGAAACCACATGTCTACAGTGTGCACTGACTTTATAATATTACAGTAGTACTGTGCCTGGACTTCAATGAGTTGAAGCAGTGATTTCCAACTGGTTTGCCCTGGCATGCTCACATACAGAGTTACCCAGGCGCTGCAAAAATGTCTATGGGCAGTAAAGGACATTTTAATTTCCTCATTTAAATAAAATAAATAAATTTTCAGCCCAGCTGGTAATGAACAGTCATCACTGACACGCTTCCTGGCACACTGTCAGATGATAGCATGGCGCATAACATTTTCCTTGTAACTTGCTGTAAACAAGCTCAAGTAATGTTGCCCAAGCTCCAGTACCTTCGGCAGTTCTCCTGTGGGAACGTTTTGATGTATGTCTATGAAGCTGGGAAGTAATTAGAAAGCTTCTGAAAAACCTTAATATGCAGATGTGATTTTCAGATGAGATGGTGTACAAAACTGACGTATGGATCAGATATTTTTACCACCAGTTTATTAGTTTATTTATCCTGTGCTGATTCAACTATTCGATCATTTTGAAGGCTGTAGTTTGTGGTGCTGTTGACCTGTATTGCATTATACAGTTGTTTCTGTTATTTAGCCTAATCACATTGATACAAGTCATACAGCTGAGTGAACACCTCTCCAAAAACTGTCCAATTACCAGCTTACCCTCTGTAGGCGTTTTAGGTTTCAGAAGAAATTTCGGCTTATTTCTACAGATATATGCATTTCTAAAAAATAAAAAAGTATGCAAGGATTCTGCATTCATGGGCACCTATCTGTTTACAGAGATTAGTTTTAGCTAAGTGGATTTAATGTACCTGAACAGCCCATACCATAACTGCCCCTCAGTAATGCAAAAAGCACCACATACAAACCAACTACCAAGACATACACACAGCTCATTTATTTATAAAGAAATAAAATAAAATAAAAAACAAAACTCTACCTTGGTCTTCGGTGTTAGCAGCACTGCTGGATGCTTCATTCTCCTTGCTGTACCCAACCTTCTCCTCTTCCTCATCCTCTTGGACCATGGCTTCTGCCTCTTTTGAGAGGCAGGTGGCATGTAAAGGCCTCAGTGTGTCCACCTCCTGCTCTTCATCTTCATCCTCCTCATCTTCCTCTTCGTCGTCGTCCTTACTGAACTTAAGTCTCTTCACCTCCTGTTGCTCGGCTTCCATGTCCTCTTCTGCGTCTGGGTGTTTCTTCTTCACCGAGCTCCCCAGAGAACCCCCCGACGCTGAAACCTCGCTGAAAAACCAAGAAGAAAAAAGGAGATACAGATGTGTGTTCAGAGGGTTTATGTCGAACACAGAGAATAGATTTTCTGGTGTTTTACAGTTCCCGACATACCTGGAGTCTTTGTCGTCGTCGTCGTCGTCTTCTTGCTCTGTGTTGAGGTCTTTGTTGTCTGTGCTGTCTGGCAGGCCATTAGCTGCTAGTGAGTTGGCCAGAGACACCTTTGGTCGGTTCAGCGGCCGGGGAGTTCCAGGACCGTTCACTTTCCTAATAAAAAGCCCCCCAAAAAAAAGAGAGCAAAGGAATTTTTTTTTACTTGAGTACAATTATATTTAAAAGTATGAGCTGTTGTAATTGAATGTATTCATTGGGAATTTTAGGATAAGGACTAAAACACAACCTCTCTGTAAAAGCAGATGTGTTCCCAGGAAGCATCACTCCATTCATTCTATTGACAGCACTGCATCCATTTTTCCTGCACCAGCAAGTTCAGAAAAACAAGAAACAAAAGCAGAATTATTAATCCAGCTGAAAAAATAATTCCCAAAACTATATGTTGAGTTATGACTTGGTTATTCTAAAGAGTGTCTTATTTGGACGTGACACTTACTCTGAGGTCGGGTGAACACAGCTTACCACCATTACATTCTAAAGGGAAACAAGAATTCCCGAGTGAGTGGAAGCAGCTGTCAGCAGGTTAACAACTTCAGAAAAGTAAAAAAACACAGCCATGCTGCTTCAGATGTACCTTCTCCACCCCCCGAAGAAACTTATCGGTTCCTGTGTAGTTCCTCTTGGGTTCTGTGAGCAGCTCGCACAAGCGCTGGATCGTAAATGGAATTCTAAAATTAAGCAAAAATGCAAAAGACTTTCAATATGCACTGAATAGAAAATGTGTCTTTCAGGTGGTCTTCTATAAAAATTTGCCTTAACATTAATTTCACCATCAAGGTTCCATCCTTGGGAGAGAAATCACAGTAGCAGCTAAGTTGTGAATCAACTATCACTAGAAAGGGTAAAAAAATAAAAGTTTAATACTGTATAGCATGATGACACAACAGTTGTAAAATAATTGCATTTGAGGTACTTTATAACCATTTAACATATTATCCAATTATTTCTTATCATCAATTAGCCAGACGATTATCCCCCTATTAATCGCTCGGTCTATAAAATGTCAAAAAAAAAGAAAGAAAGAAAAATGTCCATCACAACTTCCCAGAGCCCAACAAGTCATCTTCAAATGTCTTGTGTTGTCCAATCAACAGTCCCAAACCCAAACATATTCAGTTTACTATCATATAAAACAAAGAAAAACTGAAATTCTCACTTTAGAAAAGATGTAACCAGGGAATTTTGGCAATTTTCTAAAATGTGTGATCCTTGCACTTCCTTTTACCTGTTACTGTCTAGGCCTGGGACGATACACTTTTCTCTCGATTTTCGATTTGATAAGTAATGTGATTTTTAAGTACTGTGTATTGTGATTCGATATTACGATTAATGTTTAGTTTAATAACACTAGAGCATGGGAAAATGTTGAATCATAAACTTCTAGAGACCATATCATCACGTCAGATACACGTTCTGACTTTTTTTTCAGCAGCATCATTGTTATACTCTATAGAAAAGTGTGTGTGTGTGTGTGTGTGGGGGGGGGGGGGGTGTACAACAGGTTGGATAAAAAAAAAAAAAAAACATACTTTTTAAAGAAAACTTAAACTTCTACATTTAGCTGTCATAAAATACAATAGGATGCTGACTACCCAGAATACCACAGTACATGATAAATGATTGTTCCTTTTGGCATGTGAGGGTGTGTTCTGTGTGTGAGCAGCCGTCATAATTTTACATTTTTATCCAGTTTTTAGACACATTTTCAGCTAGTCTTTAGATCATGGTTGTTTCAGATATACGTTTTTAACAATGTCAAAGATTTTAGTTATCACACATCGCGATTTTAAATGATAAGTCTCCAGTTCTGAGAGTTTGCCTCAAGTGGAATTGCTGCTTGTGTAACCCGGCTTGTTTTTAGCATTAGAGCTAGTTAGCTAACTGCAGATAACTTACTGGCTGTCAAGATGCTACCAACTACCAACAGAAGACTTAGTGGGCCCATGTCAGTAAATTGCACTACTTTTCATATCTTTTCTGTGGGTCCCCCCTGCTAAAACCATATCAACAGTGTGGGCTAGGGGTCGGGGCCCCTGCATGTGTATATATCATAGACTGTATATAAACTAGTAGTTACCTGGATGTAACTCAAGTTATAGGAATACGTGCGAAGCCGCAACCAAATGTGGATTATACTGATTCAGGCATTAAAGAATCTATTACAAAATCGTTAAAAAAATAAAAGTGAATCGATTTTTTCCCCCACCCCTATTACTGTCACATGTAGAGGTTGTTACAGGTCAATCCGGTACCTAGTAACCGAGGCTGAGTTAGGCTAGGTCCGAACTATATTAAGTCTTCTTGGGTCTGGGTAGGGTCTGTGTATCAACACGTCTAATAATGGGATGGGTCTGAGCACACTCATCAGGTCTCACACTGTGAGGCATCATAACCAATCTGTCCAAAATCACTTCCTTGTTCACTTACTCGCTACTCCCTATGTTATAGACATTCAACAGTGACACTTGAATCGTGAATCAACATAATTTTGTATCACCATTGACAGATGTAGAGTCAACCGTCTCTAAATTTTACATCTATAAAATGCAACACATTGCATTGTAGGACTGTTAGCGGTTCCCTTGTGGTAAAATTTGGAAGGCAGTATTTTGAGCCTTAATTTCACACTAAGAATTCAGACACTCAAATAAAATGGGGTAAACATAGTAAACAACAAAATATATATACAACCAGCAATACCATAGCATTTTACAGCTGTAAACGATTAAGAACCCCATAATAATTATGTAGACTAACAGTATCTGTGTAGCAAATAGGGTGAGCAAGAGGACACCTATCCATATTGGTAATGGGAATTCAGACATACTCATTATGGCCTCTCAGTCCATCCAGTCAGCCTGCCGCTGTCACTGTCACACAGAAATGTACTAGTTCAGCTCGGCACCTACCCATTGTATCCTTTCACAATCTTCAGGATTCTCTCCTTCATATCTTCAAATGGAATGGACTCCACGTTGGGATTTGCAGGACCTCTTTGCTCGGGTGCTGAGGCTCTAAAGTCATCCATCACCTCCTCCAATTTAAACAGGAAGTAGTTCTTAAATTGAGACCATTGGACCCTAGAGGAAAACGGTAAGCAGAATAAGGCTCATCACATTGGGCATAACACATCAGAACACAGGCAAAACTGGCAAAAACGGACCAAAACATGCTATGTTTGGATGCTGAATAGGCTATGGTTTAATAGGCTAACATCTGATTGCATCAGGGACATGTCAGTACAGTTACACTGACATCAAAACTGCACAACAAACTAAGAAAAATACATTCAGTTAAAATTTTTTTTAAAAAAACACTGTTCCTGAACTGCACATCCAAACAAGGTATGAAAACACTGACTTCCTAAAAAATAACAATAGAAAATTCCTAAAATCAAATATGTGTTTGGGTGTTGTAGTGGTGAGGAGAGGGGACTTCACAAGGCCTGAAATGTTCACTTACATGGTCTCTCCAGTCTTGGCAATATGACACAGAAACTGTTCCAGAAGAGGACATGCCTCCTTCTTTGACTTCTTATCAAAATCTGAGGAGACAACAGAAACCAGGGGGTGAATGAGCACACACTGACATCACGTTAGGTACCGACTAACCCGAGCACAGACCAACAGCCTCTGATTTAACCTGGCGCCGCTCACTGTTTCATAACTGCCGAACAGCCCGGCGATCACCTACTGCGGCCAACTCAACGGCGCCTGTTAGCAGGTCCCTGGCGACACTTCGGCCGAAGACGACCGACACAGTGTAGTTGTCGTGCCGTGTGTCCACGCGGCGGCGGCGGGCCGGCGGAGGAGCGGACAGCCCGGCTCGCGGCCGCTGGCTCGCGAGCTAGCGGGACTTTAGCGCACCGGCTAGCGCGGTAAGTTAGCCGGCGGACAGCCGGTGACACCGACCGGCTGCTTCGTCTCAGCCGGACATTTCTCCCGGCGGGCTGTCAAACACCGAGGCCGGATACGCGGGAGTTCGGAATTACGGACACGGACGCGGGGGAGGGGGGTCACACTGCGGTCGGCCTCGGCGCCGCGCGGACCGAGAACCATTTCCGCGAAGCCGCCTGTAGCGTTAGCATCGGCTAGCGCCGTTAGCTCGCGAGCGACGCTCGTTTCTTACAACACAACAACCGTCCGGGGCAGCACGCGCGCCGCACGTGCTCCGCGGGCGGCTCGCGGACGGTGGAGCAGCAGCGGCTGACCTCTGAGCGCCTCCTGCAGCGACTCCATCTCCATCGCGTCGTCGCCCTCTGTCAGTCTCGTGGATGTGGAAAAGCAGACTGGCGGCTAGCTGCGGCTGCTAAGCTACGATGTCACGGGCGAAGAGGAGGGAGCATTTTAACATGGCGCCGTGAGGTCACTGCCGGCTCACACACCGCGGCGGCGGCGGCGGCCGCGGCGGCGCACACACACACACACACACGCACAGCACACACCGCCTCATCCAACTGCATAATAACTGTACAGCACTACATTCATTAACGGCTCTTATGCCATACGAATGAAAGTAAATATAAAAATATAAAGTCTATGTATGTTTAAAAATATATATATATATCACAAAGAGATGTATATGTGAGTGTGTGATCTATAGGTACACACACACACACATCCAGATGTTTAGACTTGTGTGTATATATATATAAAGAGATGCATATGTGAGTATTTGATCTATAGATACACACACACACAAATCCAGATGTTTAGACTTATGGGTTTTGTGTTATTGTGGACCAAGTTTAGACAGTCAGGAATCTTATTTTATCCATTACCAGCAACACAACTTCCTCTATAGAACTGGACTATTTGTGTAGTGAATTATGTATGATGTCATTTTGTATCTTAGATGTGTTTTTCCGTAAAAAAAAACAAAAAAAAAAAAACATGCTAGGTAAGAACTACAAACATGCACTTATTGGATACAAATTAAGAATATTATTGTGCAGCTGAACAAATGTTTATCCTTACAGAGTGGCAAACTAATAAGCAGCTAATAACAGAGTGACAATTTGGCCCAGTGCTCTCCATTCTCTAAACAATGGTAGAGAAATAAGACGTGTGAACACGTAACATCACAGCCAATATACATCTTTTCTATTCCAGAGAGCTTGCGGTTAAGTCTGCGTTATTAGTTTCGCCAATTCGCTGGTCCCAAGGCCCCTGACATGGATTCAGGGAACTGAAACTGGGTTTAAAGCACTAAATTTGTTTGAAACCCTTAAGGGACAGGACTGGGGGACTCCCAATCTGTTATCCTTTTCTTTGAAATATTAAAATATCTAAACAAACAGGACCCTGAACTACTATCAGCCACTGGTGAAACATATACTGGGGTAAAGTCAGTTAAAGTCCAGTTTCAAAACAACTACCAAATTGTTATGTTATCACACTAAGCATCAAACCAAATATAAATGCAGATGCTGCCATGGCAAATCTGTAGTGTTGTGATGCAGTAGTTACCTTTAGTATTGTGTGTACCTAAAATGTGTCTTACCTCACTGCATAATGAAGATACAAATGCATATCCTCCATTTGTATTGCTTTGGTACATTTCAATCGCATAAATTGAATAACTATACAAACAAGACTCCGTACTTTGCATTGATTTATTTAGAAACACATGTTGAGTGTACAGCCATTTTCAGTTTCCAGTTTAAATGATATATTTGGGTCATTATACCCATGTGTTCACAATAGACCATACATCATATTACAAACTAAGACACCCTCTGAAACACACACGTCTATACCACTCATTTTCTTGTGATAGTAAACATGGCAGACATGAATATTTATATGGCACATAATCAGCGGTAGTATGTCACTAATTTTAAATGCTAGCACTTTTGGTTTGGAGTCACTCGGACAGTGTAGCATCTAATGTGGACATGTTGTGTACACACAACCATCCAGTTCTAATATCATTCCGAAAGTGCATTTCAACATTCTGTATGTAACATAAAAGTCCATATTTCCTCTGTTGTGCTGTATTTAATACTGTCAGTGGCATTTGGCAACTGGAGAACAGACCCAGAACTGGCAACTCTTCTCATTCACACAGGCTCACATTTCAAGTTAATTGCTGGTAAAACATTCACATGATTTTAGAGGAGTGGTTTATGAATCTACTACTTCAAGTAGTAAAGCTTTCCAAAGTCCAAAGTTGACCTCCTTTCGTGTATACCATCATGAGGAAAAATAAAGAAGGTAGATACTTTTTGTTTCAAACGCTCGGTTGACACAAATGCGCCTTACATTTTGCTTTTGGTCTACACTTGAGATGAAGAGCTAATACTTTCATATACTTTCATAATTCTTGATTAAAAAAAGAATTCATGCAGTCTTTTTTTTTTTCACTGTCCCTCTCCAACATTTTATCAACGTACATAACTGGGATGTGGAAAGTTTAGGACGGCAATAAGGCAAACCTATTCTACGGCATCACTGACCAGCACTGTATGCTTCTCTGTATACGTAGGCTCATTACCCATCCCATCACCAGAGGATCATAACGTTCATAAGACTGTTCCAGGAAGTGTTGTGTGTTGAATACACCGCGAGCGCTGAGCCGACAGTTCAATGCGGGAGATGCGGGTATGACACGTAATCCACAGCAAGATGGTCCCGGGAGTCGTCAGATAAAAGAGTCATTTTCTCCATCAGTTATTTGTGCGGCCTGACGTGTCGGACCACTTTGTCCTCAAACAACTTCTTCATGGTCTTCTCTATCTGCTTGAGGAAGACTTGAGGAATGCGACCGCACAAGGTGTTGACTGTGTCCAGGAACTTGGTCTGGATGGGGTAGAACAGCGACTGGAACATGTTGTCCTCAAAGGGAAACTGCAGGAACAGAGACATTGTCCTGTGTCAGTTCAGATCCCAAAGCTATTTAGGTTTGATCGTTTTTTAATGGAACATATCACAGACTAAATAGTATTTTCAAAATCCGTCAGCTGGGGTGGGGTGGGGTGGGGTTGGTGGCGCTCTGCATTAATCATAAATTACGACCCAGCTCGTCTTTAAGAGGCTTATCTCAGCTGAGCAGGGGGGGGAACTGACTCTGCTGCCGGAGAAAACAAATTCTAAATTTAAAAACTGACCCAGATTGTTTAATGCAAGCAAGTGAGAATTTGTATCACAGAGAAAACACTCAAAGCTGCTCTTTTTCTCAGCAGAAGTCATTAAAGGAGCAGTCCAACATTTTGGGGACTATGCTTGTCTGCATTACCTAGCAACAGATGAAAGGATTAGGCCAATATTGATAGCTTTTCAGTAGTTAAGGTGTATTTTGTCCCTTTTGATAGGACTAGGCTAGAGTCCACTGATTCAAGTCTTTGTGCTAATCTAGGCTTACTTCACTGTATTAGGAAGCACAGAGTTGAAATTTATATCAAGCCTTTTACCTGTTAAATAGTAAACAAGTGTATTTACGAAAATGTTCCTCTCTATTGCCCATATTGTATACGATTTGAATGAGTTTGAGGGGCTAGGTGAGACAGATGCAGTGCACAACCTCAGCAGACCTGGTCTCCAGCAGATATTCTGATGTGTCAGAGCAGGAAAAGCACAGATGTAACTAATCACATTAACGATGGTTAATACCAGGGCCCTGAAACTGACACACCTAAATGGAATGCAGCCATCGTTAATGTGATTAGTTACACCTGTGTTTTTCTGCTAGAACGTGTCAAAATGTCTGCCGTGAAATGCTCCATTTTTGGACTCTTGGATAAATCTCACTTATATGTTTATGTTCATGAACGCAAAAATCATGAAATACAAATAATCATAAATACACATGAATGAAAACTTAAATGCTGTTTCCTGTCTATGCTAATGAGGTTTATACTGTATATACATATATAAACATCTATACACACACACACACACACACACACACAGTATATATAAATTGTTTCAACAGAGGGCGCTATGCATCAATACCATATTGAGTTAGTTGAACCTGAATATCCAATAGGGATACTTACATCATGTATTGCATCATAGACTACTTTGAAGGCTGGCTGCTTGTCATCATGATAAACGCCACGGTTGCCATGGAGGATGGACACGCCCTCCTCTTCAGCCCCTTTGCAGTTACTGCCGTACATGCAGTGATCTGGCCTGTAGTTCCACTGGCAGGGAAAGATGAAGAGACACTCTGGAAAGAAAAACAACACACAACACATCGTTGCTACATATTACACCACACAGTTTACCTGAATATAAATACAATGCTTTTCAAAGGTAGATTTGTGACTGGTAGATTTGCTTGTTCGATTTCCCAGGACACCTAGAAAAAATCTGGACTACAGTTCAGAACATACGCCTGTCCTTCCTCAAAGTTAACCTTGGTTTGCACCAAGAACTACCCATATATATAGAATGCCATTTTCCTCCATTTCACCTGGTTTATTAGTTGGGGTAATCAAATATCCACATGTAAATGTTTCCCCACTGGACCATAGCAGGTTGTTTATATGACTGGAGGAAAAAAAACTCAAATTATCATCAAATTGATTATGCAGCGAGAAAACAGCGGAGATGTAGGCACCCAACAGCCAGAAGACATGTTATTGTCCCACAATGTATGTATGAATATGGATACAGTGTTCCAGGGTAGAGCCCCATTGTGTGATGTTCAGGACATTTATTTCATAGCAATGAATGTGTATGGCAAAATATCTTTCTGAATGTCATGTGACATGCAGTGGTGACTGTGGCGACAGCCCAGTTCTGTTCCAAAGGGCTTGTGTCCTACAGATTAAGAAAAAGGGGGAAATAATATGAAGGAAAAAAAATAGGATAAAGGATGGAAGATTAACTGGTTGAGAACAGAGTGAGGAAAGTGTCCCGAAAATATCCTAACATGTACAGTCTGTCAGTTTGACTGTTTCTCTCCTCCCATCTATTTATTTAGCTGCATCTAAACAAAGACGGCAAAAAAGACGTCTGAATACATACTAAACTCTTTACACTGCAAAGTAGGCTTGAGCAAAGCAATCAACCTCCAACTGCTCCAGTACAGCAGCTCAAAGACAGTTACAGATAAAGATAGTTATTACACGACACCTGCGAGGTGGGATTGTGTAACATGCTGTATGAACATCAAATAGATGTTTATATATAATTGTTAATTTGAACCCATTATAGAGATTTTTTTAGATAACATTTTATATACAGTATATCTAATGAGCTTTGGTCCTTGTATGGGCTATATAGTACCAGGCTATAACAGTCAAAAATAATATAGAAATAATAATAATTTATAATAATATAGAAAAATAAACATTTCCATTTTTTATTTAAAAACCACACCCAAATGCCAGCTTTAGAAGTTTTTCCTGATAGCAAAAGAAGCAAAAAGAGGTCACAACAATGCCCATGGATTCACTTGAGTATTTCTCTGGAGACGGCAGAGAGCTCAAAGCCATACCATGTAAAACAAACACTGGCTGTGTTTTCAAGCAAACACCGGCGGTGCCAGCTCTACCGACAGCTCTGAACACTTAATGCCCACATCTGGCTGCTGCAGCTGGAACTCGGTCTGCTGCTGAAGTCTGCTGTCGCCTGCAGCCACAGCCTCGTGTGTTTACTGATCCAGATTCACAAGGAAGTGAAATAAAACACTATTTACATAGACATGTTGACAGCGTGTTGATGGTGTGAGGACTACTAATACATAATGTGTTTTAATATTAGTAATAATATGTGTCATGACCATTGTAGACGACATGAGTATAGCAGTAAAAAGGACTGTACCTGGGTTGTAGTGGAAGATGATGTTGAGGAGGTCTTGGTCCCCCCAGGTGATGTGGTTTTTGTACTTCTGATAGAGTGGATGTAGGAGATCCTCCCATGACAGGCCACTGGGGATCATACTGTTCTGAAATACCAACAACATTCACTTACAAATAGCTCAAGAGGCTTTTTTATTTATTTATTTTTTTCAAAAAAACACATCATCAAAGCAGGAGCACATTTACATTCCCACTTCCATTTTGCAATCTGCCGGCAGTATTAAGAGCTGGAGAGCTGCTAAATTGAGTTCTGAGGGCAGAAGTCTGTGATGGCAGTGTGGTAATCAGAAAGCTTCAATCACGGCCCACTCAGAGCACCCAGCCTGTGACTTGAGCTCATAGAAAAACCCTTCAGAATGCAAAGGGGAAGCTCACAGCTCACTTTAGCTTTCTGCTGATCAGAGTCGAGGAAAACGCGGCCGTGTTTTGACCTTACTTTGAACATTCTGCTGCGGATCCTTGTGAGATTCATCAGCATGACTCCAGAGTTGACCCCCGTGACTCCATAGAAAGGGTGGCGTGCAAAGCGGCTGTACCAGCCGATCTTTGGGACCTCGTGCTCCGGGGCCATTGCCGCCAGCTGAGTGCTGTTGAAGGACTTGAGGAGACTCCAGATATCGTCCATGGGCCTCAGGAAAAGCACATCGGTGTCTACGTAGAGTAACGAGTCCACGTCTTTCAAGATGACCTGGGAAGACACAATGACGGCCAGCATAAGAATATTTACGACCTCAAGCTTTCATCTCAAGAACTAGAATGGGCAAGATTACACCATGTAATACTCAAAAATTCAGCGTCGTAAATTAATCTGTGAAAGGATAAACCTGCATGGGCTCAAAAACCTCTAACATGTGAAAATACATTATTTTCTCACTCTCATACTACACCGTCTCATGTTAGGTGCACCTCCCCTTCTGCACAAACAGCTTGCTCCCCCAGACAGCATCTTACATATTAATAAAACATGACTATAAACCATGCAAACAGCATCAAAAGGTTCAGTACAGATCGAATCCACTAAATGTCTGAGTGGGGGAAAAGTGGGATTCAACGTCAAACAAATCCTGCAGTTTCAGTATTGACATGACATTGCTAACATGTAATGTGCACCATGTTCACCATCTTCATTAAGCTTGTTATCATGCTAACATTTGCTGACGGTGTCAGATGGAGAGTCAGGGGATCATCACCGTTCATCAAATTCATCCTGAGGGGAGCATGAATGTCTGTACTAAATAAATGGCAATCCATTTAATAGTTCAAGACATGTCACTCAAAACGATGTCATTGTGCCGCATGAGAGAAAGTCAGGGGATCACCAGAGTCAGCAGGGTTCTTCCTCTGGGGATCATGCATGCTTGTACAAAATGTCATGGAAATCCATCCAAAAGTTGTTGAGATATTTCAGACTGGACCAAACGACTGATAGGTTGGCTAAAATGTTAGTTAAAACAGTAAAACTTAAATAGAATAAATATTGATATTTTCTCATATCGTACACCTCCTTGTTTCCAAAAACAGCTTGCTATCCCAGTCACTGATTCACTCACACATTAATTAGGGATCCACAATACACTGTATTGGTGGTTGAAAAAAAAAACCTATAAACTATACTCCAATGTTAAACAATTTCCCCAGTTCCAGGATTCCAGAAAGAGTCGACAAGCTAGGATTTTCCTCCATTACTGCTGCTAGAGCTTACTGATAGTGGTGTGATAAAAAATACAAATAAAAAAAATAGTCCATGTCAAGAAAGAGGTGGTGCAGCATCTTAGAATCCACATATCATCATTGAAGCTGTGGGCTACAGAAGGAGGAGAAAATGCTGGCTTCCACTGTCTGCTACGAACAACAAGATGAGGTAAAGATCGTTCAGCTGAGATAAGATTTGTTTTTTACACTTCACCACCAGCCGAGCTTTAGAGCTGAGCAACTTCCAGCGTTTAAACTGTATCTCAGACGTGTATAAGGATATTATGTATTACTTCACTGTTTAACACATGCTGTCACAAAGTGCAATTGTACCAGTCACAATATGCCATTTAGAAGACGCAGCACAGACAGACAGGGGTTCAGGCTGCCTCTATGGCACAGTTAAAACACTGCGAACTGGGACGATAAAGTCCGAGGTGCTGGGCCAATAGAGACAGAGTTGAGTGGTGGTAAGAAACCGCGTCACTGTGCTGCAGCGTTTAACCATGGACTGCACTTGCTCTTTGCTGGATTATGTTGCTGACAGCAGCGCGGAGTGAGTGCTGGTGTGTGTTACAAAGCTACAATCAATACTAACAAGCCCAAGCAGAGCAGTAACCCACTGTTTCATCCTAATGTTATATGCGTATTATCCACAGCTACGCAACAATAACCACTGTGGAACTCTCTGTCAGTGTGTGTGGTGCTTTGCAAATGGTGTGGTTACACTCTTAATGGATTATAAAACCACAAAACCACACTGGCAGTCCACATAATTAGCATCAGCGTTTTCTCTTAAAGCTCGTTTCCATGCTGACATGTAATGACTCCTAAACGTTAGTATCATTAAATAATGACAGGGCCCAACCCACAGTAGGAGGTCGACAGAGAGGAGCAGAGGGTGAACAAGACCGGCGCCAGACCAGCGCCACCGCCGCAGAGCACACCTTTGCAGCCAGGTGTGTTCCTCGGGACAAGTCTGCTGCCGGTTCTGCTCACTTTCTCTCTCTCTATCTCTGCTCTGTACCACTAAACCACCTCCAACCCAGGCTGAAGGTGGATTTGGATTTTCTGTGGCATTAACCACCAAAACATCCATGTAAGTACGTGATGGTGCTGAACCAGGACCAATGCAGCTCTTAATATAATAATAATTCAGACTATTGTAGACGCAGAAAGTGACCTATGAGGTTCTCAGAAGGTATTCCTGGTAATGTCAATAGTGAACGTTCATTGTTCTTTGCCTTGCAGCGAGAGAAAGCACCTATGGATCTGTCTGACCTGCAATGTGTTCATTACATGGTAAGTAAGCTGGCTGTAATTTCAATGAACACCAGCAGAAAAAGAAAATCGATAGCCAAGCACGGCCTTCACTTGATGAAATTACTGGATTCCGTCTCCGGAGGCTGCTTATTTGTTAAGTAAATGCTGCAGAAAAGGTGTGAAATCATCCGTAATCACACAGGTAGTTCATTAGGACCATGCATCGGGATAAAATAAAGGGTAGGAAAATGCCGTTCAAGTAGAAATGAAATGGATTAATGTGCCATTGTTTCTTAACACTGGTTAATGACATTATGCATGGCGAGGATATGAGAGGGAGATAAGTGCTGCAGACTTACAGGGAGGAAGAGTCTCTGAGCGGCACAGGGCTTGAAGAGCTTCTTCCACTCGTCAGCGTTCCCCACAGAGAAGGTGATGGGGTAGATGCTGTACTGGAACTTGGCTGAGACGGAGCGAGGCCACTGGTGCAGCTGAAAGCAAAGGAGCACATCACATTTTGTACGGAGGAAGTGTTTAATGGACTTCTTAGAGGGCTGAGGAAAAAGTGTGTGAGAAAGGGGCCACGGTAAACAATCATTATTCTGAAAGCCAATCCCTCTCTTCTCACAGACTTATCAACATCAAAATGGCTCGTAAAGACAGCCGTTTAAAGTGATGAAGTCATGTCTCGTGGTTCTGCCTGAAACACACGCAGCCGCCAGCTGTTGTTTCTTTAAAAAGCTATAGTCTAAACACGGGAAGGCACCCTCTTAAAGTCCAGAGTGTATCACTGAAGCTTGTGTTATCCAACCTAATCATCAGTTTGGCCCTGAAAAGGGTGAGAGCAACCGGCAGGTTTTGTGCTGACGAGGACGAGAAACAAAAGGAGAGACAACATTTCTAACTCACACATGCACCCTGCCTCCTAACACTGTGGCTGGACACCAGCTCCTTGCCGTACAGTACATACCCGGCATATGTGCCACATTATCTGAAGGCCTTGACTACCATGACTCCCTGTCTTCCACAAGGGGATTTTCAACACATGGCAATGATTCACCACACACACAAGGGCAAGCTCGCAGGTTTAGGGTTTGGATTTAAAGCTGTTTAAGGTCCATTAGTTGAAGGGATGTTAATAGACTGTTAGTTACAATATCAGTGGAACTAATCAAAGTCATGCCAAGCACCTCCGTAAAGGTGACTTTGAAGTGATACACAGTGCTGGAGAAAAAAATGCAGGGTGTCTTGGTGATATATTACGCCCCAGCCTTGAGATAAAAGGGTTATATGTGAGTCAGAGAGGGAGAGTTAAAACTGCTCTGATCTTGATATCATCTATCACAAAGCGAGAAGGAATGTTTAACACGCGCTGGATTAAATCAAAAGCCAGAGGACTCACTAAAGAAGTACACGTAGAAAATAAACCAAAAAGAGTGTAAAGGTTTCTGCGGCCCAACATTTGATTTTGTGCCTTTTTGCACCACATATTTGGGCGTCAGGTCGGCGGAGGATTCCTTACCCGCTCTTCAAACTGTGGGGCCAAAGGGTCCTCAGCAAAAATGTGAAACGTGATCCTCTTGAGGCTGAACAGGAGGGCTGATTTGACCATGGTGAGGGTCTCATCCAGACGATTCCCACAGGCCACCACGGCCAGGTGCATGACCTCCTCTGCCCGTGTGCGCTTGGTAAGAGGTCGGGCCACGTTACTCCGAGGTTTACTACGGAAAAAATACAAAAGACAGGGAATAAACTGTTAACAGTCTTGTACAAGAAAAGAAAAGAAATGTCATGCCAATGCAATGTAACAATGGACAGGAGGATAAAAATGAGCCCCACTAATTGAACAAATGATGTGCTCAGTGAGCAGTTTTCCTTCACCCGGCAATCTAAATGGAGCACGGCCATGTGTGGGGAAAGTGGAGGGGGGTTTGGATCTGCTGACAATCCCTTATTTCACAAACCATGTCTCCCTCTCTCATCGCCTGTAAATTGGCCTGTGTGCTGCAATGCTTGTGGAGAACAATCTGTACTCCGATACAACAGATGTACTGAGCTACACTTGAGTCAAAACATACATACTAAATCAAAGTACTGAAAGAGAAACTGTAGTTTGAAACTTCCACATTGTGTTTGATCAATATGGAATTCTTAAAGTTGATACCCATATTTATGATTTATTTAGGCCACAACTTTAGGAGTTTCTGGTAATGTCTACTTCTACACATACATGCATACAAGCATTTCTATACAAAAATCTCCCATATAATATAGCAATTCACCATTTTCCCCTAAACTTCCCCTAAAATAAAACAGCACTTAAAATCCTCCACTGCTCTCCCCTCAAAATTCCTTTTACTTCAAAATGTTAAATAACCATTTGTTTTTACCGTACAAAATACATTTCACTTATCTGCTTCATTGCAGCGACATCATGCTTTTACTGAAGATAACATTCAAACACAAGACACCATTTTCTCCCTGGTGCATGATTCCATCAAATGGAAAATGATGTGTTGTGCATAAATACACATTTCTCTGTAATTCAGCATATTTCAGTGACAATGCAACAACTGAATTCCAGTAAGGTATTTGAACAAAGCTCAGCTGCTCAACATGCATTTGCAATTATCTTTAATAGAACTAAAAGGGTAGAAGTAGGGCTGAACTGTTTGAGCTTTTCAATTAGTTAATTAGTAGTTTCATATCAATATTGTGATTGCGATCATTTTATAAATGAAACCCGGGGTTTGTATTGGTGGTCTGCATATTATACCAAATAATCACAAATATATGTTATTTTTTACATAAGATCAAAGCAACATCTTGGACTTGTAAGCACATTTGGCAAGTTTTCTGTAGGAAAACTGAGACATCTCTGTGTCAGCTTGAGCTAATGTTGGCCCAACAGGACCAGCTGCCTCACAGCAACAAATCCTGCAGGTTTTTAAAGTAATAAGTTTAAAACAAGATTAAGATTAAACACATTAAGATGTGCTTAAAGGTTTAACTGGAAGATACCAACAACTGTTCACTATCCACCAGCCGATGGTCATTTACACTCAACAGCTACCGAGCTTGCCAGCAAACACAATGTGATCCCCTATATTGTTAATGCAACATTAGCATTAACAATCTTTATCTTCTCACACATCAGGATGTGGAGTGGGAGGGAGAACTTTCCATAGACACCACATAGAAAGCTGATAAAACAAAATGCTTTGTATCCATCCTGTCAGAACAAACAAACATATATATATATATATATATATATATATATAAAATATAAATATATCTGTTAAAAACACTTCCACCTGTGAGCACATGCATCCAGTCTCAGAGCACAGCAGCACATGTAGGCCCTGCTCACATGTCAACATGTCCCGGCTGAACAGTACTGGCACGTCGCTTCACGAACACGGGAGCAGCACAGAGATTCTTTAGGAGGATCAAGACAGACAGAAACAAGCGAAGCCTTCAGGAAAACAGCAGATCACCACGTTCCTCCTCATGTCAGGTGGACATGGTGTGGGGTCAAGGATTTTTTCTCAAAGACATGACCGTCCGTGCCTTCGTATGGTGCTCAACACTACCTCCACACTCGTCCACAAGCTCTCTCACACACACACACACACACACACACACACACACACACACACCACTTCTCTTCTTCTGTAGCTCTGTTCCCGCTTTGTTCTTCCGTGCTCAAAGGCAAGGAGATCCTTTATCTGATGTAAGGATTTGCTCTCTCTGCAGAGCTAGCGCTGCTGTGGTGTTAAAATACACTCAGCAGCGCAGACTATCTCCCACTACGACAAGGAAACATTTGTACAACGGGGGAGCCTGAAGCTAAGGCCGACATCATCTACTTGTCCTCCACATATGCACCCTGCATTGGGCTGGTTGTAATAACAACGTGTTTGACATGAATACTGTCGTAGCCGCAGGGGGAGAAGACTGGCACGCAAAAAAAGAACAGAGAACCCTTTTCTTCAGCACGTAGCATTATTTGGGAGAAGAGTGGAAGGCAAATGCTTTTACGACTGCTTATTCCAAAAAGGCATATATTTCCTCCGAGCCTGGAGGAAGCATGGAGTCTACCATAAAATGGATGGGAAGAGAGAAGAGTGAAATTTGACAGGTGGGTTGCAGGGCAGTCTCCAAGCGTGACACTTCGTTTTCTGCATGGCTGAGGGACAATGATGAACCGCAGATTAGGATGAATGAGAAGGTGCTGAGAAATCTGTCTGCCACGCTTCAAAGGCTGACGCTCTGTCAAGGCTGTTGAACACACACTCCTGTTTTCACGCAGAAAATCCATATCTCCTACACGAGTGTAATTACGTCGCACTTAGTCATGCAAAATAAATGCCCTTGAAATGATTTCTGCATATAACTGGATGACAAAACAAAACCAAAGGAAAAAAGAAAACGTCTTTGTTGCGTAAAGCATGGGCTGCACACATGATGTTTTGTGTCATGGCACTGTTCCCCACATCTGGAAGCAGTCAAAAAGCCCAGATGAGGCACAAAAGGATTGAATTCATTACTGGCTGCAGAGTGAGCATATGACGAGCCCTCTGCCTACAAAGCACCAGAGCCAACCCTTTCAAATCATGTTAAGGAAAGAAAAAAGCAGCACCTCCAAAGATAATGTCAGAAAAATGTACAAAGTGAAGAGCCAGAGTACAAACGGCACCAAAGAACACCTTGAAGCCATTTAATTAATCAGCATAACTGGGTCATTCCGGGGACTCCAATATGTTCACTTTGGTTTGAACCAGTGGGTATCAAAGCCATTAAACTGAACGTGTTCCCCTCAAAACAGGCACAAAATGTTAGGCCGCATGGCAATGAAACCTAGAGGTACTTCCTCAGACCTGTTCCTCAGAACTGGATCCACGGCTTGCACTTGAGTCAACAAGTTCCCGAGGCGTGGGGAAAGCAGGCAAGATTCAGAAACGTCCAACAAATCTGTTGGGATAAGTCGAAAGTAGCTGTCGATGTAGCCACAGCCAGCTGGTTCAAACCTTCATGAGAAGCAGATCGTCCCTTTTTATTTCCTTCGCCCAATGACACAATTTGCGATTATGTCATGCCAGGATGTCGAGCTGAGCGGCCTAAACCAAATATTAGTCAATACGTGTCAGTCCAACTCTTTATTCATCCAAGATGTGCTCTCCAAACCTGGTGACATTTTACATGCACATTTTAAAAGACAGTTATTTACAGATCACTGGAATATGTTCCAACAAATCATAGCTCGAAGAAGGTAAAACCCAGCCGATTATTTATCAAACAATGTATTCAGGGGAGTACTGCATAGTAGGGGTGTATCGTACACATTCTCATGCTGAGGTATTTGGTGAAGGATGTTCGGTTTGGAGCTTGACTTTCTTCTTCTACTGTCACATTTGCCTCATCCCTCATAGATCTTTCTTTTAGAACAAGCAATACATAGATTCTAAAGTGGGAGCTCCACAGGGAAAGATTGGGTGGCGCAACAGTTGGGTAGTTGGCTCACGTAGCGAGTGTCTTTGGCACGGCTCAACGCAAACTGGAAGCTGGAGCTGATCATTTAAGTGAGCCTGCACACCGGCACTGCGGGAAATTTCACGTTGATGCGCCAGAACGTGTCCCCATTTCCCAGCGCATGACAGAAGCAGAGTGTTTAATCACAGTGGCTTCCAGGATCGCCACATTCTGGCCGATTCACCTCTACTACTACTTCTGTGTGCCAGCATTGTTGAAGTGAACTCGGGTATGTCTTTGGAAATCATATGTGAAAACTATTTTCATCACTAATGAATGTGTCAACTACTGTTTTCAATTAAATGTGTTAAAATGTTAAAATGACACCTGCTTGCTTGCTACAGTGCAGAAGATGTTTCATTTATAGTAATATCAAACAGAGAAAACCAAATACAAAGGCAAATATGTGGACATTTTTGCTTGATAAAGAACTTTTAATCAATCTTAATAGTTGTCCTTGATAAAATTTCTGTTGATCAGCTAATAAATTAATTTACTAATTGTTTACACATTTGCTGAATCACTAGCTGTTAAAGGGTTATCTTTGCCCTTCCAGGAAAACGTCCTTGTGTTCCATGTTGGATTTTACCCAAAGTCCAGTCTTTCTATCTTTCTAGTTTCTCCTTCCACACCCTCTGTGACTCATTCACTTGTAATTTAAAAGTGAGTTCGCCAGTCCAGGCTCGCACAAGTACCCTCTCCAACCCCGGCAGGCTGCAGGCAGGGCAAGCAGGGAGATTTCAGAACACTCCCAGCAGAGCGAGGGTTCAGTCATACAAGATGTCATTTTTATAGCCATGCATAATGCCGCTGCGAGAGGGCGACTTGTTTACTGCGAGGAACGCTGCCTAACCATATTTGAAGTGACACGGTGAGGGGTATCGACACCCATCTAATGCAGGCCTTAATTCAATGTAACAGAGCAGGTGGAGGGGTTACGTCTGTATTACTGAGTACAGGAGTGTGTGAGTTACAGGTGAGAGCTCGGTTGTGAGGGTAATTAGCCACAGGGTTTGATGTTGATCTTCAAATTGATTGTTTTGATCCACTCAACAGTCCAAAAGCCCAAAGACATTCCATTTAAAACAATATAAAAACGGAGAAAAGAGGCAAAATCTCACATCTGAAACTGGCAAATATTCTGTGTTTGTACTTGTGAAATGACGATTCATTGATTTATCAAAATTGTTTATTAATGACTAATTTTCTGTCGTCCCCAACAGCCCACAGTATCTAGTGTGAGGAGGGAAGGGGGGGGGGGGTGCGGCGGGTTGGGGGCTGGCTGCAGCTCTTCTCTCTATTTTTGGCCACAGGAAGTAGTGTGATGTGTCAAGAGGAAATGATATGATTAGGAAAAACAGGGATGTTTGTCTATTAGGCATGCCGCACAGGAAACCTGTCCACAGCTCAGATTTACAGATGAACAAAAGTGTTGAGCAGCAGATATATATTAAAAAAAAAACAGACTTGAAAAGGCAGTTTGTGCAAAGATGTCTAATAGATGCTGAAGGATTAAGGATTTTCTGCCCTAAAATCACTTATTTAAGCCTCTGTGTGTCCTTATAAATCCTTGCTATCCCTATGATCCACATTAACAGAGCATTAGTTCTCTCTTTTGCCAAGGCTTGTATGTGTGGCACTTGAAAACACCACATTGCTTCAGGCTTTCTATGCTCTCAACCAGACATCCATCCGATTAGCTCATGCAATTAAAAAGAATGTTTTTTTTTTTTAAGGCTTTGGCCAGAGTGCGTCTCCCCTAATCACGGCAGTCAGTCTTGAGCCTTTTCCAAACCTGTTAGTGTATTTTTTTTTTCTTTTTTCTTTACAGCCACCGGTGACCCCTTCCACCCCATCTCCCTTATCAGTGCTGAGCACACATGGAGGAGTGTGGTTTCTGGGAGGACGCAAAGGTCTTTTCTCAATGTAACGCCTTGATGGCTTTTATCTACCGAACAGCGTCCCAGAGCTCCAGTCTGGCTTTGGAGTAGAATACTTAATATTGCCTGCCGGCGGAGCGGGTGTCGCCACAACCACATCGCCGTGGCTCTTACGGCGTTCAAGCCAAGGAGGAAACACGAGGGACGTACGAGAGGCTGAAATTAGAAAGCTGGAAGACATAATAAAAATTTAAAAAAACGCTCCCACCCTCGGTCAGAAATAGCAACTGACAAACACTGCCTTTTGTCTAGATCTGAGAGGCTGCAGAGAGATGGCGACTTAATCAGATCATCTGCCAGGGTGCAGCTTCTCTTTAACCACCCAGAGAGGGAAATCACACCTGACAAGCTTTTCACGCCCACATGCAGATTGTTTTGGCAAGAGACCGTTCCACAGTATGAGTTTCCGTTTTCTGTCTTTTCCAGTAACATCTCACCACGGCTGCAGTGCAACTATGTAACGGGCGAACCCAAACCGTCCTGCGCTCGTCTGTACTCCTTATTAACTGCAATGTACGTCGTTCAAGGTGACCTTTACCCCTTTAATGGCACATGATTGAATTAAAGGCCTAAAAAGGGTCAAAGCATGAGGATGTAGAGGTCAGGCAACGATTTATCCTCCTCTTGTGCTGTCCTCTGATGTCCTCTGTGCAACACACTGCCAACATTTCCACATCATCACATTAGTCATGCTCCTCAATCACATTTCAGCCAGACATGTGAGCAGCCCAGAGTGATTCACTGTCCAACAAATGAAACAAATAAGGAAATAATAGTAAGACTAATAATGGACATGAAAGGCAGCCAGGCAGGCGCCCGTGGAAGTGTCCCCTGACAGATGAGGCTATTGTGGAGCCAGCGTCCCTGAGCACAACGTGGGCTGTCTGATGGAAGGGAGCACGTCTGCTCTCAAGTCCAACTTCCCGGCGACAGCGGAGGACGATCCCGCCGCACCGAGGAGTCCCCGGTGCACGGAGGAGGAGAGGGGGAAAAAAAGAAGAAGAAAAAAAAAAAAAGGGGGCTCATCGAAAGAGGGGGGGAAAAGAAACAAACTCACCTCCTTGCGTTCACGCCGGCCGCCTGTCTGAAGGCTTTCCCCTCTTTTCGCCTCTTGAGCGGCTCTTCCGCGCGCACGCCGACCCCGGCGGGGGGCCTCTCGGCAAACTTTGCAGCAACATCGCGCCCGAGCTCCGCGGGCGACGACGGCGGAGAGTTGCCGTCGTCCTCCTCCTCCTCCTCGTCCACAACTTCTTTCAGCAGCGGATCGTCCGCGGCGTTGCCCCCCAGAAAGTACAAAAGTAGGAAAACTCCGAAGCACACGGCGATCACAACTACTTTGCCGTGGATCCGCATGGCGAGGGCGACTTGTTGCGCGTGGCAGGGGCAGTCGGGGCTCCGCTCATGTCTGCGGGCGAGGGAGGGCAGCGCGAGTTGACATTTTGTTACCGCTCCCCGCTCGCATTTCTCTGCAGATGATGATGGAGAGCGGAGAGGAGCTCCTCACCGTCCATGGAGGATCACACAGCGGAGGCGGGCCTTCCCCGGCGCTACCGTAATGACGGCAGTGCCACCGCGCTGTTATACTGTAATTACGCTGTAAGGGTTAACGCGTGCGTGTGTGTGTGTGTGTGTGTGTGTGTGTGTGTGTGTGTGTGTGTGTGTGTGGGGTGAGGGAGGTTTTGTTTATCGGCGTTTGCCACTCTAGGTTTTGTAAAGGAAGTTCATGCAAAATCAGTTTTTATTCATAAAGCAACAGTTATGATCTTGCTATTGTGTTAAACTGTTATCTTTGTTATAGTTCACACTGAACTTTTGCACATTCCCTGGTCAGTCTGTACAGAACTGTACAGCTCATTCATTTCATATTTTAGTGTCAATTTTTCTATTTTACGTTTATACTTTTTGACTTGCAGTAGCCTACTTGCTTTATCTTTCCTTATATTTTCTATTTCTATATATTTCTAGCCTTTCTACTGATCATGTTAATTGTTGCACAAATATAACAAGGCATATTCCTCGATTCTGATTCTGTAGACTCGGCTAGGAGAAGACCATGAAGACCCAGAGTTATACCACAGCCATCCATCTGATAATCAGTTGTGAAATAAGTATTCATATATTTGACATTATGGAAAAGTAGCAATGAGATGGTGTTCCTCTGGGTTTACACGCCTTAGAGGCCCCCCTGCTTTCTTTGTAGAGTTGTTGTATGATTTCTTTCTGCATATCCTACATACAACTTTAGGGGATAAACACTCACTTTGAATCACAACAGCATCACAATAGCCCTTTTCTTGTCTTTTCAAAGGGAATAATTATGCTATTTATTCAATTTTTCAGAATAAGATTTTGCCCTTGTATTTTTTAGTTAGAGATCTTAGCAGTATCTTCACACAGAGGCTTTGATGTAGGCACCATTTGTGCTCTGGGGCCTGAGTATAGGCTTGTTCCGTGTTTCCATGTGTAAAAATACAGGTCCTGATTAACTAAGCACACGATTTTTATCAGCAAAATGTGCAAACTAAAAGTGCTCATTATTATGCAGCAGAATGGCCCGAGTCAGCATTATCAGGAATATTACAGAGGCATTACTGAGTAAGCAGCATTTTAATGTTGTAGCTGGCGAAGCAGATGTAGTCTTGGGTAGCTCAATCTACAACAATGCTTCATATTTTATAAGATCATTGTAGGTTTTGTTCTAAATTATTAATCAATCAAATCAAATCAAACTAACAAGTATATAGCTGTAAGAGTAAAAATTTCAATGTTTTCCTCTTAAATGTAGTGATGTGGCCTAGATGTGTAAAGTACTATTAAATAGAAATACTCAAGTGAAGTACAAGTAGGCCTACTCGAATTTTAAGTACTTTAAGTACAGTAATCGAATAAATGCACATGGATTCATTTGTGAAAGTAAGTTAATCAATGACCTTTACGAGTCCCTGCCTGAGTTTGGGAACAAATGTGTACCAGTTTAACGCAGGTAAGATGTATAAAAGAATGTCTTCTTGCTGTACTGACACATGCTGATAGATTTATGTTGTCCATAAACGCATCTGTGAACATTTCCTACTGCCGGTGTACACGGTGTGTTACGGTAGAAGATGGACGCTACATGCGGGAGCCGCCAGCGGAGCTCGTCGGGATAACTCAGCGTGGTGCTGCTGAGTGTGTGTCCTCCTGGTAGCTGAGGTTATATTTACAGCATCTGTGGTCCCTTTTGCACCGCTCGCACCGGATTGAAAGCAGTGTACCGGCAGCGCGGCCCGTCTGCTGCTGCTGCGTGTGGCCGCAACACGAGGAGGAGAGCCGTCCACAGACTAGCAGCGAGCTAACCGTGAGACCAAACCTCCTTCAAAAAACTGGCGAAGTCAATGTGACACGTTGCTCATCGATTAATATGGTTGACTCATAGATCAGCTCTTCATTTATTTGGATGTTTAGAGTCTACGGATAAATTCGGAATACGTGTCGGCCAATAAAAATTGTTAATATTCACTAAACGTAGACCTTGAGGATTGTTTTGCGTGTTAGGTCCCAAACTTCATTCGCTGAAATAGCTACGTAAGGTTGTAAATTAACGTTAGAAAATAAATATTTAAAACGCTTCTTGGTAGATGAGGGTGACGCCGGACACAATCAAGGCCCACTATAATTAATAAAACTGTTAAAGCAATGTTCTGAAAGATACACACGGTTGTTTATAAGTAAGACCTCCTTAAATGTCCAGATTTTCTAGTGCAGTTTGGTCTGAAGATCTTTCTAAACAAGAGAGGACGGAAGGGACGGTGTAACAAGTGAATTGAAGCCAAAGTAAAGACACCTTTTGTACCTTTCTTGCAGTCGCGAACGAGTTGGTGTGATTTTTCACAAGCTTTGTTTACAGCTCAGACACAGTCACATGTGTGCCACATGCGATTACGGAGACGTGACCGAGCACCATAACGTTTAATTGACTCAACCACCAGGTGGCGTGCTGCAGTCGGCCGGGCCGTCGTTCAGTCACCGCAGCCCGGCAGACCGCACAGTGAAGCTGAAGATGTTTCCGTCCACAGGTCTGCACTACATCAGTATTCATCATGATAACTCCTGCCTTTGACCTGAGCCAAGATCCCGAGTACCTGGTCCTCAACATCCGCGTGCCCTACACCAGAACATCAGAGTTTGACCTTTACATTGATGGGACAGACTTCAAGTTCTATGCCAAGCCCTACTTTCTCAGGTGAGTCAGTGTTATCCTGGACTTGAATTTGCAGTGATGTATATTCTGACCATGCTGTTGGTCTCACTAGCTACAGGAAATTAACGGGATCAAACAAACAGGACGTTTGTCTTTGCCTTTAGTGACTGTACCCATGTGGGTCTATGTGTGCTGTTTACAGATTAGATCTTCCTGGAAGAATAGTGGAGGATGGGAGAGAAAAGGGCACATTTGACATTGATAAAGGTAGGTCACGTCGTTTATTATATGATGATAAGACATGCGATGGTGGGAAAGCAGCGTGGCTTGTCATTTGAGTTGTATGGTGATAGTGCATAACAAAATGCCTGCTGAGGTATTTGAGTCGATGCACTGACGGCTGTTGCATTAAATGGAGCCCAAATTTTTTTTTCTTGCAGTACCACAGCTTTTGAGTCTCAGTAGCATTGTCAATTTAGCATGCACACCACCTGGAGGACCGAGCAGGTCCCCGTACACATTCCCTACACTCAATTCAATTAGCTTCTCAGTTTCTCAGCAAAATTCCTGCTGTCATCTAAACGTGTTGTGACTGGATGTCACCCTCTGTGCTATAAAGTATCGGCACTCTGAGCATTGAGCCAGGGCACAATTGGGTGGCCAGAAAAAAAACAAAATAGGTTAAGATTATATATAATCCTCATATAGAGAGAGAGAGAAATAGAGAGAGAGGATCGGTTACTTTCCATTCAGTTTATTTCTTCTGTATTTTTGTCAACACGATGACTATATTTTTATATTTTATAAATATATATTTTTTTCAGGATCAGTTTCTAGGCTCTAACAACTGTTGTTTATTTCCCCTGGTGTTTGTCAGAATGTGCTGACCTTTCTTTCAACAAAGGAAAAACTGTTTTCCAGTATCTCTCTTTTCCGAAGTTGTACAACTGCTGTCTCAACATACTGAACTGTATTTCATACACACAGACTCCAAACAATAGAATCATACCAGACCTCTGTGAAATCTGAACGCAGAACAGGGGTTGTAAAACAGTGTAACCTTTTCGGCATTTTCACCTTTATTGGGTAGTTTAACAGTGATGATACAGACAGGAAGTAGAATGAGGGAGGCATGAGACTTGCATCAAAGGTCCCTGGCTGGAATTAAACGGGGGGACGCTGGCATTATATAGTATGTGTCCTAACAACTCGGCCAACAGGACACCATAAACTGGGGACAGCTACACATAATTATTTGGTGAAAATGAAAATGTAATTATTGCATTTGGAAACTTTAGACATCCTGGTCCGGATACAAACATACATACTTTGCATGATATTGGTGACCAGTCACACTTGCCCAAGGCACTGACTGGAACATTGGTTCTATTAGCAGTCAGTGATTGATCCCCGGGGTGTCTTTAGTTTGTACTTCAGTCAATCAGCCAGGGTGAATTGACCTACTGATCATGTTATTTCATCCCATTTTAAGAGCCACTGGAACCATCTGTAATGTCATAATGATTACAGCCTGCAGGCTGCCTGTAATATCTCTTTTCACAGTGACAGGGAGCTCATGTAGGATCTTCTTTAAATATATAATGAGAAAATTAAACATTATGATGACTGATGGGGTGATGTTCACTAGTGTCTATACACTAGTCACTGCGATATGTCTTTGACTTTCTGTAGCAAATAATCAGTTCTAATTAAGTTGTCTTTACGGAGGCGTCAGCCTTATGGACTCTGACACCCCATTGCCCGTCTGTCAGCATGGCCTCAGTTAACACGCTGTGTCCAAATAAGCCTGTAACATCTGCTAATAAAGCTCCGCTAATGAGTGTCCTTGTTTAGACTTATAATGAGCAATCATTAAGATCCCTCTCTCAGGCTCTCCATTCTGCAAGGCCTGCAACTCAAGCAATTAGTCAGCTTCCCTGGTAAAGCACATCTAAGCTTTAACACTTGGGTGCATTGAAATTTTATGAGGTCTTTAGGCGACCATCAGATTATCTCTGTGGTCCGGCCAAATCAGTCTAATTCATCAGTCATGTATTGCCTGTTTAGTTTTAATAGCAGTTTGTTAACAAGCAACTTAATTTTGAAGTATCACATGCACAGGTGGCCAGATTTATCGCCCGTCGTTTGTTATAAAGAGATACTTTACAAATTAATTGTATCACTGTGCAAACAGTTTCTGTTTTTCTTTCTAAAATGAGTGTCAGTAGTTTATAATCAGACCTATTGTGTTGTCATGTTTTTCTCATCCTCTTCTCTCACACGTTGTGTGTATATGTGTGCATATATGTGTATAATTATATTACGGCATGCCTTTATATAGATAAACGTAATGACATACATTTCATAGGGAACAAAAATTTGAAAGATATTTTTTGGGTTGAAAGTAATGCCTATTTTCATTATCCATTTATCTTATGATTATTTTTTTAAATGAATGGCATTGTATAAAATGTGAAAACTAAATTCAGATTCTTATCTCAAATTACAAGAGCCTAAAGTGATATAGTGACTTATTTTGCCCAGTCACTAGTCACAAAACTAGTATTTGGTTTCTAGTATTTCATAATGAAGAAAAGCAAGCAAATCTTATTGACCCTTATTGTCACTCATTTAATTAGTTGATTGTTGCTTCCAAACTTTGTGGAGAGATGTTATTAAAAAGGAGATCTGTAATAAAACATGTCCTGTAGGTCTCTTCACTCTTCGGGTCCCTAAGGAAACAGCCGGAGAGCACTTTGAAGATCTTAACATGCTAACGAGTCTCCTCGCCCCAAAAGGCTCCCGTTCAGCTAAGCCATTGGTGGAGGACTTAAGCACTGGTAGGTCAAATCTATATATGACCTTGTTTATTAACTAAAATCCATCATTTAGAACCAGCCATCACTTCTTAACGTTTCCAAAAGGATGCAGTGAAAGCGCAGGAGAGGATGAAGACGAAGATGAGGAAGAATTTGACTGGCAGGTTGAGCAGGAGGTGTACAAGGAGAGCTCTGCGGAGGAGCTGAGAGCCCTCCAGAAATATGGCTTTGGCAATCAGAGGTCTGGAGTGTTTGCAAGATTACAGGTAAAGTTACATACAATGAAATCCTCACATCTTTGATGAAAATGATCAGTCAAAGCTTCTGAGTAGACCTTTTTGAATCATATAAGTGAAGTTGAGATGGCGGGCTTTCTGACAGGAGGAACTGTGCGATGTGACCGATGTCAAGAACCCAGAAGGAACGACGGCAGCAGAGAGGAGGCAGGCACGGCTGGACGCAGAGGCATCTGCTTTTTCTCCTGACCATTACCTGTGAGTTTATCAAAGCAAAAACCTCTTTCACTCTAAAACAGAGCTTCTTCCTCCCCTGGGCTGTCTCTAACATCTATTTGTCACTGCAGGGCTGATTTGTTTGAGGATGATGAGATAAAGGGGCTGCTGAAGTTCAGGCCCTGGTGGGCAAAGCTGAGTCCTTCTACACAGCAGGAGGGACAAGCTGGTGAGTTCAAGTCATCCCTTCATAATCTTTAAAAATGTGATCTGTTGATCTTTTAATCTGAGCTGTGTTTCTGAGATCAATTTAGTATTTGGCTACATTTGCTCTTTTTCTTTTTTATTAAAATCTTCAAATGAAAAGACAAATTATATACAAAAAATATAAGATAATAATAAAATAAAGATGCTGTATCCAGAAGACTTCAACAGTGGAGTCTAACTGATTGCACCGTTATGCTCAATGACTTAAATTTTTTTAAAATCAAAACCAAATCTTTTATTTGTGCTTTTAGTGGGATACATATCATATTTAAATAGTAACATAACAAAGTAGTGACTGAAGGCTACCAGAAGGTGGCATAAAGTCGCAAAAGATGAGAGGGCAATCATGCATTGTTTGTTGATATTATTTGACCAAATTGAAATACAATTGTCGACCTTATTTACTATCCCCAGTAGTACTATTCCAAAACTTCCACTAATAGTTCTGTGACTTGAATCACCAGATATGCAGAGCTCCCAGCAGGAATCCGTTGGCTGGGGTTGATGCCTGCAAGGCACTGACATTGTTCTCTGACAATATATTAATTCCCAAAGGACACATGAGTCTTTTCACTGCCCTCTTCTAGAGGAAGGTCAGCTAGAAAGCTGCAGAGCTGCTCTCCCTGCCAGAGTGCCTCAGGGCTCTTCAACAGGAAAGACACTTGTCATTACGAGAGATTGAACTTGGACCTTCCCTAATCGCTACATCTCTCTGCTGCCTGTTGACCGATTTAAACAAGAGCATCCTCTCAGTTAGAATGTGACGATTGAAAAAAAGGACAGTATTTCTACCTTCTTGTCTTGTCAATATGTTTTTTTTTTTTTTCTTTTTTCGCATCCATTTCAAATCAATGGCTCATTTATTTAGATTGCAACATGCTGCTTGTTGGCTGGAGCCTCCCAGCTTCATTTTTCCATTCAGCCTCCTGCATAGGAGTGATAGCTTGTGAAGCCTAGGCACTGCGAGAGACCATTTAATTGTGCCATCCTGCTCCACTAACAGACTGCTAATTCCAGCACTTCCACTGTTTAAGCAGGCGTGTGGCTCGTAGCCACAGCTTATGTGTAGCGCACGGGTGTCGTACTCTTGAGAGAGGATTTAGATTAAACAGATAGCATTATCTCGGGAGGTAGTGCTGCTGGTCGCATCTCCAGCAGCACCAGGGCCCGATCACTGACGAGCAGCCATCAGCCAGCAATGCAAAGGCCATTAGTTTAGCCTCCGAAGAACATTACTGTTCCCTGTATCCCCGCAGGCTCCCTCGCCTCATTCTGCATTCTGAGACAGAGTGCCTCAGTCGGGAGCCCAGGCGTAGATAAATGGGCCAAATTAAACTTAATGGCTTGATTGACGGGTCGAATAGCATTAGCCTCAACTGAGTGTGAAGAATGGCATCCGTCAGGAGATTTAAGCGCCGTCAAATCTTGAAAGCATGCTCATGATTTTAACGGTTTGTCGTATATATTTAAAACGGCGACTACACTTCCTCAGTGTGGGTTTTTAAACTGCCCCCCCCCCACCACCACCACCACTTCACTTCTCCTAAGTCTGATATATATGTCACCTGACAGATGGATGTGGACACAAGTGCTAATGAAGTAGAAACTGGCCCCTTTGTGCTCTCCGGTGTCAGGGCCAGCACACTGACAGGCCACAGCTGTCCACTGGAGGCCTGTATTCACACACTGGTCCAGTCTAAATGGTCCTGACAGCTTGGGCTCTACCTGCTGCACTTCTGTTGTGGCTAGATTTAGAAATCTGACCTTTGTCCAAGTTAGATGGCACTACTACACTACCCAAGTTTACAGTTTGAGCAGACTGTGTCATTAAATGTGCCTTTGATTTGATACTTGACATGATCACAGTGTGCGTGTGCAGAAAAATGATCTACTATCCAAGGTCACATGTTGACCTCTTGCGTTTGTGTAATTTTGGAAGCGTTTTCCAACCCTCAGCAGTATTTCGACAAAGCATATTTACTCCATGCCATCAGGCCATCTGGACCTGTAGAGAGCAGTGAAGAGCCAGGCTGCCGTTCCAACTGGAGGAATTAGGTCAGAAATTAATTTGCAATCAGCAGAGGCCCTCATACACTGTGAGCTAATGCCCGTTAGAACTGATTGGCTCCATAGCGGAGATGAATGAATGTGGTGTTGGGTAAATCTATCAGGTCCACTCGCCTCACCTCACCGCTTTGGCTGCAGAGTTAATAGAAAATATATCAGCATCGTGAGGCTGGTGGGTCCAACTTTGCAAGAGGGCTGGTGCTCTGTTACTATTTAGTTATTGTGAATATCAGTGTTTTAATTACAAATTCTGAGTGTGTTGTGCAACATCCTTTTTCAGAGCAGACGGCACTTGTATCTGCTGAAATCTCTACGATCATTTTTGTGTGAATGATGATCCGCAAAGACATTTTTAGAAACACTCTGTTATGCCAACATTTGTTTATCTTTGCTCATATATTTTTATTCCTCAAGTGCCTGTGCATCCTGGCATTTGTGTGCTGTCTGTGTGTGTGTGTGTGTGTGTGTGTGTGTGTGTGTGTGTGTGTGTGTGTGTGTGTGTTTGAGAGACTCTGGGTGCACATTTTCTAGCATATCTGTTGCTGGCGACTCTGGTAGTCAGTGGTAAATCTGTGGGGCTTTAAAAATATATTTTCACCCCTTCCCTCACAGGTGTGTCTTTGCAAGTGTTTGAATAAGAGTGTGTGCAGATGTGGGTGTACGTGCACATGGGTCTTTGCGTCTGCCTGTGTGTGTTCTGCTCGGCTGCGCTCTCCTGCTGCAGCTGCACTGACGAGGGACTCAGGTAGCGTCTGCAGGGAGCTAAAACCTGACGTAATGCAACAGGAATCTCCTTCCCAGCAGAGCCAAGTTCCCACTGCAGGCAGAGAGATCATTCTGAAGTGCTGTGTGTGTATGTGTACACACACACATATATGTATATGTATATATATATGTATGTGTATGTGTATATGTGTATATATGTATATGTGTGTGTGTGTGTGTGTGTGTGTGTATATATATAGAGAGAGAGAGAGATAGATATCTATCTATCTATCTATCTATCTATCTATCTATCTATCTGTCTATCTCGAGTGTGGGAGGGGGGTGGGGGGTTGTACATTTTCCAGCCAATACACACCAGTACTTCTTGCACGTCAGGGGCTCAGTGCAGGGACTCTGCTTTCCTCATGCAGAGAGAGATGAATTGCTTTCAGCTGTTTTATAAGCTGCTGGGAAAAAGAAAAAACAGTTGAGTTATAACATGTTCCTGCAGACATTCAGTGCGCCTTTCAATACTGAATGATGCAGATAGCTTAAATGGGATTGAAGTCTGTTTGTGCCGCCCCATTAGGCTTGCCACAGATCCCTATTAAGCAGATGCCTCTTTCAAAAGGCAACAGTTAGTGAATTTGCAGAGAGGAGGGAATCAGAGGTTTTGAGATATTTCATATGATGGGGTTTAATCTTTTCTTAATACGAAGCCGTTCAGCTGTCATACACCTCTAAATGGGATTGATTTTACTAATTTAATGTAGGCCCTGTTGGCCTTTTTTGCTTCTGGTCCTCATCGACTTCTGTCATGTTGCGCCTCATCTAGCCACTTTGCCCCCATTTCTCCAGAATAGCAGTTCATAGGCCAACAGCAGGAAACTGGTTTTGCTGGTGTGAATGTGTGAAACCGTGTGAGTTACTGATGAATTAATATCCACACCAGTGTTTCCTACAGGTTGACAATTTACTTGTGGTGGTGGGTGGCGTGGCGAATGACGGGTGGGTTCACTAGTCAAACAAAGGTTTATATACTGAAAACGAATAACTACTCAAAATAAATAACTATGTGTAAACATAATAACTATTTAAAAATAAATATTTACAGGCACAGTTCAATAAATTTTCAGTACAGCAGGGTAAACAAAAATATAGAAAATAACATTTTTGTTATTTATTTTGGAATGTGGCCGCAGTGCAGTTAAGACACTCAAATACTGACATATTGTGATTAAGAAAAAAATAAATAATGCATGCAAAAAAAGTCGTGCTCCATTGTAAGCATCCTCTATCTGCAGCGTGCGCTTGTTAATACAGGACAGGCACAAGGAACTGACTGCAATGCACAGTGTAGTGGAACTCAAGCACTTTGACCATATGCTTGAATCCTGTATTTTCTATAGCCGAGTATGGTCGCATATCGACAGTGATAAACTGAGTGTAGTTATTGCTTTGGTGCAGTCTGAATCTGCAGTGAGAGGCTGCCTCAACGCTGTGGGGAGAAGGACTTGCCATCCTGTCTGTTTTTGTCTTGTTCAGCTTGTCAACACATTCGGGTGATGCCGTTGTAAATTACATGTGTATCCACAGACACACCCGACTTCCGTTGAACAATGTCGGCACACAGTTTGACACTAATCGTTGTCCATTTTTCTTGCTGAAACTAACCAGGAAACCTGCTCCCATACAGTGGAAGTGTATTTCATGGGCCAGTCCTCCAGCTCAGGTCTCTCACGTGTGTTTGCCACACAGATGTCAGCCACACTGCATAATCTTGGCTAGCCTGGCTAACCGCGCTGAGCCGACTAGCGTGCCAAAGCTGACAGACAACAACTGGTGCACCGACGAAACCTTCTGGGTGAAACTCGTGTTTTAGAATTTCTGTTCCCAGCGTATGAGTAGTAGACATAAACATACTATTTTGACAGTAATTGTTTGGGTCACAGGGCGTACCAAACCGAGGAAGTCGCATACCGAACCGAACGTAATTGCCGGCTTGATTGGAAAAAAAAATGGAATTTGTAGAGCCAATGTATGAGACATGCTGTACACTAGTGCTTTCAGGGAAATGTTACGTTAGGAGCTGAAGGATTGTTCCCGGACGTTAGTTTTAATGTTAAGGTGACGTTGACTGCATGGAACCTCCATCCTGCAAGTCCGATTTAACATCATTCAGCTTTACATATTTTGCCCTCCACTTTGTTCACACTTATTCTAAACCTCATTTTGCCACACAGCTGGACTGTAAGCTTCTATTTTAGAACGAAACTCGCCTGCAGCTGGACAGTTGATCCTGTTATATTACCATGGTAATAGCATTTCAAGGTTAGACTGCATCTATGACACTTGGTAACCTTCAGATTGTGAACACACGGGCACTTCTCGATAGACAAACACACGTGCTACAAATTCCAGGCTTCCTGCCGAATTCGGTGAGAATTCATAGGAAATACCAGATTCTGAACGTTCTGTTCAACCCTAAACTACGTCATTTTTTCCCAAAAGTTCTGTTTTCCCAGATTGATCCAGTCTTGGTATTGTTTTGTGTGTGAAATTGCTGTCTCATTGTGGACAGAAGGGCAAAACGCAGGGAAAAATGAGGCATTTTTGCATTTTCAGATTTAGTCGGCTTAGTGTGGATGTAATCTTAAAGACTTAGGACACTAAACCCACTTCATTAAGCTTTATCACAGCAGAGCCATAATGGAACACTGTGCCTTTTATCTTGATACATGACGTTTTCAATAGGTATTTGATATATCGTTGTATTTCTAACCAGTGACTGGAGAACATGCTTAAATGATGATGGTTTGGATGTGTGGGGAGTCATACACTCCCTCTGAGTGTATGCAACTCCTCCTCCACCTAACCACGACCACCGCTTCTCACGCCTACTACTGGATTCTTGTGCCGGTCATGGCGCAATTCAGTGTTTCTGTCCTTTTAACATGTATACTAATGGCTTGTGGTGACTTGAAACGATTAACTGTAAAATATTCTCATGCAGCTGTGTCATTCACCGACGACGAGAAGGAGCAGCTGAGAAAATTCACCAACCGCTCCTACCTGCTAGACAAGACGTGTCGTTACCAAGTGTGGCTCAGCCTTGTGGACATCCTGCTGTCTTATTCCTATGAAGTGCGCTGTACAGAGGGAGAGCACAATGTGAGTGTGTGTGTGTGTGTGTGTGTATGTGTGAAGAGGCAACTCCTCCTGAGCAGCACTTAGCCTTGGATGACAAAGCCCTCTATCCTCAAATCCTTTAGACCCCCTTCCATTTCATTCAAAGCCTTAAGAGATTACCAGCAGATCCGAGAGCTCAGTCCGGGCCTCTTTGTGTCACTCCTCTAAGGTAGCTGCAGAAAGGGAAGGTGAGCGAGGCTGATTTCATTGTTAAAGACGGTTCATAGCGTGTGAAAATGAAATACCACAGACAATTGATACAGTAGAACGTTGGGTTAAAGCCCAGCTATGAAAACAAAATGTCATGAACATTTTAATTTCCTTCTGGGATATTATAATATGGAGTGAGTCTGGAACAAATCCCCTAGTTGATTTCAAATTGTTCACAACCTTTACTGTGCACAGAAATTTGAGCAGCTAGTTTCCATGCTTTAGTTCAAGCAGAATTAATTGTACTCTCTGTTTTTGTAGTATTTCCAGTCTGTTATTGTTGTGGTGATAAGTGCTCCCTCTTCCTTGCAGGTCGAGTCACCGTGGACAATCAGAAAACTCAGCGGGACTCTGTGCTGGCTGGAGGTGAGTCAGTTATTACACAAGGATATAAGATAAGCTGCAGTGAATGATTGACTTTTGCAGTATTTATTTGATTATTTAATAGGGACAAGGCACCTAATTAAACATTACTGTTAATATGCCAGAGCGCTAGTCAAAGACTAGCAAAAAGTCTAATCTGCAGTCAATGGTCAGACTCTTTGCCTTCAAGGGAAACTCCACTGATTTTACACATCAAAGTCTGTTTACAGGTCTTGGGAAGAACAACTGCATACATAAAATAATACTTGTTTGGCTCCAGAGGGAGCTTTCCAAAGTCTGATAAGTGATGTCGGTTGGGTCTGAATACCACAAGTTTGAAACTGAATGAGGACATTGTAATAGGAGTGGAATTGACGGCCCTTAACCATTTGTGCTTTCAAAATTATCTTTAGGCTACTAAGGGCGAGACCCATGATGGCACAGATGAAACTGGTTTCAGTCAAGTTACAGATGTGTATTCAGAATACATGTTGGAAGGTCTGGTTGCCAACCTGCTTTGTGAGAGCTGGCACGCTGCCGTTCCAGACCACCCAACCGCATCTGGAGTATCTTTATAAGCCCAATTGTTGCTCGAGTAGAGGACTTATTCCCTTGTAATTTTTTGCAGTTGCAGTTCTTGTAAGACTTGAGGTTGCCTCTGATCTTGTTTTGACTGGTGGGTAGGTTGGATATATCATAAGTTGGAGGTGTTATAACGTGGTTAGACAGACTCTTGAGGTGAATATCGGTGTGTGAATGTGTCTGTGTTACTTTCACACATGCACACATGGTTTCACTCAGTGTAAATATGTTGACAGTTGTATCAACGTTTGAAGACACTTTAGAGACTCCATCACTTTTTGCTCTGAAAAGAACAGTCCAGGTCCAGGCTCTCTCCATGTCGCTAACACGGCTTTCAGTGTGAACCACAGGGAGTTGTTAATTGTTGGACATGGCCCATTACCTGAGTCCTGCACAACAGCAGTAACAGGTGTTCCCGATTCAAAGAACAAATTATTGTGTGTGTAGTCACTTAAGTGTGTAGTGTGTGTGAATGGCATCAGAAATAGGAGTTTGCTGATGTTGTCTAACGTCTAAGCCCATGGCTACAATAGGAGGACATGTAAGTTACTCTGTTTCCTGCTCTCTGTTATCACTTATTAGTATTACTGTATAAACAAACATACAACATACAATTCAGGTGTTGTTTTTTCTCTGTTTTTTAGATGATTGCACGTATAAAACAGTATAAAACAGTGACTTCATCTGTAAAGATAAAATCACAGGTCAACAGACATTCAAATCAATTTCCAAGAAGCAGGTTCACTGAGTAATCTGGATAACTTTGCTGAGTAAACCCTGACCCGGAATAGGTCTTTTTCTTTACGTCAGACCTTGTTCCAGAATTGAAGAGGTTCCACATTTTACTCAGAAAAGTTATCAAGATCACTCTGTAAAAGTTGGTTCTTGGAACAGGGCCCTGTAATGTGAGAACAATATACTGACATACACAATGAATGATCACAGGAATGCTGGCAGCAGAAATTTGGCTTCTTGACCTTTCTGCGATATAGTATTTTTGCAGGTACAGTTTTGTGAAACAGTGTGGTTTGTCCACTCTAGGAGGCTTAATGTGGAGGTTGTAGAGAAAACCATGCACTTGCGGCAATGTGGGCATTACCTTACAAAGCGGTGGCCCCTAATCCTTACAGTAGTTCATGTTATCAGAATGCAACTCATGTAAAGCTGGATTCACTGTTTCTTGCACCTACTTGCATAACTGGAATTACATCCTGGTTACTATTTTGCCTTCTCATTACTGACTAGGAGACTACTCACTTGCAACAGTCTCCACAGGCGTTGCTGGAGAGAACACGAGCAACCAATCAAGAGGGTTGCTGTTGCCATTTGTTTCACGCTTCCAGTGACAACAGTTGTGCATGAACACATACATCTGCCACGACAGATGATGCTGTCGAATAGACGACCCTACATTAATGTTAAGGACACATTTGAGTGTGTCCCAGACCACCTGCAACTACTTCTTGAGTGATACGGTCCCACAGCGTCCTCATCAGTTGTTGGGCACGCAAACATGGTCACCACTTGAGATCAAGTCGATGAAGCTGCTTGGAGGAGTTTTGTTAGTAGACCGGGACCGCAGTTTGAGAGGTAGTAGTTTTCCTACTGTGGTGACAGTGGAGTAACCTCCACCTGCCTGGCAGCCCTTTACTGCAAGTCAGTCAGCAGCGCTGTCAGCTCCTATTGACAGGGCACCGTGCTCAATCCCCCCCGCTCCCTGCCTCCCCCTCCTCCACCTCTTCCCCTCACCTTGTGCTCTACAATAGATTCCTCTCTGTCTTTGACTGCCTGTCTGTCTGTGTGTCACCGCTGAAATCAGCTCTGCCTCCTCACTCCATTTTCCCTCTCTGCTATCTCTTTTTTTATGCTCTCGCTGTCTATCTCTCTTGCCTCGTTTATGCCTAACACCCTCCCCCCCACCACCACCACCTTACCCAATCTCCTCTCCCCCTCCTCCCTCCATCTGCTGCATGTTTATTTGTCCTCAGTCGACTGCGCTGGTGTGACTGTGAGTCGTCGTCCCCACCCCCCCACCCCCCTGCAGCAGCAGACCTTATTTACACTCCTGCTAAAAAAGCCCAAGGGAGAGCATGATCCCCGATGACACGCACTCGCAAGCTCGCAACACATCCTTAACAAGCCACAAAGAAGAGAAGAGAAAGAAACGGGATAAAAAATCTCTGCTTCTGTCTCCAGGCTGTGTGTCCATTAGTGCAGAGAAAATCCGAGAGTGAAGGCAGTGATTAAAGAGAAACGGCAATTAACAGGCCAGGGCTGCAGAGGTGTTTAAGAGTTGTGAGCCCCTATTTTGCCAGTTCTATAAATGAGGAGTTGTTAGGAGTAATTAGCACACCAGCGACTGCAATGCACACGCGAGTGTTCGACCTGAGGAAAAAAGGGAGGACGCAAAATTCCTGGATTGAAATATCTGGCTGAACCAAACCTTGACCCTACTGTCAGTTACATCTTTCTGTCCCTCTCCATTTCCTTCTCTTATTAGATAAAAACATGGTTTGTTTTTTGTGCTGGATAGCTTTCAGAGTTTTATGTTCTCTGTTTCGCAGACGTACGGCTCCTTGCAAGACGTCCTGGTGTCATTCGGACGGAGGGTTTTGTGCTACCCACTCTACAGACACTTTTCCATGGTCTCTGCGGCCGTTCTTGACACAACTAAGATTTTGCAGTCAGGTGAGTCCCCAAAAAGCACCGCACCACCAACCCACACACACTGTGAGGACAGCCTGACAGTCAGCATGCTTTTGTGGTACATCGTCGGGCAGAAGCACCCTGCTGGGCAGACGCAGAGTTTAGAGAAAGCGGTTCATGAGCATAGTGCAGCATGTAATGTTCCTCCAGCTAAGCGAGAGAGTGGCCCGACTCCCACCCCCTATGGGAGCGAAATGTGGATTAGTCGAGAATGGACTGTTGACTTTGATATTTTAAAGCCCAGAGTAATCTTTAAATCAAAAGCCCCCGCGGACAGATGAAACTCTGCAGTGTAAACACACTCAGGATGTGTGAGGGCCAAGATTATCCAGCTTGTGATGATTTTAACGCTGGTAAAAGACAGCAAATTAAAGGCCTTTTAAGCTTCAGATTAGCATTTCCGCGCCTCATTAAGTAGGAAGATGAGTTGATCAAGAGAGCCAGAGATGCAGCCGTTGGAGTCACTCTTTCGCCTCACCTTCTTTAGCCCCCTTTACACCGCCTGTTCAAGGCGGGAATGTTGCACCGTTATTCCACCTCGCCTTCTGTATAAACACACTAGATGCCGATGTGTGTTACACGTTACGCCTTTTTTGCTTCCAGAACGCTGGAATGCTCTCTGAAATCACAACTCGGCGGGATCTCTGTGTAAAAAGGGCTTTTGTCTTACCCCGGAAACATTTTTTCTGCCATAACGAGATTTGCCATGTTCATCCTGATTCTGGAAAATGTTTGAATGCCTTCTGACAGCTCATGCAACATAATACTCCTCTCACACAACATACAGTTTCTCTTTGTCCAAAAGCAGCCAGCTGATAAGAGGCTCTGCTTATTTTTCAACATAATAAAGGGTAAAAAAAGCAAATTATTGCACTATTATTTTTGTTGTTGATGTTCACTCATAACCTTCATTATTTGCAAGCATTAGGGATGTGTGAGTAATAGGGCTTTTCCTTAATGAAGTGTAACACTACAGTAATTCGGTCTGGCGTGTGTCTGAGGGTGTGTTTCCTCCTAGCATTACTTTACACACTAATTAATTTGTCAGGATAAAGCAAATGGAAATGCACGCACCATGTTTGAGGCACTTCATTTAAGTGGCTGTGAAAGCAAACATTCTTAGGTATTAGCAAAACAAACCCATTAATGGCAGCGCACAGGTTAAGGCCTCCGAGGAAATGTTATCCGGGGGTAAATATTTGAACAGCCCTCTGGCAGTGTGGCGAGTATTCTCAAGGAGCTCCTCCACCTGCCTCCTAAGTGGCTGTGACTAAAGAGCTACTGGGCAGGTACAGAAGAGTTGAGAAGTGTGGAGGCGGACTGCTGAGTCACGCTGCCGTCGGGATTGGACTGACAGGACAAGACAAGAAATGTCAGATCTGGTCCCCCGTTACAGATCCATCCACCACGCCTCTCTGCAGTCATTCATTCAGGAAAACTTCTTCAGGAATTCTGAGAGGGAGGGCAGAGAAAGTTTGGGAATTCCATCTGTGGAAGTAATATTTTAGGTCAAATAAGCACTCTGACCTAGTTACGGAAAATCAAGGAAAAGTAATGACATTTTATAAGCAGGGTGGGGTGTGAACACTTTAGGTTCAGGGCACTGATGGTCTTTTATTGGATGTGATGCATGGATTGTGTGTGCGGAAGAGGAAAAACGGAGAAGACTGAATGAGGAAAGTGTGAAAGAAGGTGCGGATATTGAATGCTACAATATGTGCATTCATCTGAACCAGTAGCCCAGGAAGTAAGGCCAGTCTTCAGTCATCATCGTGTCCCTTTTATCCGAGACAGTCAGAAAGTTTAGCATCCTTTCAAGTTACAAAATCAACTGAACAGAATCTGTGTGATGCTGATATGAACCACAATATTCCCATAGTTTCTCACTTTGAATATATTGGAAAATACATATATTCCTCTTTAGGAAAAAAAACCATGAGAAAGAATTCTACTCAAATAATGAAAGCTATGGATATGTTGTGCAGACTACCCAATTCCCCATCAGCCAGGATTGCAATAATTAAAATGAATGTTCTACCTAAAATTGATTTCTACAGTTTCATTTCATGTTTGTCTCTTCCACCCAAGTACTGGGGACATTTACATCAAATAATCTCTCAGCTCATATGAAAATGCAAACATCCCAAAATGAAAATGAAAACTTTACCGCAAGGGAAAAAGAAATTTGTCGTTTCCTTATATGAGTATACACTATGCTTTACATCTGCGTCCTTTATTAGGCTGGTTCAGTGGTGATAAATCTATTTCACGACAAGTTAAATATGTCATTTTTACTTGTCTGCCTCTGCAGTTTTTGGAATCCCTACATTTCTGTCCCAAAGACACAGCAGGCTTTGTTTTTGGTCCACTTCACACCCACCACTACAGCTATGCAAGCCTGCTCCTTCAGCAGTCATGAAGGAATTACTGCTGTTTTGGATCACCCATTGTTCCCCACTCATTGGATAACCCACTCTTGCCTAATCAACACACCTTGCACACTTCTCTCAGGCATCTCACCAAGAATACCAATGTCGAGCTGGTGCAGAGAGCAACCTTTCCTCTGATTTCCAATTAAACCTTGGAAGTGACTGTGTTTTTGCCTTACATGATCCAAGCCCTGAATATGAGGGCAGAGTTCCCTGCATACGGTCCCATGCTTAAATGAGAACCAAATGTTTGTTTAAGGTTTTCCCCACTGTGCGTGTGCTGTTTATTTTGATTGGGCTGGAATGTCTCTGGACAATCCCAACCAGCTCTGCGGAGGTTGAGAGGAGCATTTTCTCTTGCCCTCAGTGGATTGTTGGCCACATCATGAGGCTATTTATACGCCTGATTGGAGGGACAAGTGCTGTGGCAGCTTGGCTTGCTGTATACTTCAGGGAAAAGTAATTTGTCAGAATAACAAATGGAGATTCTGTGTGATGCATTTGCAGTGTTGAAAGCTAGAGCATACTGGCTAAATCTTAAACATATTTCCAAAGTGCAGGTGTCAACCATAAACCATGCTATACATTTTAACAAAAAGCCCCCACCATTTAATACATTGATAGTTTGTATACTTTGGCTGGTAGGTGATTTATTGAAATCATGGTTAAGGCCCAATTTTCTGTAATTAATTGGATAATTCATCACATGATTAAAGATACCTCAAGGGATCCTGTACACACAAAATCCACATTAACTTAAGACAGTTGGAATTGTATAAGATAAAGGTTTTATTTTGTTTATGTATATATGTATTAACATACTATGTAGTGTTGTGTACGTCTGATGGGTGTAAGAGCACATATTTCCGCATTAGCATCATATGTGTGTGGTATCTAACTAAGCAGAGAGTTGTGGTTTTATGTGCCAAGGTTTTGAGATATTCATCTCGATCTCTGCTGCCTCCACCCCACTTCCATGGAGGTGAATGGAATTATGTTCATGTTCCTCAAAGCATCAAAAAGTTGAGTTTCATAGAACACACAAAAACATCTTCATTGTCAGGAGTCATTTGCATTCAGCCTGAAGGTGGGGGAACAAGGTCTTTCAGATTATTTTATTTTATTTTATTTTATTTTTTTACTGTAATGATTGGCGTTACAGCATCACGAGTCATTAGTGCAGTTATAGGCTTTTTTTCGCTTCCTGATTTTTACAAATCAAAAATCAAGCGTAACCCAGTAGTATCACATTTGTCTGGCTGGGGCACAACATTTTGCAATGGCTGATTCAAATAGCAGCCTTCGACACAGTAGCTGTGTCCGTATTTCATACCACTTACTGCTCTAAGCAAGTTTTGTGTCTGTACTGTGTTCACACTAGAGAAGAGGCAAAATTAAATATACTCAAATAGTTCAGAGGCTTAAGCTGTAAATCAGATTGGGTTGCAAAATCCATACATTCATGATAAGATTGCAACGCTGTTGTTTGCTTTACTCCCTTGGGGAGAAACGCAAACAAGAAAGGCAAACAAACTTTTGGGCTACAAAGCTTTGACAACTTCCATTAAGACCAGAAAAGATTTTTAGAAAATGATTTTGCCCTAGCACTAGACAAAAAAAAATAGACATTTTAAAGCTTCAAGCTGTGCAGTTAAGTTACCTGTATTGGTCGGTACCATACAGTTGGAAAAACACTTCAGTTCATTACCTAGCTGGATTGAATTATTGATGTCTGTAAAAGAAAATGTAAATCAGGCCTTCAGGTTTGTCATATCACAAGCAAAATGGATTCAGATTAGGAGTATAATGATGCTGCACAACAGCTGAATGGGCAGACTTGAAAGACTGTCAAGTGGAAAATCATCAAAAACATTCAGTTCTATTTTTGACAGATCAAGGCAAACAAATATCTGACAGAAAGTCTGTGCAGAGCCGCCAATAAATTGACAGAATGAATGCCAAAAATAGAATTGTCTTCTTTGGCTCTTTTGTCTCAGACGAACCACTTCTTAACCAGGAACTCTTCTTAAACCGTATGGATCAAATTACTCTGCAGCTCGCTGGGATTTTCCTCTGATCCTGTACCTTGGCTTTTATGTATGGAACAATGACTGCAAGCCTTTAGATGCATGCTGTGTCTGCCAGCAGCTGGAGTGCATTGTCATCCTTAATACTGAGCGCGAATAACACTGTTTTTCCATTTGCCTGCCACGGTGTGTTCCTGTGCCCAGGGAAAGCCTGTGTCCTCAAATGCCTGCTGGATATTCACAAAGTCTTCAGAGAGAACGACCCGGCTTACATACTGAACGATCTGTACATCACAGACTACTGCGTCTGGATCCAGAAAGTCAAGTAAGTTCACCAACACACACACCCATAAACCCATCGACACACCTCAGAGACCTTCATCTTCAGAAAATTAACTACAGAGCCGAGGGAAGTGCCATTCAGCCCCCATGATGCATCAGTGCTTTAAAGGACAGGATTGGGCGAGTCTTTGTCACACCAATTCAATGACCAAGCCAGCGAGAGATGCAATCTCCCTTGTCTCAATTATCATGTGTCAAAAGAACCATCAGTGAGTCTTAAAAGAGCCAGCTGCACTCAGCGGATTCTCTCTGTATGAAACTTTTAAGAGCGCACGTGTGTATGTGTGTGTGTGTCCGCGTGTGTGTGTGTGTGCGTGCGTGCGTGCATGCTGCAGCTTCTCATATCTTCCGTGGGTGTAACCTCCCACTGGCACTGCAAGCAAAACATGCTAAAATCTTCACTTTTTTTTCTCCAAGTGATATAGGTTTGATGGTTCTCTCCTCCTCCTCGTACATATTTTACAATTACTTACACATTTCAAATGCGAGCCTGCGAGCACATTACTCAGTAATGAGCGCTGTTTTACTCTTGGCCAGGGTTCAGCCAAGTGGTGTGCTCGTCTGGAAAAAGCCCAGTTGAAAAATGTGTGCCTGATGTTGTAGGCTCGGCGCCCAGATGCAGACACGATAAAAGGTCTGCAGGGATTTAGTGCTCTCCCCTCCTCCGCCCTCCTCTCCTCCTCACATTCTCATTTCTACATTTTTCCAGCAGAAGTCTTGAATTCTGCTCTTAAAAATGCTATGGACGCTAGGATCTTAATGGGTGGGGGGGGGTGGGGGGGGGGGGGGTCGATGGCTCAGTTTAGGGTCGGTGGCTCAGTTTAGGGTCGGTGGGATCTCTTTCTGAGAGACAGGAGAAAAGGCACAGTTGTGCTTTTAAAAGCTCTCGATCTTACTGTGTAAGCACATGGAGCTTCTGAAGCTCCGTCAATTCACTGAAAAACTCAATCAGTCTCTTCTCAGCTGACGGGCACCGGAGCGCAGCCTCCCCTCCCTGCTCCCCCTTATCTTTCCCTCCGCTGTACACTAGAACTAAATGTCAGCTTGACCTAACATGCTGACTCCTACTACGCCCTGCATCGATCATTAAATGGATTGTCCCGTGCTCTCGCTGCACTGACCTGTGATTGTTACATTTCCCTTTTCTGTCTTTTTTTTTTTCTGTCAATAAATGAAGTGAAGTTCACAGTTTTTTATCCTCAAATATGAACTTATATTGAACAATACATTCAGATTAGTAAAACCACTAACTATCACCTTTTAACCACTTGAAAGAGCAACCAAGCATGTGTTGCTTTTTGTTGTTTCACTATGGGTCTTCTGGCTCACACTCAGTAGAAATTCAATACAGTCTTCACTTGTGGTTTTTGAAACGACGGTTTGTTCCAATGTTTGGAGTATAATATTACAAGGAGCCTGCAATCGAAATGCAAAGCAGCCCAGGAGAACTAGGCCTGTTCTCTGAGCTTTGATTGTGGTTTCCGCAGACCAACCTATGCTATCATACATGCAGTTTGTTGTGGCAGCCTATTTGCGGCGCCTGACAGGTTTGATGACAGATCGTGTAGGCATTGTTTTCTTGAGTGCGAGATATTCCCCCCGCGCAGGATTTGTCATCCTCCGCTAAGTGAGTCGTCTGTGGAAGCCGAGCTGTAAGACGAGATGTAATCTATACCCCCCGGTGCGATCCCTGTATCTTGTCACTCCCCGCAGCCGACGAGGCAGACGCGATCAGCTGCGCATGATGGACACGGCGATTAATGGATGTTTTCTGGCTGGAGGGTTGATTTATTTAATCTCCTTCGCTGTCCCACATGCATTTCTACTCCTAAAGTTCCTCTGACTGCCGAGACATCGGTCTCAAATTTACAACCTCGTAAAGACTTCACCGTGATTTAAGCCACAGGGCAGGCGCTCCCCTTTACTCTCACACACAGAGTCAGAGCGGAACCCTGCGTAATGAAATCAAGAGTGCAACCTCTTTTTTTTGTGATTGACATTTTATTGAATTTTAAAAATACATACGAGTATAAACAGTCATAAAGCAAGGAGAAAAATAGCTATATATACATATACAACTTAAAACAGAGGACTAAGACATTAACAAACAAAAAAGAAAAAATTAAATACGTACTAAGTAAAATAAGCGCTGGGTTTGTCTGTAAGGGCCATTTTTGTAGTGAAGAAATCTTTCTCATTTCAAGATAGCGGTCTGGACCCATTCAGTATAGATATTGTGAATTGTGTCTTTCAGGGTGGATGGGTCCCCCAACAGAAATAAACAAATGCAAAAGGGGACCTCCTGGCCAACAATCCTCTGGATACAGTCATGACCTCAATACAATACCATAGGACATGAGTTTAAGTCCCCTCGTCCGGGCACTTCCAGCACCCGGGGTCCCTTTTAAGCTTAATGCTATATAAGCTAGAGGGAGTTCAAAACATTCTGTTGATAATCTTAAATTGAACATCACGTGACATGCACTTTGAACTACATAGGATGTTCACCCCTTCTTTTTCTGTTTATTCTGTTTCCCATACAGTCTTCAGGGAACTGATTGCTATATTTGTGTAATAGCATAGTGTAGTAACATGATGCTTCCTACCATAGCTTCAGATAATAAAATAGGGGGTTCTCTGCATTTTGGGGGGCCGAGGGGGATTTAAAAGTAGACTTCAGCAAACTATGTATTTGCACATACCGCCAGTATTGTTTGTGCAGCTGAATTTCTGTATCCATTCTTTCCAATAGAAGAAGGATTTACCTACATCCAATACGTAGGCAGGGTTTGCACCATATACTAGAGGTCGTGTTCAGGAAGGGTCAAAATTTAGGCTCTTAAGAGTGCAACTGCAAAGCAAATTGCCTTTCACATTGTTTTACTGATGTGGACCTTTTTCTTTATTTATTTTATTGTCACAATGTTCACCGTTCCGGAATATAACGCACACTTACTTTGTGGGGCTCTGTTTAAACTTCGCCCTCACACACCCATCCAATCCTAATTATCTCCAAATTGTTAGCAGAGAGTATTATTCCAAATGGAGCAACAGCCTCTCCAGTCCATTAGTTTCCGGGTATGCTTTTGAAGGTCCTCAGATGCCAAATCCCCTGCAGAGCTGCTGGACTGCAAAGAAAAAGCGAGTCGCCTCACTTTCCCTCTCTCTCTCTTTGTCGTCTTTCCCTTTTATCAAAAAGGTTGGAGAGAGGCCAAGGTAGATTCACGGCAGCCAGCAAACACAAAGCTTATAAGCCTGGTCTTGTGTTACATTACTTCAGTTAAATCAAAGGGCTACAGCTTCCTTTTTCACCACTGTTTCACTTGCACCCACCCACCCACCCTTTTATTAATTAGGTCAATTAGATTCTACCAGAAAAAAAAAACATGGCAGCATGCAAGTGATGTGCTCCAGGGTTCGTCTGACAGGCGGAAATTGAGATGAGATTCATGTTTCCATATGAAGTTCTTAGTGGAAAGGAAAGAGAGGTTCTGTGTTGTTTTTTGGTTTGTTTTTTTGTGAAGTGAATTTGTAACTTATACACATCTATAAGATGTGTGAAATGGACAATCACATTGCTCCAGAGACCAGAAAATTGACAAGAAATGGTTTAGGTATAAACCAAGCCTTGCACCCTAACAGCTGAATGGACAGAATCAAATAATTGTGAATGGTAGGTGTGAAGTGAACAGGTCCCAAAAAACATGGGTGTTTTCACTGCAGAAAGGGAGTACAAAGAATAAAATAACGTGTGCAGCACTGCATGAAAACAGCTAAGGATAGTGCCAAAAATTAGGTTGTATTCTTTAGGTTCATTCTTTTTCATGAGACCATCTTTTTCATTTTGGAGGATGAAGCAGCCCTCGGGATTTCTACACAGTCTCTCCCTCCTTCGTCTCATTGGTCCTCAGCATTGAGTGCATGACAGTGGCTATAGGGGAGAGTCAGCAGCTCTGACAGCCGCTCCCCCGCAGGGAAAAGCATCTGGGCCTCCAACAACTGGGAACGTCTCAGGGCAACAAGGTCAAGCATGGGGTCAGCATGTCAGCTAAGACCTGGGGTGAAACGCCTGAAAGTGCACTTGTGCGTGGTGGTGTGATATTAACACACACACACACACACACACACACCCCGGTCGAGCGCAGCTGGTCAGTTCACCTCAGTACACCTCTCTGCTTGATTGTACAGCATGAGCCACGTATTGCCCAGATTTTCCCATCAGCTAACTAACATAATTGGTGTTTTCACTTTACTTGTGCCCAGGGGCCTTTCCTGGAGAATTAAAATTAGGTGTTGCCGGCTGTTTCTGTGGTGTGATGCTCCGTGTGGAAGAAAATGGGGAATCGTCCTGTGACCAAGCCTGGCAGCTTCTTGCCCCCCCTGGCAGCTTCTTGCCTCCCCCCAAACAGCTGACACCCAGATGTTTGAAAGGAAGACTTCCCTGGAAACACCATGCCGCGTCACACAACTGTCAAACGCCCGCCCTGAAGTCTTTCAAACTGATAATGGAGCGGCTCTATCTGATGTTAGCCACGGCACTGAAGGAGATCCTAGAGGCCCCCGCTGGGGAGAACAAAGACACAAATGTCTCCCAGCTAACAGGGATAAGTAGTACAGATTTCCTCCCAGCATGAAGCCACTCCAGCTTTTTGTCTTGAGTACACAGACTCATCTTAAACACAGACTTACACACTGAGTTTGCATAATTTCCTCTATCCATGTGAGTGAGTGCCCACTCTAGTTGTTACAATCAATTATAGTGTAGGGATTTTTTCAGTCTCTGCAGCCTCAAAGGCCTGTGCAGCTCAACAAATGCTAATTAAACAACTGCTATTAACATCGTAATTTCTGGCACTTTTAGACCTATAAACAGGAGATATTGTTTAACAGTTGAATGTAACGCTGACAGACTTTCAGGGCTTTAACATATGAGGTTTTATATAAATCAAAAGGTGAGCGAGGAGACAGTAAAAGCAGATAGGAAAGAGCTGAACATGGTTCATACTAGAGATTCCACAATCCCAACAGTAGAGTGTAACTCAAAAAAACACTTTCAAACTCATGCCTGAGGGCTCTGACTTTTTTGAGCTCAGACCAAACGAAAGCCTGCAGTGGTAAAGATACTGTATGTTGATACATTATTTTTTTTTTAATTTTGAACTTAAATGATGGAGATACAACACAACTTCTCTCACATTCCGTCTTATGCTCCACCAAACCCACAGAAGCCTTAGAGGGAAATCCATTTTTTATACTACTACTACTATACTATACTAATTTTTGTAGATTTATTTATTCTTTCTATTGGTTTTGATAGCATTTTATCCACTAAAGTAATAGTAGAGATCTGGGAGCATGGGGACATCCCTGTCCAACTGGCCAGGAATAAAAGGAGTTAGACGAACCACCAGTTTAGTCCTATTATCTAAACCACTAATTTCAAAGTAAAACCAAATGTGAGCGCACCCTAAACATATTTTATAATCCATCACTGTATATTCTAGCAGCTCTGTAAGGCCATACTCAAGCACAGTGGTGCTCAGAGCTAAATGCTCATAATGATAATGCTAACTTGCTGTTTAGCAGGTAATGTTCACCATCTTAGATCAGCATGTTTCACTAGCAAAGGGGATTTTGGACACCCCCTAAATGCACTAAAAACTAAATTTCAAGTTCTTTCATAATCACATACACAGTCACTGGATATTTACGATATATCAGCGTTTGGACAGCACAGTAAGCACTTCATAGGCATCTATAAGTCTGAACTCAAACATGGTTGGCACGTTGAATCCATACATCTGCTTCTAATGTCTAGAATCGAAGTGGCACCCAATTCCTCGGACCAATCCAGTAGTCAGCCACACTGACGGATCCCATCTCCCGGTGTCGGCGTCGGCATCCATCCCCCCTCAGCTAGTGAATGATGCATTTCGCGAGTTACAGAGGAAATCTGGTTCTCATATTACACAGATTTATGCATCTGAAGACGAGCTTTATCTGAGATGTTTTGAAGAGCACAGACATGCTGAATGAGTTGCCCTTTCAATGAACACGGGCCCGATGAAAGAAATGTCAGACTGTAATTTAGCTCGGCTCTTTCACAGACACCACACATACACACACACCCATACCCACACCCACACACATACACTCTCTCTTCCCATTCTCCTCCAAAGACTTTGGCAGATGGAGGCGTCTTTGTCTCGCCAGAAGTTTTCCAACCTTGAAAAAGCCACCCCTCCTCAGTTTAATGAAGGCAAGCCACAACAGCGGTGTAGTAATGACTGGATTGTGTACAACATTATCCCTCCCCCCTCCTGGACAGGGCCTTTGTATTCACCGCAGGCTGAGCTTCTCCCACCACAGAGCAAAGGAGAGGGGAGAGAAAACAAGCGCGCCTCCCCAATGCTAACTCAATAATGACTTCCCACGGGGGAAAGAGAATACGGCGCAGTCTTTGAAGTGGCTGTGCTGCAGGAGACTCTTCTGCCCCAGCCTCGCTACAGGAAGCTCTCACGTGGGTTTTATAGAGCCTGGGACCTGAGCAGGCTCCACACAGCCTGCACACAACTCATCATCATCAATCGAGGTTGCATTAATGTCTTGATATCCTGTAGTCATTGTGGGGAAAAAGCTTTTTGTCATTGTTAACAAAAGTTGCGTAGGACTTGGGGATCCTAGCTCAAGTTGTGCCTGTCTTTAGTGACTTTCACACACAAAATTGGACCGCAAAATTGCTGGACTGTTGTTCACAAGACAACTTATGTGTTGACATGATCATCTTTAATTTGTAATTCACAGAAATGAAGTCTGCCAGTGTGGTGCATTTATATAAATTGGAAAATCAGCTTCCTATACAAAGACGTTAAGCAGTTGGTTGGTTGGCCCACCAAATTTAGTACAGAAATCCTGGTGATTCTTCTAGTGCCACCATTAGGTTGACATTTGAGGTTTTCTTTTCTTCTATTCTTCTATTTTTTTATTTTCTATAATCTTTATAACACTAGAAAGTTATCGAGGCAGCCGTTGGCTTCGTCAGACTAATTCGCAAATGCCTATTAGTCTGCAACCTCTCAGTTCATTTTCGATTTCCAAGGGGCGTTATCAATGGGCGCAGACAACTAATCAGAGCAACGAAACGCGGTCCTGTCAGAAGAACGGCAAACACATATTTCTTATCAACATAAAGTTTAAGTGCAGTTGTTTGTTCTTCTTTAGAGAAAATTTACAGTCTAGTCCGTTCAATACTGCCGCTGTAGCCGGCTATTGAACGCTCCGAATGCCATCAAGGTTATTTACGAAGATTTGATTTACTTATTTAGCTCCTCTCTGTCAGTCATTGTATTAAACCCGCCCCATATTAGATAAACGGTTGCGATTGGCTCGGCCAGATAGTAACCTGAAACTACGAATCAGTCTGAATGGGAAAGGGGCCAGACCTATCTGCCAGAGCAAATAAAACATGAGCTTGCAGATTCGTCCTGTTCCCAGGGTAGATGGTTGCGCTAGTAAACGGTAGAAATACAACATTAACATTGCAAAGTAATCCACCAGGAATGTGCACTTGCATGTACTGTGTATGATAGGCCAACAGCATCTTGTTGGATGATGTTGCGTTGTTTTACCACAGGCCTCTGAGATGGCACCCCACTGCCCCTCCTGAGGGTCCTCATTTGAATGAATGAGAGGGCAACGCTAAACTCGGTATGAACACATTGTAAGAACAGCCTAGCCTGTAGACTCTTCGTCCTGTTAAAGGTTAAGTCTGGCATTATTCTATAGTTTTCATAGTGTCAACATATCCAATGAAAAGACCGACACCAACAATGTTAGTCTGTCTCTCAAACTGTCTGGCTTCCCTAACTCACCAGCCCTTTTGTTCCTACTGAAGATGTAAATCTTTAAAAACAGGTCAAATATATATCTATTTTCATTGTTAAAAGGGGCTGAATAATTTCCTACAACAGCTGGACACTGTTGTTAGCTCATTGTTTTGAATAGGAGCTCAATAGCACAGAGGAATAAGATATATCAGACTTCGGCTTCAATAGGCTCAATTTATTTTTGGTTTAGGCCTTATATCTAATTTGTTTTCAATAAAGAAAATATAGAATGTTACCATATTTGTCATTTAATGCAAGAAGCAATCAAATTGACAATTTCCTCTTAACAATCCACATACCGTTTTTCTTTTTTTTGTGTCTTGTGGGTTTTACTTGGTAGAATTAAGATATTTTTTGAGCTTTTAGAACTCTGTGCATTTCAGCCGCACTCGTAGCTCCATGACTGAAACTACAAGTGAAGATTTTTCAAGAATGTTTCTACGTCGTGAGCTGGCAAGTTGGCCAAACATCCCAGCAGGAAAATCAACTTTTTGTGACAGTGAAAACCGTCGAAACATTTTTGGATTAAGGTGCCTGTGAGAAAAGGGCACTCTGTCTGTTCACACCCCCCTTCTGTCCCCCATCGCCAGTCTATCCCTTTCTGTTTCTCAGTGTACACAGGAGACCATATGATCCAGCACAGCTATAAGATCTGTTATCACAGTCCCTCCTGAGGTATTAAATGAACACACAGCCCCTACATGCTGCTTCCATAAACGCACTCCTCACCAGAGTAGGGAGCTCATTAGGACTGGACGGTAATGAGGAGCCATCCTGGTGCTCAGCAGTGGGTTAATTGGGCCAGAGAGGGCACCAGGAGCCAAGTGTGAAAATGTGAATGGCAGCAGAAGAGTAGCCCCTCCACACTTTATCCCACCCTGAATGGACACAGTCTGAATCGCAGTGACCCGCAGGGGTCACCTTGTAATCACCATGGCAATGGGGGCAGCACACACGCCCTAACCGCACTGGGGGACGAATAGCAACCACTTAAGGTTTTGGCAGCATGGCAGGCATTCCCAGCATGAATAATGTGAAGGTGGGGGCCTCCCAACAATCTGATGGCTTTACACAAATGGGGCCTTGTAGGAGGGACGTTCATCAGCAATAAAACACCTTCCCTCCCTTCAAGGAGTCTGTTGTGTCTTCTGTGGCGACACGTCTATAAAACTGAAGCTACGGGAAGGGAACATTGTTTAATGTACTGCTTTATGAGGGCATTCTCTTAATCTTAATCTTTGGAGACATTTAGCTGTGGGGCTGCAGCTCAGAGCCATTCTCTGTCCAGACTTTTATTGACCGTATTGCAGGCGGACTTCGTGCACAATTGCAGTCTGTTGGGCCATTCGAGGTAACCGTGCTTCTGTTCTGCAGGATTTATTATCACAATGTGCTCGTGATCGTTCTGTTAGTAGTTCTCTCTGCAGCCTGATTGTTAGGTAAAATATTCAGTTTAAATTTTAAATCCGATTAAAAGGACATTTTCTTTCTCTCTCTCTCTCTCTCTCTCTCTCTCTCTCTCTCTCTCTATCTCTCTCTCTCTCTTGCATGCGTTAAATCACATTCTCAGGAATTGTTTGCAGCACTTCAAATCATTAAAAAAAAGAGCACAAATGCATTCTTTAGGATATAAAAATCACATCCCCTGTGGTGTGAAAAGGTTCCTCTGCTTTCTCCCATCCTCCGCAAGGGTTGCGTGACTGTTACCAATCGCCGCCGCCTCTCCCCATGCAACTGTTGGCTTAGCCTCTCAGAATGCAGAGGTGAAAAGTGTGCGTGCGTTTGCACGTGCCGACCATGGAGGAGGGGTCTGCCTCCCTCTGTAATCCCTCTCAGTCTCTTATCACCTCTTGCAGGGAGAGCGGCGGTGGGGGAGGAGAAGAGCCCGAGCCCCGAGTATCAGTGCAGCTCATCTCGCTACATTATTAAACATCCATATTTCCATATTTTATTGAGCCCCCCGCGCCTCGGCAAATCACAGTCTACTTAGCATTCAGATGAGAACAGGATATGGTTAATGGGTATTAGATGTGTAGATGGTTATCCGGTGGCTATGTCTTTAGTACGCAGAGGCAGTCGATCAGTCAGTCTCTCTCGGGTACCACTGATGAACATGTAGTTGGATGTCTTTTTCCCTCTTTGCATAGTCACACACCAGGTTTATTGAGGAAAGTGAAATAACTTTGTCTGCTTTCCTAACTTGTTCCCACTCTTAATTTTCCCAGGTCCAAGAAAATGACAGCCCTGGCTGAGACGTTACAGAAAGCCTCCCCGCGGAAAAAAGACTTGGAGCTGGAAATCGAGGAGCTTGAGGAGGCAGCGACAATGGTGGTGGAGGAGGAAGAAGAAGAAGAAGAGCGGGGAGGTTCCAAGAGCGCTCCGACATCCCACGGTGACAACAGCGGCACTTCCAGTGACAGCAGCAGCAGCTGCGACTCGTCTGATGAGAGTGAAGAATCCGAGGCTGAAGAGCAAGGCTGCACCGAATCCAACGAGGGAGGAGGAGGAGGAGGAGGAGGAGGAGGAGGGACGACGTCTAAGGACAACCCTCAACAGCCCAAACCCACCTCTGCTGCCTCTCCCATCCCCCAGGAGCCCACGTGCGCGCTCTTCTCGGTGGAGAAAAAGATAGTGGACGCCCTCCCCTCAGCCTCAGAAGGCTCCAGACAGCTGATCCAGGAGCTAGGGGAACGGGTGGCGGAGGAGTTGAAAATCTCCCAAGACTCCAGCTACAAAGCAGAGACAAACTGTTCACGGCCGAACAGCGCTGCAGCAAAAACTGAAGTAACATCTGGGAGCAGCAGCAGCGGCAGTGGGACTTTCTTAGAGCTGAGTCCTCGCAGAAACCCTCTGCTCATCGTCCAAACACAGGAAGATCCTGATATCAGCGACTTCATCTGCTGACAGGAAATGCTGTGGAATTTGATAGAATTTGATAAAATTTGAACTATTTGATTTTTAATGATTTCGTTTCTATTTTTGGAATCTTCTTTCTTTTCTTTGTGATACTAACATGTGCATCTGGTGCTTGAACCTTCTTCTAAAGGAGCTTATTTTACATAAAGAATGATCATTTCTTAATTTTTGAACTTGCTAAGCCTCATTAAAATTTATTTTATATGGTTGTTTAATGAGCATATGTATGCTTATAGTTTTTCTCCATTCATCAGGGGATAGAAGAAGAATTAGAGGCAGCCCAGCTTTCTTCTTCTTCTGTCTTCTGCCTCATGTGTTATCTAACATTCTTGCTACTGCTGGTCTGTATCCAAGCTGGCAACATGCTATACAAATATATTCATTCTCTCTGAATATACAGTTTGATTTTAAATGAATTATTTCTCCTCCTTTAATTAAATTAATTCATCAGCATTTTTTGTGAACATCTGCTAATAGAGTAGAACTCTGTAGAACTCTACTACCCATGTATATTTGCATACCCATATTAACAAATTCAATCTGTGTATTCATTCTGGCCTTGAATAAACAAAATAGGAATGTCATTCCAAGAAGCTGCCAAACATTTGTCATTGTTCATTGTGGTATATCACTCAGCCAAAGTGCCTGGCAGAGCTACTTTTGGGAGCTATTCTTTTCCAGATAAATAGTAGGAAAAGCACAAACCCCTTCCTAAAGCCCCAACATTGATTGAAGTGGAAAAGACTCTGCCGGCACTAAACAGGGTTGGGGTGCACGCAGGAGTGATTGATTCATCTGGCATGAATGGAGGAGCGCCGTCAACACAGCTCAATATCATCGGGCCGCGTCTAGCAGGCGAGAGAAAACAAACAAGGAAGCACATGTCAGGCAGATAGATGAGGGCTGCGAGCGAGGCTGCAGCGCTGGAGCCGTTTGTTTGAGAGATAAGAGCACCCCAGGGCCCTAGGCGGCCGCGAGATAGAGGAGCAGAGGGCCAGCAGAGACAAGCTGACACTCTGGCCTGCTCAGCCGTGGCGATGTCCGCATATTTTGGGAACTGCATACCCGCCTGCCCTGCAATAAAAAAACATTTCAGTTTGTGTCCCCTGAGTGGACTGAGTGGTTGATTACTGTAATTGAGGGAGAAAGAGGAGATCCCGATATGACTCAAATTAGCAGAATTTGTCAGGTTTGTGATCCTAATGGGTCATAACTGGCTGAGCTAGTGATTGCCTCAGGCTTTTTTCAAGGCAAAGTTTCATCTTGCATGAGTGAAGGCGGCTCAGGAGCCACCGGTGATGATATCTCCTTAGGTAGGCGGTGTCGGTGGCATTGCGTTACCAAGATGGATGGCGTTGTTAAGCACCTCCCAAGACGAGACAACCTCCTCGCAACACCCCCACTGGGAGCGAAACGCCATCATTGCTGTGACTGAGATGAGTTACGCTGCCAAAGTCGGCCCATTTAAATGCCCCTTCATTCTGGGGACATGAGTCCAGGGACTGCGCGTCCCCCGCAGGCGGGGGTTCGCTCTCCCCGCTGGGGTTTCACATTGATTAAGTGACACCGGGCTCTGTTGCCGTTTTTCATTTTAAAGTGGCCTCCATATTCCCCCATTAGTGCAGCCGTCTTGGAGCCTGACCGGGGGATCCGCGGCCAAGCTCGACACTTCAGTCGTTTTTTCTGCAATTATTCCTGTCGCCGACGGACATTTTTCAAGAGACTAGGCCATGGTTTAATGAACATAGCTGATAAATTATACAAGGCCATAATTAATGTGATGTCTAGGCACTATTTTGACATAGGTTTGATAAATCAGCCCCTTACTCGTGTAGTGAGTGTGCCCTTTGACCCCCAAAGGTCTAAGAAAGTGGAGTAATGTGTTCAGGACTCATGTGGGCCACTGTGGTAATTAGCCCATTAGCAACAGCACATGTCTAATAAGGTAAGTCTAAGTCTAAGTGATATATTTGCTTTTTACCCAAGCATGTGTGTAGACTAACGTAAAATCTCTATGCGACAGCTTGACCAAATCGCCTCCGCCCAGCACCAACATGTCATACCTTGAGAATTTTCATGTGGGATGTGGGAGCTCATTCTTGACACAAAATAAGTTTGACAAAATAATCTTACAGAAGTAATTCAACATTTTGGTCTATACGATTTCCTGCTGAGAGTCAGATGAGAAGATCCCTACCACTCTCATATCTCTAAAGCTCGCTAATTGAGTGAAACTCCAGGAAGTCACTGCAGCCAGCCGAGAAATAGTCTGTAAAACCTGTGAAATTCAGTCCTTGTACGGATCAAACAAATATAACAAATATATAATATTATTAGATAGCTTTTGTGGTGCTGGTAGACAGATGTTTTATGTTTTTTTGACAGTCAGGCTAGCTATTTCCCCGTTTCTAGTCTTTATGCTAAGCTAAGCTAAGCGTCCACTGGCTGTGGCTTCGTATTTAACGGGTAGATACGTCTAACTCTCCGCAAGAAAGAAAGCAAATAAGCTTTCTTTCAAAGTACGCCTTTAACTCAGGTCCACTTACTTTTTTTTTTTCATATCAAGGATGAAATGATGGTTGCATCTTGTGGATTTCACACACACACAAGAAACACTCAGTAGAACCAGGATAATGTGGGTCGCCATTCCGCACAAGAAATGCATAACTAAAAGCAAGCTTAAGACTTAAAATGCCATCTGTTGTATGTACAGATAAGAATTTGACCATACGTGCTACCACATGGACTCATTTGAAATCATTCAGGTTTAATGTCTGTGAAGATTAAGTGAGCCATTTGGCCCTTTCACATAAAGAAGCTCTACAACAGCAGTGCATTTACTGTGACCTTGCTTGCCCCACTGTGAGTATGAGATTTTTAAATTGTCTCACTAATAATGTATTCCCTCCCTTGTTCTTGTTTTAAATGGGGAAGGCGGCAGCAAGGACAGTGTCGTCACTGCCCCCTTCTCCCCGCGACACGCTGCCTCCGGTTGATTGTAATAGAAAACTCAATCTCCCCTCCTGTTCCTAAGAGGCAAAGTGATTCTGGTGCTTGAAAAGATTAATAGCCCTCAAGAAGAAATGAATCAGGTGCTCTCCAGGGCCTGACCCCTCCAATGGGCGTGCAAATAGAAATCCTTTTTGTGCACCTTCTTTCTCTGGCGGCGGTGTCGCCTGGTGCGACTCGGCTCTCCCTTTTGTGGCCTTGGTACTGTGTCATGTCGCTCCAGGCTTGGCCGGCGAAGAGACGAGGAGCGGCTCCGGCACTCGCGAAAGAGAAGCAGGTGGCCGTTCCCTTTGGCTCGTTCCTCTGGGCTTTGTAGTCGCCCCCCCCCCCCCCCCCCCCCGAAATGACTGGCGTATGGTAATGAGGGAATGAGTGCATGGGATGTGTCGGTGTCTCTCAGGCTGACAGTGCTGATAGGGAGGGATTATCTAAATGGGCTATTTTCATGCTCTTAATCACAAAAGAAACAGTGAAATGCCCACTTTCCGCGGCGTGTGCGAGCGCATGTGTGTGTTTGTGGCTGCGTGGTTGACAGCGCCGGCATCCACTTGTCGTCTGTAGCGTCGCCTGGCTGATTCACTTTAATTGATGAGAGCAATGTCCGTTAAATCACTCCCTAACTCTCAGTGGACGTGTGCTATCAGGCAGCTTAATGCTGCAAATTGCCTCCGCCATGCTATAACTGTGTGTGTGTGTGTGTGTGTGTGTGAGTGAGAAAGCCTCTCGTCCTCGTACCCAGCGAGTGCGTTGGGGTTGCGGGGACGTTGGTTAAGTGTTCAGGTAGAGGAGAGCCACCTGGAAGGGTGGCCGAGCCTGTGAGGCTGAGATCTGAACGTGCATTGTAAACTCTATCTCCCACTCAGACTGCATCACAGCGCCGCCCGCGAGGACGTGACAGCTGAGACGCAGTGCGGCTCGTCAAAATTTCACACTGGTAAACAACAGCCCATATCTAATGAGGCTGCTTCCACATTGTGCTGTCTGGAGCCTGTTCTCCTTTTGTCCACAACAGTTGTTCCTTATCTGAGCCAGTCCATGCTTGAGCGTATGTCTCCGCGCTTTCCAAAGAAGCTCCGGTCTTATGTTTGTTTTCATAGCTAAAACAGCTGTCAAACACGATTAATATTTCAGCGAGAGACTGTGCTGGAGGGAACCTCTAAGTGCTAGGGGAGTTGGAAACAACAAGCCAACACTGTTGCTTTCTGGCGTTCTCCCTCTTCTGTATATATTCTCCTCCATCCTGCTGCGCTTTCATGCAGCTGAGCGGCTCTTTTTTGTGACTCCTGAAACAAAGCAGCGCACAATGGAAATCAAAATACGCTGGGTAAAGCTCTCCTGGCTGGTGTCAACAAGCTGTTGGTGTATCACTTCATTTCAGGCCGTGGTAGTTTGAACAATCATCGTGCGGGCTCTTTGATATTTCCTTTCCAGAGGCAAGCGGATCAGAGCCCCGGAGGAGGAGGAAGAGGGGACACCTCGGAGCCGAAACCCCCAGGGCGGCGCCTGTGGTTGCCCTGCCGTATGTCCACAGACTGGTGCCCTTTAGCCCTCGTGTGACGTCCACGTTCCTGCCCCTCTTGGCTCAGAGCAGAGCAGGCTGAGCCTCACACTAATGATGCCTCACGGATATTAGTGTGTTGCAACCAGACAGCGAACAAAGGTTTCTCATGCTCGTACTCCCCAAGCGCTCTGCAGACACGCTCCCCTGACACTGCCGACACAGGATCCTGACACAGATAAAAGCTTCTGCTTGAGCGTAAACACAGAAACACACTCCTCGCCTTCTCCAAATTCGCTCCGGGGTGTCACTTCCGTCGACATGCGCCGGGCAAACAAACACAACGGGCTTTGCATCCTGACCGTAGCCGCTGGAGCAAAACACGACTTCATCCTGCCATGTTTCATCCACGGCACCTCCACAGCTCTCTTCACAGCTAGTCCACCACACTTCTTTGAGCCTGCTCTTTCTATTTCATGCTCTGTCTCTCGCGCGCTCCCCTCGCCCTCTCGCTTGTGGCCTTGTTTCTTATTTCCACCCAGCTTAAATTCCCCCCTTCTTCCCAAATCTCTCTAACGTGGTGTCAGCCAACACGTGTGGTTCCCACCCAGTCGTGCAGCGTTTTCAGAACCTCTCCTTTTCACCCTCTACACACATCACAAGAGTTGGCCTCTTACCATATTCCTCCACCCCCCCCCCCCCCCCGGATGTGTTACATGAAAGCAGATCCCCACACATGTGTCGCTATGCCGATCCTGTCAACATGTCACGGATCGGCTGCCCGCTGCGATTCAATCCCTGCTCTCTGGCACAGAGACGTGTAGATTACATCTGCATGGTACAGCGCCGTGCCTCCCAGCTGATACACGGCATCAACCGAGAGGGTAAAAAATCTGGGCTTAGGGGGGGTAGAAGAGAGGGAGGTAAAAGAGGAGAAGGAGAGGAAAATCACTGTCGGTGCAGCACACCTTTAAAAAGGTGGCTGTCTGCACTTCCTGCTCCCACTTTCTTCCTAGTTTCTTGGAAAGACTTCTGCTGCTTCTCATCAAAGAACCAGACTTGGCGCTAACGAAACATTCCAGCAAGCATGTTAACAAGGAGTAGAAAGCAGAAAGTGACTAAAGTGTCATTAAGTTCACAGAATGTGGGGCCTCAGCTCTGCCGCTGACATCTGCTGTAACGTGACTGGCAGCTCAGTGGGTTTTCCTGACATCAGAGCAAAGGAGTTCGCATGTTGTATGGTAATGCCGTGTCAAATTGTGGGAACAGTGTCAGATCAGATAAGAGCTGATAATGTAAAACAAAACCATCCGCAGGCTGGCTGTGAGCTGAGTGACTCTGCACTTTAAAAGAGAAAGGAAGCTATCAGATAACTGGCTTGCACGTGGATAGCTGTTCATAAGGTGGGTGGATCCTTTTACTTGTACACAAGGAGGCTGTTGACCTCTGAACCCCGGCAGAGTGGCTGCTTTAACTGACCTTTAGACGGATCAAATGGCATGGGAGGGTTATGAAATACATGTGCATGCTGAGTGGGGAATTTTTTCTGAAGGCGTGCTTCAAGATTCAGTCTGATATTATTTGCTTAGGTTTTTTGGGAGTTTGAAATAAGGAGAAATATGTTTTCGTACATGTCATACATTTCTTGTGTAGAGATTTGCTTTACTTCACATTTCTCAGTGTGGGAATAAAGCTAAGGCTGCTGATATGTCACATACAGTAAAGGCGTCAGTATGCTTCAAACAAAGGGCTGAACCCCCCGCACCTTAACGCCATCAGAATCAGGGGGCTGCTCCCCGACAACATTTGTACCTCTGTGAAACTGACAAGCATGCCCACGTCAGACAGTGATTGGCCCGGTGTGCAGAGGTGAGAAAGTAGGCAGGATTTGATCTTCTTTTACAAGCTCTCTTTTTAACTACTTCTTAAAGCCTCCTTTAAGTGTGCACAACCAAGTGCAACTTCGTGAATGCCTTTCAGGAGAGACTGTCTGAAAGGTTGCACCGTTATCCCCATTTGTACAATTTTGTGTGTCTTAGACACAAACACTTTTCCCTTGATAACACTATGTACAAACTAGTTTGTTTGAAGCATTCTGAACCCTTCAGACAGTCAGTATTGCACACATTGCCAAATCACAAAATGCCCATCTAACTTCCAATGCAATGTCATATTCTGTCTAAAAATCTTTTTTTTTTTTTTACCTGTTTCAACCACGTGTCAATATCTTGAAACAAAGCAGAATATTGATGATGATTCCACAAAGAAAATAATGCTCAATTCAAGAAATCATGTGCAACAGCTGCGGGGAACACCGAGGGTAACCCAAGGACCCTGGGCGACAGACTGACTGAACATTAGCTGTCAGTGAACACTAGACCAAAACTGCTAGGGGGTGGTAAAGGTCATCGACCTGCAGAAAGTCAAGAAAATCAAGGAGGCCATTCGTAACTGCACGCCATGCTTTAGGTTAGGATTTCCCTGAATATGTGACCACTTGTTATCACATGACTGAAGTTCCTCACTTAAGTGGAGGAACCAAAGTTCCTTGCTTACGTCACGTAATGGCAACTAAGCCAGCTCCATTGACTGAATGAAGACCATAAGATAAAAGCTCCATGAGGCAGTAAGTGGACGTTTTTTGTTACATGTGGGGTTCCCAAAAGTAAAGAATGAGATTCCATCCTCAAATAACCCTTGGTTTGAATTATAAACGTGTATTTATTTTATCCCAGATTTTCTCACTCGAATAACATTAACATTCACTATTAGATCAAAAGACTTGAGATTCCTATTTTTGGTAATACATCTGTTTGCAGCCTGACTCAGCCCATCTTCTGATCTCAATGAACAGACAAGGATGGGAGATGGGAGGGCGGGATTTTCAGTCAGGCTAGAAGTGTATGTTCCTCTTTAATATATCCCAGCCCTGAGTGCGCAACCCCAACGTGCACTAATCTCTCCAACACGAAAATCAATGAGGCGCCCGCCCACCCACGCAGCATTCATCTCTGCGGTTGAGTCAGGAGACTCCAGCCTTCACACATCTGTGGGATGTTAGCATCACTCGTGGATTCACCAGTGTGTTGACAAACCGTGCACGCTCGCTCGCACACCTCCCCTCCGCCCGTGGGTTAACATCAGGACACGCCGCATGTCCTCTCATGAATCTGAGATAATGATATGAGATAATATACCACTTTGATATGCAACTTTTATGCAGAAAAGGGCTCAAAAGTTATCTACTCTGATGTGGTGTATGTGTGTTTCTGTCATTCAATCTTTTGGTTGTTGTGTCCATAACGGCACCATTGGAAAGGAACATAACATAATTTGGAAAAGCATGTATTTTTTAAAGGGAAATACCCCTAAAACCTTACAAAAATCTTTTTGTTATAATGTTTTCCCTGTTTAATAGGTGTAGGTGCTACACCAGTCTTTTGAAAACCTCACTGATCTGACTGTGATGCTGTGGACATGCCGAGGAGCTGGAGGACTCAGCATTCACACTGTCAGGAACACTCTACCTCTCTCAGGGGGTCAGAAAAAGCAGCAGTGAATAAGTCAAAAAAGTTGATGATTCTCAGTGTTCATCCCAGTGGGAGAGAGAGAGAGAGAGGCAGAGAACAACATATAGCATGGAGTCTCGAGCCAACAGCCTCATTCTTGGAAATGTACAGCTTGGCAGTCTCACAACCATCCAGCCTGCCGGAGGAATGCAAGACCACGGCAGAAGGCATCGTGACAGGCTCTAATCGAGAACAGACCTTGATTCTGGACACCAGCTTTGAGAGGAAGAGAAAACGAGCATCTTGTCATCTTCCCAACTGTGAGATGATGTCTATTTAGAACCTAATAGGGAAAGTATGCTGTGCTGCTGTCAACTTGTCAGCTATTATTTTGAATGTTTGGCATTATTGTCACATATTAGCTCCATGTTTGTTAGTATTTTGTCATCTTAAATCAAGTTAATGGGGGACTTGTTACTTTGAAAAACATATTAAGGTGAACATAGTACAGCTCAATCCTCTCGATTTGTCTCCCTCGCCCCCTTTGTATTCATATTGTCTATTGATTTCTTAGTACACTTCACTCTTTGACTCAGACCAAGTGATAACAGGTTGAGTCAGAATGACACAGTGTGAGCCCTCTAACATACTGTGGGCTAGGTTGGCTACTTGGCCGGTTCTTACTACGAATCTCGTAAGACATGACCCATTTGGAAGCCATCTGTTGACTTGGAACAGATCATTTCTTCACTGATTCATCATATCAGTTTTGTGCTAATTTAATCTAGTCAACTACCTACCACCATTGTTTTGTCAGCATTTATGCTTTGCTTAAGACTTCAATATCATTCAACTAGTAGTGGTCACCGAGAAGTGGTATTGGATTAAAGGTTTCCACGACAGATGCAGGAGTGTGTGAGAAAGAAATAAGCAGCGCAAAGGACGCACATTTAAACAAGAATAAGAGTCTACAGCAATTAGCACTGAATGGGATGGGAATGTCATTAGTTTTTCAGGTATTCTATCATAAACACTTAACAACTGTGCAGAATTGAATGGAAATCCATAGTTGTTCAGTAACTTCAGTCTGGATCAAAGTGGTTGGTTGACAGACCAACGACAAACCGACTGACCAACATTGCCTTTAGCGTTGCTAAAAATGCAATCACATGACATGTTGCATGATCGCATGCAACAATGCAATCACTGTACTGAGAGCTAAGGACAAGCTTTTTGTGATGACACTCAGCGCTGTTGCATCCGGCCGGGTTCCACTGCGTTACCCTGATTACATCTCAGCCGCATGCGCCTCCACATGTAACACTGGCTCACAAGGCAGAGAAGTAGACGCACCGTGTAGTATTTTATATGTTACAGTTACATGGATGAGTGCAACACACATAACCCGCCCTGGGCCAGTTTGCACTATGCAAACACTCGCTTCAGTGGACAAGGACAAGCCGCAACCTTCTCTGACATGACAAAGCAGTGGCCTGTATAAAAGTCTGATCTGACACAGCTGCTTGACTCTTAATGGTGTGTTTCTCCTCACATGACAGCTCTTCCCACAATGTTGTGACCGCAAATGGTTCATGCTATGTGGGATCATTAGAGGCATGCACATGTAGGATGTATCTGGAAGTGCTTCTTTGACCTCTCTGGTAATGAGAAATGTGTGGCTAGGTTATTGGTGTGTTTCCCTTGTATTAAATCAGTAGGAGCAACCGCTGGAGGAATCGTGGGTGCTGGTCTTTGATTTGACTGTTGATGATTTGACACAAACCTGTTTGTTTTTCTCCGGGGATGACCTGGCACTGTAGGTTTATTGGTCTGTCAGTGAGTCCACCTCTTGGGTCCAGAAGATAATATCTCAATAGCTTTGGGATGGATTGCTGTAATGTTTCGTCCAGACATTTACGGTCCCCAGAGCATGAATACAAACAGCACTGGTGATCCCCTGACTTTTCTCATCTTTTTCATCGTGAACTTGTTTTGGTTTATGACAACTAACGGATGGACTACCTTGAAATTTGGTACAGATAGTCATGTTGCCTGGATAATTAATACAAATGATTTTGGTGAACCCATGACTTTTTGAGTGAAATGACAACCCTCAGGATGATTATTTTCATCTAGCAATTGTTGGCACACTGAGCAACAAAGATGGAGAGGGTAAACATTTTAACATTAATCCTCAGCAGAGTCATTATTAGCATGCCAGCAGGGTCATTATATACATATTTCAATTTAGCCAAGGTTAAATAATCCACATTGAAGAACAGGGTCCTACATTAAGTGCTATATACATATAAAGAAAAATAATTTGCATCACTTGAAATTTTGGCCTAGACCCAAAATTACAATGAAATTGTACCATTACGTTACATATAAAATTTGTGAAAAGAGATCATATTTTCACAGCAACTGACTGTCCTAAATTCTTTAATTCCTAATGGACAGATAAGAACACGCAGCCTCAGGCAGGGATTACGGTGCCACAATCCACTGAACACTCTGAATATCCCATATTGATTCGTTTTGCCACTTGGTTCGTTAACAGCGTTGATTTTATTTACATGCTTGTTTAACTCAAGTGTTAATGTGCTATCAACCGCCTCTTAATTAAATCAAATGCATGGCGCCCACGTGGTGCACTCTTGTCTGACTCTCCCACTGGAAGACAGCAAAGGGCACATTGTCACCCTGGGCACGAAAAATCAGGTGTATTAACAAGTCAATGAGAAATTCATGTGTGTATAATTTCACAGTGAGCACATCTGACCTTTGTTAATGATGCCACTCAAACCTGCAGGTGGTGTTTCTCAACTGAACTCCCGGGGGAGCGGCACTGTGTTGCTGCTGCGCTAACGCAGCTCGTTCCTCCTGAGTGGTAGGAAAGGAAGGAAGAACGTGCGCTCAGTCGGAGGTAAAAAAGTAAAAATAAAAGGAAACCATTGCCCAAATCACGTTACATCAAAACCATGGACTGAAGATCAAAACTCGACGGGTGCTTCTTTTTGTCACTCTTTTGTTGGGTCTGATGTCTGTGTGTGTTGTCGGTATGCAAACACGTTCTCATTTGTGAGCACTCATCTGTGCATACTTGTTTTTTCTTCCTCCCTCCAGCCAGCGGAGAGAGTTGAAGGGTGGGCGGGTGGGCGGGCGGGTGGGGGCGCTTTCCTGTTCATAGACTGGCTTTCTTCTCCACCAGCGAGTGGGGAGAAACAGAGACGGAGAACACCGGGCTTTTACATTCACAGATGCTTAAATTCACTCGTGTGCTTCCGCTGTGATGTAAGCATTTCCTGTCTGAAAGTGACCCTTATATTGTGTGTCTGCTGGGGGTTGTGGGTGGGGTGAGAAAGCCCTTGAAAAGCAATTTATCCTCTTCCTTCCTCAGCCACTTTCCACCTGCTCACTCTTCCAGCTACTCTCAGCCATCTCCTCTTCTCATCTCCTGGAGCCCTCTTACTCCATCTTAATTTTCCTCTGTGCTTTCATCATCTGCTGACTCACCCTCTCCATCTCGCCCGCACCCCCACCCCCTGTTCCCTGCACCTCCCGTATTACTCTCTTCTCCCTGCGCCGCATCACACACTTATCCCGTCTAGTATCGTAGGAATCAAATGTGAAGGCCGGCCTCGCTCTCCCTGCTTAAATCTCCCCATAATGGAGCCCAAGGGTATCTGAAATTGAGTGTGAAGACTGCATCAAGGTCATTTACTCCACCCCACAGGATAGTGATGGATGTCTTGTCTGATTGCTCGATTTGGCTGCCCTACTTGAGGAGGGGGAGCATATCCCATTGCACTTTCTGAGTGAGGGGAGAGTGTTGCTTTTTGCGCAGGTGGCCAGAAAGTCATTCCTTGCGGGAGAGAAAAGACGGAGGAGGGAGGGGAGGAGGTGTAATAGGAGGGCAGAGATACTGTATAATAGCCACCGGAGCCTTGGGAGAGATGAGTCCAGGTTCTTGAGTAAACATTTGAAGGGATTAAAATAAAAGATATTGATTGCTGGACGGATGGCGCGCCATCTGTCAATACGCTAATCTGCCAAATTGACTGCGCCTCTCGGAGCATTGTGCAGTTCCAAACAGCTGGATTCAGTCATAGAAAACCATAAACACCAGCCGTAGTCAGCTGAAACCTTTCCCAAGTGCCTGTGATTTATAATCCCCAGGACTGTGTGTGTGCACTTGTGGGAATTACTATAGACTGTGGTTGGACATGTGGGGCACAGGCCATGCAATTGCATTGAAGGGGTAAAAAAGGCTCACACACTCCGAAAAGCATGATCCAAAAGTGGACTATGCGTCTTTGCCACCTGACTTGGTCCATCCACTTTCATAAACGCAGCGTCGCGAAGAGAAAATTGGTGACCCATGACGGCCATTTTATCCAAATCTCATTTGTCACGTCTCTTTGTGCGTGACTATTATGAAGATCAGGTTCATTATCTCATTTGATGTAATAAACTCTGTAATAAAGTGTAACTCGTCATAACGAGTGAAGAGGCTAAACTATGTCATTATATTTGTGTCTCAATTCTGAGCATGGGAAGGGACAGTTTGAACACAGAAAAATATTTTTTCTAGCACATAGTATTTTGTCTTGAAATTTTTATCAGGCAAAGAAGAGTGTGCTCTCTAACTCGCCACCCATGTAACTATTTCCCTACTGACCAATAATCCTACTAGTCAATGGACAGGAGCCAAAATGAATATAAATGTATTGAGCATAGAAATTATTTTTGTTTGCTCTGAATAATTTATTCTTTGCTTGATTCTAATTTCTCTACAAAATATAACATTTGCACATGAAAAATAGCTTTTTCTAAAGGTTAAAATGTCCCACGAAGTCAAAATTGAGACACAAATATAATCTGGTAAAGCTTCAAACGCTTCAATAAGATGCGACGCACAGTCCTCCCGCATGGGGCTGCAGCAGGAGTCATGTATGAATCCTGCAAGTCTGAGGTGTTGAGCTGTCAGACTTTGTAATCAACAGGCAGGTAACTGACAAGTGAGGCGTGATTGTCTTAGTCTTTACTCGGTGTTGTGTTTGAGAATTAACAAGCGTGCGATTGGGCCGTGCCTCCCCGCTGCACATTCTCAGCTTGCAGGCCTTTTGTTCTGCAGCCCTTTGTGGAGCCTGCCCCGGATTCATTGAAACTCTCCACTGCTGAGAGAGCTGAAGGAGCTGCTTTTTCTGGTCACACATCCTCATTCTCTTCTCGACGCACACACACACACACACACGCGCGCACACACATACATACACACAGAGGCATGCACAAAGGCTAAAGCTCTGCCAGCATTTCGTGGGATAATCTACCTTCCTGAAGGTTTGCTAAAGCACCCTTCCCTCCCTCCCCTCCCACCGCAACCCCACTTCTTCTCCTCCCTCCTCTCTCCTCTCGCCTCCTCCCCCTCCTCCTCCTCCTCCTCCTTATCGGCCCCAGTGTAAGCAGCATGTGGTTTCCTGCCAACTTCTGGGAGCCGTGAGCAGCCTCTCCAAACAGGAACACGCATGAAGACATTCCACCGCTGAAGGAAACAGTGTCCTCAACCGCCCTCCCCCTCTTTTCCAATCCCCCCTAGACGCTTCCACACATCCCACACAGCTCCGCCGGGGCTTGACCACTGGACAATCGGCACACATAAACACATGCACACACACGCGCGCGCACACACACACACACAAACATGCACAGACACACCAGACCGGGCACAGACTACAGCCATTCAGCACAGCCATGGACATGGAAATGAAGATGGCTGTGAGGCTGCGAGTGTGTGCGTGTGAGAGAAAGACAGAGACAAACAGAAATAGTGAGAGGGAGAATGTGTGCGTGACTATGTATGAGAAGGAGACAGAGAGTGTGTGCGCATGGGTATGAATGATAGAGAGAAAGGGAGAGTCCACAAAAAGGATTGAAAATTAATTTAGTAAAGAAATCTATCATCAGCTTATTCCACCTCATTTATCATCATGTGCAGTCACATCAGATTTTTGGTTTTGGAGCTGGATTCCTGAAATGAAAAACTTCTCTTTAGTGCACTTATGCACTGCACTTGTCCATACGTCGTTGGAAAGGTTCCCCTACAGTACTTTTTTATATTTTTTTTATTGGAAATCCATGAGGGCTTCAGTTGAAATGCAAACATCACTGTGAAGAGTACTGAGAGAGCAGTTGGAGGGCTGTTATGTGCTTGTTAGAAGAGTAAATTTGTTTAACATTGCAGCAGGGCTCTTTGAAACTAGACTGCAGGTCTGGATAAAAGCAATGGATCCACAAAAAAAGGAAAAGCTTCTACCTTAATGTTGATGAATGTGGCAAGATACAGAGAGACAGAATAATCCAGAGGCAGACCCGCATGGGCTTCATCTGCAGGTGAAAGGTCAAGCAGGTCTAATCGTGGTTAACAGAGTGGAACCGGGACTGACGCAACCGCAGTCGTCACGACAAAGCGGAGAGAGATGACTCGTCCTCTTAATGACAAAGGCAGCACCACTGGGAGGGAAAAATAAACTGTGTAATTAGTAGGCATAGGAATAAGAAACCATGGGAGACTTATTCTGAACAAAAGTCAAACAAAAAATTGGGATTCAGACAGGCAAAAGAAGGCTTTAAATCATTTAAAATCTTATTTATAAGCTCCGTGTTTTCTCTCCCGGCATGCCAGGCATATCGATTGGGGAAAGTTATTGGGGAATTCTGTGAGAGATGATTAATCATAAGTCACTTTTCTCCTCTGAGCGTATGGATCAGTGCCAGAGAGAGTCAGAGAGCGAGAGGATGTGTCCTCGGTCTACTGTCCCGCCGCCTTTTTTAGCAGCCAATTCTCCCACTTCTGCCCCGCGCTCTCGATCTTATCTCCACTCCTCAGTTTCTGAATGTTTTTCGAGGAACAAGTAAACAGAGCGAAATGGCCCGGACAGAGATTTTGAGAAACTGATTTCTTTTCCTTCTTTTCCTGGGTGGTTGTGCTCACCAGGCGGATACGTGGCACAGCATCTTTTTGTGTGCCCACATAAATGATTCAGTGGCATATTGAAATTACAGAGTGGGCCCTTATGGTAAAATTGCAGAGGAGTTTGGAGATTCAGGTCTCACGTTGGATGCTCAATACAAACTACAAGTACTTGAGACAAAAGCACTTGTGTTTAAGATGTTGAACAGATTTATTGTTCACAAAGTTTAATTGCCACATACTTGGGTTTCTTCTCTTTTACTGCTTAAGCTTTGAATAGGGTCCTTTTGAAATTTAATTTGTTTTCGTCCTGCCAATAAAGTCTGCAAGAAAGTCATCAACTGCAAGAACTGGATCCTGCTCGTGAACAGTTTAACCCATCAGTTTAAATGTACTATGAGCACAGAAAGCATCAGGATTGAATGAATTTGTCTCAACTTCTGATATCACGTTATATTTATGCAGTAAAAAGACAGAACAATAACTTGCTTGGCTCTCATTTGTGACCTTGTTACATGTGTCTTCTTGGTTTCAACATTAGGAAAATCTCAAGTACTGATACCCTGTACAACCTTTGACTGGCATGATAATCCAGATCAGTGAACACTTTACAGCCTTAGTTTGTGGATTAGCACCCCACCCCCCCTTAACCATTATACAATGGGCCACATTTACTCTAACCTTACACTTTGCACATCCTGCAAAGCCTTGGATTATGATCAGTGTCAAAAACATTTTTTACCGCCAATACTACAAATGGTGGTAGTATGCTTCAGCTGACAGCGCTTGTTGTATGGTCGAACAGCTTCAGGGAAACTTCTCTCCTCTTCTTTTCATGTGAACAACTGAGTGCAACACCGAGAAGGTGTTTCAGGAAAGAAAGTCTGAAAATGTGCTCCGTTATCCCCACGTTTAAACAATATTACACTTAAACGTAATACGACGGCCGCCTTTTCACTCTGCCTTTGAGTGTGCTCGTTATGAGGAACTATAAGCATGATGGACAACACATGGTACGAATGGCCTTTACAGTCCCCCTCTCTGCAATAAGGGCACACTGCTCCCTGCATTGGCGCTCAATCTCGGCCTTGGACGTAAATCAAGAGGTGCGGAATTGTCCAATATGGACATAATTCTTTGGATACTGATGTGTCCTGTCAAACCGTGATGATGATTTTTGATGGGCATATCGGCCGCTGCAGAGATTGGCGATTCCTCCAAACACTAGACATTGCTCAGTTTTTACACATTCATGCCTAGAAGCAGTACAACCTCAATCTTCTACCGTCAGACACTGAGCAGCCCTCTGGAGTTATTGGAATTCAAGGCTGCTGCGCGCTTCACAGAAAGTGCCGTTTGAGACATTGGGATGCAGACAGATTCAGTCTGAGCAGCAGTTTTGTATTGTAGGTAAACCAACAATCTGACAGTGACTCCACTTTCTGTGAGCAAACTGGAATGAAATGTTGCACTTTTGCACAAACACGATTAGCATGACTGTCATCCTCCTTTTCATCATGTGAAATTATTCAAAGTTCCTTCAGTGTATCTCACCCCTGATTTGTTTCACCACATAATGTCATGCTGTTCAAACTCAGCTACTCACCCCTCATGAATAATGAATGAGGGCTAACTGTTTGTCTTGTGAAATCGTCTGAAAGTAATGTAAGAGCCTTGCTCAAGGGCGCAGTTGATGAGAGGGGGAAGAATCTGATCCACAAGTGCACTTCTCCCACCTTTAGGCCAGCCGTTTTTGCTAAATGTTTTTTTAATGCTCCCTTTAAAATGCTCTTCACCCCTGTTGTCCTGGTGAAACAACCAGTCTGCACAGACATTGTGGTCTGTCTGAAAAAGTAGCTGCAAGGACTCATCCTACCTATGAATACAAATGCTCCACTCGCTACAGTACACAGCGCAGTGTAACTTGCAAGTTAAAACCAAAAAAAAAGCACAGTTTTCCCAGGAACTCGTTACAGAAGCAGCGAGGCAGGGCTTAATGTTGTTTTGACTGAATTGTAGTTATCAGTAGGCCACCGTGATGAAGCTCAATTAGAGCAGCATGCTCTGAACTAAGCAGAGGTAATCACTGGGTGCAGGGCAGACTTATGTGGAGGCACGGATATTCACTGTGGGCAGAAAAGGCGAGGGATTCACAATAGGACCTGGAGCCGTGGAGAGCAGCTAATGAGCCTACATGATTCACTCTCGGCCTCCCCCACTGAGAGCCTTGTCCTGGGCAGAGTGGAGGCGCGCAAGAGGTGCAGTGTTTGCTCCAACACATTCCATGACGCAGCCTGTCGGAGCCAGGAGGGTAAAGGGGTGATTAAAAGTTTCTCCAGCAAATGCGGGATGAATGAAGGTCTTCTGTGTTTTATTAGGGTCTTGAATCAATCAAGAGACTGGGGAAATGTTTATTTCAGTGAACAGGGCAGGACAATGTGTCCAGTAAGGCTGTATCTCCCCCCCCATTCAACCCGATGTTCCAGAAAGAAGAAGAAAAATGCTCGAGGTCTAATGGGCGATGTTTTCGAATGTGACTATTCACAGCGAAAGACAACAGATATGCCTAATCCTCCATGCAAGACAATTACTTTTCTGACAACTTTACACAGTACAAATTAAAACTGTCTGTGCACATACTGTAAAAACCCTTTCTCAGTTAAAGTGTGGGAGGCACTGCCTAAACGATTCGCAACATTACTTCCCAATAGGAGGATTATGTGTTTTAAATCGACAGCCTCGGTGTTTGGCGTGGAGCTTGCATGATCCCAGGGTTTCCTCCAGGTACTCTGGCCTCCTCTCACAATCCAGACACGTGCAGTCCTGGTGAACCTGGAGCTCTAAATTGCCCCGTGTGTGTGAAATTGGGTGCAAATGTGTCTGCCTGGCCATGTTTAGACTGTGTAATAGGCTGGAGAACTGTCCAGAGGTTTTCCCACTCCTTCATCCAACGCACGCTGGGAGAAGCTCAACAAACAAAGTATGGTGCGCCCTGTGATGCTGGTGTGCAAATGTGGCTCCTGGCTTGTGTAGTCAGGAACAGGTGGTCCATCATGGACACATTCTGTAACACTGTTATTACTAATAGTAGCATTATTATTATTATTATGCTGCTAAGGGTTTTTCCATAGACCAGAATTTAAAAAAAAAACTCCACCTGCCTGCAGACCTCGTGCTGACTACACCTTTGCAACAGCAAAGTTAGTTTTTGATGTAACGACGCATTAGTACTAGTTGACTTTCTTTTACTCTCCCGTGTTGCCTTGACGGAATCGCTTTTGCTGCGCCTGTTTCGCCTCACCTCACGCTTCCCCTCTGTCTGTGCTGCACAGCAACTTTGAAAGCGTTTTAAAAAAAAAAAAGTTCCCCGCACGCCTGCCTGCCTCACCGCAGGCGGCACGCACGACCCCGGCACCGCAACAGCGTCCCCCTTTTACGCGCGGGGTCTGGGAGTCGGCGTGAGTTGAGGCGAAGCGATCCCCGTCAAAATCTCCCCGGTAGCTTATTAAAACAGCTTTTGAAATAATAATAAAAAAAAAAAACAGAAATAGCCCGAGCGCTGAAATTCCCATCCATCCAGACTTTTAACCCGAGCGGCGCTGTGATTGGCGGGGCGGCGGTCACGTGGGGGAGTGCAGTCAGTCGCCGTGCCGTGCCTCGAGCCAGCGCTGAGTGGAGCCTGTCTGCCAGCAGCTTCAGCAGCGGCTCGATCTGGACCCCGCTACACTCACTGACAATTAAAGGAGGCCCCTTTTTCTTCTCGTTCCCGCGGACCACTCTTCACCATGGGCGACAAAAAGAGCCCCACCAGGTAACGCGGCCGCCCGCCGTCGAGGTGGCGCCGTCCGGCGCGTTTGGGGCTCGGTTTTCGGACGCGTCGCGCTCGCGCAGGGATCGTTTCTCCCTTTTTCAGCTGGTGTGCCACAGCTAGCTAGAACAGTGCAGTCACTATGGCGGCTTCTCGCTCCCGATCCGCCAGTCACTTAACAGACAAAGGGAAATTTTTCGGAGGAGACGCCTGGCATTCCCCGAAACGCTCTTCCGCCTCGACGAAGCCTCTCGGAGGGTCGATGTCGAAATGGACATTGTTTGATATTGGTTTTGTTAGCCGACAAGCTAAGCTTCGATGCCGAAATTTTTTAGCAATGCCTGCCTGCCTGCCTGCCTGCTAGCCTAGCTGGCGATGCCGTCGGACGGTGTGCAGCCCCGCCGCTGTGCGGACCTGCCGGCCGGGACTCGAACCCAATTTTAATGACAACACCGCCGCGGCTTGTGCGGTGCGGAGTGGCCCGCGTGTTACACAACGCGTTGCGTGTGTCGCCGTGGCTTTTCGCGTTAATTGGTGAAATGTGTTGCTGCGGTGTGCGAAACTAACTTGACCTCAACATTTGTCTTAATTTGTCAAAGGCCAAAAAGACAAGCCAAACAGACCGCGGACGACGGCTACTGGGACTGTAGCGTCTGCACCTTCAGGAACACCGCCGAGGCTTTCAAGTGCAGCATCTGCGATGTGAGGAAGGGCACATCCACAAGGTAACGTAGCGCTGCCTCTGCCTCTCTCTCTCTCTCTCTCTGCCCCTCTCTCTCTCTCTCTAGTCTGAGCGTCTCGTTTTCCCCCTGCTCGGCTGGCTGCAGCAGCATTGCATCGCAATTTATGGGAATGACAACTTTGATCGACAGCCTGTTTGTCTGCGGGCGGACGGGGACTTGTTGATGGACAGTCCTGCTCACGTCTCGCGCCGTCCTCCGGATCATCCCTAGTTCCTCGTTTTATGCGACTAACATTGCATCGCTTTTATGCCTTCGTCTAGGTAGGCTGGCTGCTTCACTAGCCAGAGCGGGGGGGGGGGGGGGGATGGGATGGGGAAAGAGGGACCATGCTTCGCTTTGGCTGTACAGCAGCAGCGAAAGGGCTGCTTTTTTTTTTTTTTTTTTGCAGGGAGTAAAACAAGTGTGTGCGTTTCACCTACCTGTAGGATTGCAAGAGGCTATTTTAATGGTGTGTCAAGTCAGATTTATTGTGCACGAGGTGGATGCACAGTGAGGAGATGACTAGTGGTTGTAATCAGGATGTGGAGATAAACCCCAGATGTGCATTTTTGTTATTTCTATGTCCATCAGAACCTCCCCCTCCCCTTCTGTCATGTACTGTAAGCCACTGTCATTTCATGCCTAACCTGGTGTGACAGTTCAGAGGTGGTTCACCAGTCCCCCACCCCAAGTTCCAAAAATCAATTTTTGCTCTGTTAAAATGTCAGTCCTCACATTTGCCTATGATTATTATCATTTACAAAATCTGCCACAAACCCGCTTTGTTCCTGAAGCTGTTTACAAGTGAATTCACTTGTGTTTGCTCTCAGAACAATTCTCCAGATTAATCATATCAGCATTTATAGCAACAGGCTTGTATGTCCCAGACATTTCCCCCAAGCTTAACTCAGAATACATTTGGTGATGTCAGCAGAAGACGGCGTCTTATGGGAAATATCATGGCGGGATTCCCTTTCGGTTTTGTGTATACTGACGCCTCCTCTTCCTTCAGTTCGGTGGAATGTTTTTGATGAGAAGTTGTGTGAGCGCCACGGTGTGACTTTGTTTACTCATGTCATCAGTTGCACGATGAGATGGAGAGATAGATTAGTCATTTGTGGGTTTGTTGACAAGTCCCCTGCACTCTAACCTTTCCAGCTGTGGTTTTACAATGAGTGGCTCGGCTGACACCCCTGGCACACCACAAACGGAGAGAGCACACTGACGCTGGTTTCCTGAGAATCCAAAAAGAAATTGAGCTCAATCTTAATTGCCTGGCTTCCCCTCCCCCTATGATCTGTTCCTAGCAGCGTGTATCTTAAGACCACAGCTGATGCAGGCTGGGTCTGCGGCGTGGAAGCAGGAAGCAGAGACGAGCACGTCGTAGCCATCCTGCCACTGTGCTTTGGCAGCAGCCCGGTTGCCTCTGTTTGGTAAATGGGAGCACATGACATTACAAGAGTGGTTGTCACAGGATCCTGTTTGATCTGAATAGTTAACCTTTGATTAATGCAGCTGTATAGTTGTGGGGCTGCCTCTTATTCTAATGAGTACTAATTAGCTGTCTTTTCTTCAACGTTTGATGTATTCCAGTAAAGCAAGGGACGAAGCAATATGCTATTAGCTAAATGATTCACACTTAAGGCTATGTGTGGATTTTTGTCTTGCTGCTTTTATCTAAGGCTCTACTTTGAATGTGCTTTTATGCGGCAGGAGGACAGGTGTGTTCACTAATTAGAGTTCCTCACCGCTGGTGGGAATAAAAAACACTTCTTGCTGTTGAAGTTACTGTTCTTATATTTACTACAAGATAGGTGAAGTATTGATTTGTGCTGTCGGTGTGACATGATTGTATTAATGCTCATGTATGTTTGAAATGGCTTGTTTTGCATTGTGTGAATGTGTGGAAGCTTCCTCTTTCCGCACACTCCTTCCACACAGGCCCCAAATGTAGCTTTCTTTTCCTGTGTCTGGGGACAAAGGTCAGTCAGTATTGACTTTATTTGAACGTAGTAGTGATGCCGCGGTGAAGAATTTCCCCCTCCAGTCAATAAACTCGTGTCATAACACCTGTGTTATTGATTACACTGGACATTTTACAAAGAAAGTGTATCAGCCACCTTACTACTGGTTAAAAATATAAGTCAGCACAAAAATTATAATTACCAACATAAACCACCATGTTCTGAACAGACACATAACAAACAATAACAAAAAGTCACATTTGCATTTTGGAACAGCAAACTTAACAAACTAGGTACTCAGTCCAGCAGTAGGCATGATTGAAATGTGGGCCGTTGCTATCTTTGATCTTTGGCATTAGATCTTCCCCTAACTTTGAATGAAACAAATGCTTAAAATGTTGGTTCATTATTATTGAGTAATAAAAACAAAAACAACAAAAATAAAGCAGTGCAATGACAAACTTGCTTATATTAAACATAACTAACCCTCTGCCATCGTCTTGTTGCGGCAAGCCTAGAACGTAGTAAGGAGAAGATGGATGCTGAAGTATCGGGCAGCTTCACACACTGTTGGTACAACAGGTAGCAGTCAGCAGAGATTGGTGCAGTGATGTTGCCGCTAGCTGCAGTTTGAGTCATACAGGGTCGACCTGTGAAATTCAAGATCAGATGCATATTTCCATCCCCTTGAGCTCGATACACCCATCCCTCCCTGAGTCATTGAGACACCAGCTGTTTCTACAGGTGTTGATGAAAAATACACAATCAACATGATCCGTGGTGATTGACAGATATTGGCTTACACTCCGACGAGGCTTACATTGCACTTTGCCCCCTGCCAGCGGTAGGTAAGCTAAGCAACTGTGGGTCATGCAGCTCTGATTTGAGCAGATGGAGGCAAGAATGTGTGTTAACAAGAGCAAAACTCTGACTGTGGCAACAGCATGCAGGGAGAGCCCCCCATCCGAGCCCAGTTTAACGAACCTGTTGACCCAGTCCAGCTCAGTGATGTAACATGATACCCAAGTAGGCTAAATCTAGCCTCTGCCACTCTGACTCCTAAACAAGAAAGCACTTTGCGTTTTGCACCTGACCTCGCTGCTAATCTACAAGTCCAAGTAGCCCAAGTGTTCAGCCTCTTCATTCAGTGGCTGCTTCTTTGGTAATTGGAGAAGGGCTTGCATTAGCATCGCCTGTGAGGAGCATGCTATCATATTTAAATGTTTTTGGCATCTGAACCTGATCGCTGTGTGAACGTGACACCGTGTTGCTGTACATGAGCTTGCTTTGTGGCTGTGTTTGGTATGCACCTCTGTCAGCCCCGGGGCCCAGGGAGAAACCATTAGGAGCCCTCTAAAGTTGATTGATGGTGGGGATCACAGGAAGTCTTGAGGTACCTCAGTCTGCTGTGCTGTTATCTGTGCGCTGTTGCTCCGTTGTCAACCATTTCAAGTAGCTTCCATCTGTTCTTCGTATAAAAGGGGACAAATGGGTGTGTCTCACTTGTTAACAAAAAGCAGTGCTTTGACTAGATACAATAAACTAACTTACATGGTCCCCAGTTTATCTGAAGCTCATACTGCTGAAAGGCCACAGAGCCTGAACCCCCAACTTGATCTGCTATGTATACAGCAATGTGAGATATAGGGGTTTATTACATAGCTGTCAGATATAAGGTGTCAGATATAGGGCCAATAGTAAGAGTTGTAGAGTAGTTAAGAGTGTCCTTACAAGTAAATGTTTATACAAATATATATATATATATATATATATAATTTGAATAGATGTCAATGCAACTTGATACTTGTTCATATAGTGTTGTAGTGTTACACTTAACATACAGTGAATGTAGATAGAAAGGTTAAAAGAGAGAAAATGGACAGAAATTTAGTCTTAATTTCTGTGAAGGGATCTCAATGTGTACAGATTTCTCAGTAACATGAAGCCCAACCTGTCAGAGAAAATATAGATTGTGTGTGCAGTGTAAAATATGATGTAGAGGTGTCACTCATAATAAGATAATAAAAACAGATGAATGATGATGAATTTGTATTTCATCTCTGCCTATGTTACCAGGTTGTGTCTGTAGGTTAACACTAGCCAGTTTTTTTTATTTTACCCAGTCAAAAGGTGATACCGTGCTGTTACTGATAACAAGTCAGGTTTTTTCAGTCACCTATAGCTTGTATAGACTTGCGTGTGATTACTCTCAAGCGCAAATATTGTCACAAGTATGAAGAATTTTAAGGTGACAATGAGTTCATATGGCATAGACCATCCATTTGTCCATGACTCTGTAGATGTTTACAGATGTTAATGTACTTAAGCTTTTGCATTTAGTCTGTGGCTTTATAATAAGACCATATGGGAAACCCATACATCCACAGGGCAGAATCAGAATGGATAAAATCTAAAGGATACCCAATCCTAAAGCCTAAAGAGTTAGTTGTCGGGCTAAAAAAGTAAAAGTGCATCTCTATGTGTAAGTGTTGAGGCCGCACAATTATTGGAAAATGATTGCAGTGTGTGTCTGTGTTGGTGTGTATCAGCGTGTGCGCCTTTCTGTCTTTTACAATGATGAATAGAGTCATTATAATCCGCGGATTCTACCACTGTCACATTAAGGCAAATTGTCTAGGATAATGGAATTACATAAGAGGGACATGCTGGCGCTCAATTTATATCTGCACTTCCTCCCCCACCCCCGCCCCCACAGCAGCCCCCACTCAGAGGAAACTGCTTTTGCTTATCCAGCATTATCAGCATCTGCACTAAAACCCTGAGCACGAGCGGGTAGCCCTAATCTTTACATGTTAATTGCCGGATTTGAAAGTTCTTAATTACTTCATGGGATTTGGCAGAGTGTGAGTGATTAAATACAGTAGCCAATTTGGCAATGTGACAAAACAGAGAAATGTTGAGAAAGCTGTTGAATCGGGGCTCCTCCCACTCAACAAAAAGATGAGGTAAGCAAATGAGTGTGACGGTGAGGGAGCGACGAGTCCAATACAGAAAAAGGCATATGAGGACGAGGAGAGAGGGAGCGAGGGAGTTGTTAAGTGCGGAGTCGCAGTAAGCTGAGAAGAAAAGGGTAAGAGAGGACAAGGGGAGAAACAGCGCGGTGAAGGGACAGAGAGGAGCGTAGCGTCCGGACATTTATGTGTGTGTGTGTGTGTGTGTGTGTTTTGAAGGAAGGGGGGCATGAATGGCTGCAAGGGGGATGTGCTCACTCAACCAGCAGTCTCCAGGGGCTAAAGCAGAGCAAAGCACATCATTACCCAGGGAGGGAGAGAGCTAGACCGGACAGCCTCTTCTGTTTCTACCAGCACCACCATCAATGCATGGGGAAAGAGCAGCACCATTCCACTTGTCATTCGTTACAGATGAGATCGAGGGTGAAACCAGAATTGACCAGTTTCTCTTGGTATCGAGAAGCTATGGACCAAAAATTAAATTAGAATGGTAGATTTGAATCGTGGCTACAGTTGTCAGTAAAAGCTTTGTGTTTGACCTCTTGGAGTCAGGTTTCCTCACTTGTTGGTTTTTGTTTGCTTGCTTGATGTTGTTCCTGTTGTGTAGAACACGAAAGCCTGCTGTGAAAGTGCAGCGTCCCTTTTGGCAGGGCTGCTTGATGATGTGTTGAGCCGATTCAAACCAGGCTCTGTTTATATTAAAACAAATAGGCAAGAAGATGACGGGATAGCAGCAAGACGGGGTGCCTGGATCTACTTGACAGATAACTGGTGCACACCAGAGGCAAACAGCAGGAGAGAGGGTGAAGAGAGGTGAAAAAGACCTACTTAAAGCCAGCGGGAATAGGGGTGGGTGCAGGGGGGGGCTAATGCACAGGGAGAAAGTGAAGTGAGAGTAGGGGAAAAAGACAGAGAGAATGACAGAGAGGAGAAAAACAAATGAGTGATACCGAGCAATGTGACACAGCGCTGCTGATGGAAGAAGCTCATACGTGCTGGGTGCCTTTGCAGTGACTCGCTGTCAGTTTGCCCGATGCCAGGCAGTCCATAGCTTGAAAGGTCAGTCATGGAAAGGAAGGACTTGTCATTGTGAAGATGACGTCTCTTTTACACATGAGCAGACACAAACTTAGACATTTCCTCTTCCATTTTCCTTTTAATTCCTCTTTCATAGACCTCCTTCTTGCTTACGTCTGTGTCACTCAGACGTAATGAAACTCAGACCGTCTGGCTCCTTGAGCCTGTCAAGAGACGCAGAAAAACAGACACTCGGCAGCCAGCATGGTGCATAAGGTTTAGAGTTATTGCAGAAATGTTGAGGTATCTTTGAGAGATTTCCCTGAATTCCTTTGCTCTTTCCAGTATCTAAATGTCATGGCTGACTATTGAGCTCTTTTGCTGTTTGAGGAAAAGGTGTAGGGCGAAGATGCTTTCTGCGAGCCTGCTGTGCATACAGAGCACCAAAAGAAATTTTATGGGAACATCTTTGGCGATCCACAGACCCCCACAAGGAGTGTAAAGTGGAGGGGATAGAGGGGGAGAAACGACAGTAACATTAAGCCCTCAATGTCCTGACTGGAAGGGATGAATGCTTAATGCCCCTGGTGGGCAGTGGGAATGAATTGAGAAGCACTGTAGCCCCAGGCTGCTCTTCAGGTGCTATCCTCGTTCAACCCCCACAACACACTCCCTCACACAGATTACTTTACCCATGGGTGGCTGGAGGTGACAACACTGCGCCAGTCACTTCAGGCTCAGACTGGTCAACAACTTTACAGTCCGGTGGTATTTGTATTGTAATTTTACAGTTTAACACCCCGTTAAGTAAGCAGGTAAATAAATAAATGAATAGGTTTGTTTATGTGCACTGATAGAGGTGCTTTTATAAAACATTCTTTTTAAGATTAATGTCTCAAGCTTGGACTGGTTATATCAAGATAATGTTCCCAGACATTGAGGCTGTGTCCACATTAATACATTTTCATTTTAAAACAAAAATGATCTCTGTCCTCACAAGCTTTTTAGCACCATTTCAGAAATGATCTCATGGTCCATACTAACCTCTGATAACGCAGCTGGACGGAGGAATTATCGCTCCTGTGCATGTAGGCTATAATAGCATTTTAATACACTGCTGCTAGCATAGACAACAAAGTCAGCAATTATTTTTCCATATTGTATGTTAATACAATATGGAAAAATAATTGCTGGTAGTCAAGGCTTATGTCGTTTGTTTTCTTCTGGAAAAAGGTTTCGTGCAACTGGTTCCAGGCTGCTGGAACCAGTTGCCGACCTCTGCCTCTGCTTCTGCCCGCTGCTCTCGCCCACGAGGAACATAGCTTCATCCTGATAGTAATGAAACATAAATAAACACCATAGGAAGAAGAAAATCTTAATAACGTCAGAGATTCTGCCATATTTCTCTTTTGGTCAGGCTGTCCAGTTAGTGTTGTTATCTTGATAATGCACATTCAGTGTTGCCCCTGTATATGACCACCGCTGCTGATTTATTTATTTGAGAGGAAAGGAAAAGAGAGGGGAGGTGTCTTTAGAAACTAATGTTATAGCTTATTATTTTGCGCTACAGAGACTTCATATCCCGGCCAATTCACACACTTGTGAGTAAAGCATATAAACGAGGAACGCTTACCTGATAATGTCAGTGCGATTATACCAACAAGCACCGGGTAGATGAAGCAAGCAATGCTGATCACAGATTCAGGATTATCATTTGCTGAAGGGAAAGCAGTCCTGCAACTTCATGTGAGTATTGCACAGTAACGTTACAGCAAATGCAACCATTTGATAGGAATATGCAAGGAAACGCATATCTGTGAAATACATATTTGGAGGATCCATCTGGATACTAACATAGTAGGTCAGCATGCACACATTGTTTTCTTCTTCCTGGAGGCAATTGTCAATCTCAAAGACAACTGACGAATTCCCTCACAGAGATATTAACGTAACATATTATTTGAATAGGATTCCCTTAAAGAAACACCATAAATAAAGTTATTTTAACATTGAAATTGTCATTACATTTAATTTAATTAACATCGATAATAAAAAATTGTGTTGATGCAAGTGGGGGAGGGAATGGAGGGGTCTGAGATGGAGGGAAGCTGGTGGAAAGGTTGGTAGGGCCCGGGGCGTGAACCATGGGTGGAGGGGAGGATTGTGATGGGGAGAGGGAAGATGCATGGGTTGGAGGCACAGACCTTTTTGATTGTTGTAGAATTTGTGTTATGTGATTTTACTGTTGATATAATACATTTTTATTCAATAAATGTCTAATTGTTTTAAAGATTACACTTATGTTCAATAAAAGTGTATTTTCCTAAATCTTGAGACACCTCACATGTAAGCTAGACAGACAGTCACTGTGCACAAATGTACTGTGTGTACTTAGGCCTCAGGTCTCAAGTCATCTAACACGTGCACACACCAACTTTGCACACACATGCAGTGCTCCTCCCAGACATACTTCTGGGCTTTCTGGAAAGATTGTCCATCCAATATATACAGTACATTTATATGTATATGCTGACTGGTTAACCATTTTGAAGCTGCACAGGCAAGCGGCTCTGCTCCATCACCCTCCATACTGGTGGGGGGAGGGGAAGGCATCACACATGTTTCTACATAATGATCAAGGCGTACAGCGAGTGTTGATAGAGCCGAGTGTATGTAGATCATTCATTACGTGGTTGCCAGCACATCACAGGGAGGTGCTGTGATCAAACTAAAGCCCTGTGGCATTCTCACATGCTCGATCTGAGAGATGTGCTCCAGGCTGAGGCTGTGATGGTCTCTCAGTCCTATGTGGGGTGAAACCAGGTCACTGCTGAATGCCCGTGAATTGAAGATTCATGTTTCTGAACAACTTTGTACGTCATTGTGGACAAGGAGCCCACGTTCGCATTGTGTCGATGTGGTTATTTACAAAGTCTGAATGAGAGAGTGGGTGATGTTAAATAGTTGGAGCTCTTCAGTGGGCTGTCCATGGTCGAAGAGTACTGATGTCTGTTGGCTGTCTCACTCTCTCTCTCTCTCCCCTCTTCGCTCAGCTGTCTGCCACTGCATTCACTCAGCCTGGCAGGAAATAATTGCTTGTCCTCCACACAGCACTTCAAATAAAAGAGCTGTGTTAATGAGGGCTTTCCTGCGCCTCACTCACTTTCTCTCTATCACACTCTCCATCGTTCGCTCACTCTCTTCATTACTCTGTTTCTCCGTGAAGTGCTCAGGCTCATTGTTTTTGGTTTCTCTAGAGAGAGAGTTCCCTCTGAAACAGCACCTTCAGCTTTTGCTCTTGGCTCGCAGTTTCTGCTGCTCCTGGCCAGCGAGAGCACCAGCTGAGCAGAAGTGTGTCTGTCTCTGGGATGGTTCAGGCTGAGTGGAGCGGTCTAACTATGGGTGTCAGTCTGACTGAATTAGGAGCTTTTAAGCATGATGATAGTTATTTCAGGGCATCCCGTGGAGGGAGTCTCCCCACTTCTCCCTCCCCCAGACGGTGGAATTTAGGGGCAAGCATAGGGGGAGCTGTCAATCATGGCCTATTGTTGTGCGAAGGGGAGGTAATAAGCTGTGAGCCCTCACAGTGGGAAATGATTCGACAGCAGGCTTTAGACACTCAACACACACACACACACACACACACACACACACACACACACACACACACACACACACACACACTGATTTCCCAGGAATATACTGGCAGCAGTGGGAGGTGGGAGCAATTTCTGCAATTGGACCCTGGGGTTCACTCCTGGTCCTGCTCCCAGGATAATTTCTAGTACCTCTTGTGAAATATGGATGTTTCTTATTTGATTTGGATGTTTGCAAAATAATATGGTTCAGTTGTCGAGTAATTTACAGCAATGTTTTACTTTAATTAGACCTAGTACATTCTATGCTCAATAACATGGACAGATTATTTTAATATAAAATGTAATTAATTTTAAATTTGCAGTATGTTTTTTAAGCAGAGGAAGACTTTTCCCAGCTGTTCAGGGCCACCACCAAAAAATTAATAAATGCAAATGGCACACACATATGGTGTCAGGCAGAATCTTTAGCCATGTTAACGAGCCACAGAGCATTGCTGTGCAAAGCCATGATGTGTGGTCAGTAAATAAATAATGGGGCAAAGAGAGCGGTGGCTCTATCATGCCAGCAGCAACTCATGGCTGACTTACAGCTGGCACTGAATCACTGCTTAACTACCGGGGCTGCTCTGCTGCCACTGCTGCTGCTGACACAAATCTCAGGCTCTGACCAGGGCTTCAACTCTGCAACAGGCATAAGAGGCGTGGAGCTTATCAGTCAATCAATCACTCATTCACCACCTCCGCGGCTACAAGGCTCTCACTGCCAAACAAAATGATTTCTGGTCCTGCTTGATGCTGTCTGCGTTCACAATCTGTTTACTCATGGCTGTGGGTGAGAGATTTATTTTTTTCACAAGGGGTATATGTGGGTGAGCACATGTCATTATTGCAGCTTTGCTCACTGCTGTTTTTCTCACGGAGCTCAAGCTGCCTCTCCAAAACTTGAAATCTTTGTCGCACTTTCTCTGCAGCACGTTGAATTTCCCACCATATGTTGACATCGGGTCAGGAGTCCGGTGGTACTCAACGGACCCGCAAGAGTCCCGTGGGGTGGGCTGCATTGCGTCATCGGAACAGGGACAGGACAGGAAAAAATCACGGCTCAGAAGTGTACAGGAGTCTTTTCTGGTGTTTGTTTTAAAATGTCACAAGCAATTTCGATTGAGTCATGGCATGTATTATTTTCTCAATATAAATTTCGAGAAACAGCCCTATGCAGTATAGGCTTGTCAGTAGGAGTGAGAAGGTCCAATGCTTTAAGCATCATCACTTACTAATTATTAGTTAATGCAATCACTTAAGGATTTAAAAGCTTTGCAGAGTGTAGTTAGACTTCCCTAAGTACTATGAGTGTGATCTCAACATGGGAAGTAATTACTCTAGAATGAAATGGAATTGCGATCAATTTGATGGGAACAAGACAGGGTTGGCAATTATAAAGCTAGGATGGGATGGGACAAAAATTTCACTCCCATATCACCCTTTAAGCCTCACCTAGTGGAGGCCCCCAGAGGGTGCCTCACATGAGGGCAGCAGGTAGAAAGAGTCCCAGGCTTCAGAGAACCAAGGCAGCTAATGGATACAGGATCAACAGCCCAGGGCTCCTCAGCATTGCCACTGTTCTTGTATTGATTGGGGTGTAGTGCGAGCATTAAGACATGATGCTCTATTATGCCCCGACTGATTGCCTTCTGATTGGCTGCATCCCCCCACACCCCCATCCCCCATCCCTCCTCAAGGAGAGGCCCTCTCTGTCTATGATAGCAGGAGGAGTAGAGAAAAAAGTTGCGAAAGCATTGGACTGTAATGAGTTTAAAAGTGCTTGGCTACTGAAAGATAAAGGCACTGAGGGAGTGGAGTGTCAGTTGTGAAAGACGTGCGAAGATGGAAGTGCAGAAACAAGAGTAACTGGACTGGCAATATGATGCTGCCAAATTGAAAAGCTGAGGCTAACCACTTAAGCAGCTGTCTGAAAACCACTCTCCACAGCAAGCCACTGAAATCAGCATCATCAGTCTGACACGCTATTGAGCTTCTTCTGTTTTTTGCCACATGCATTTCCTCTTGGACCCCTTTCACTGTAGCCCATTGCTGTGGCACAGCTAGTAGATATATTTGCAGTTGGATGTATTTGGCGGCATGCTCTGTTCTGGTACCTCCCTGCTCTTCCATGCGCACACTTGGAAAGCTTAAGGCAGGAAGAGCAGCAGCAAGAACCCCCCGTAGGATACAGAACAGAGCAGGCATCAATGACAGCAGAAATGACATTGATAAGTCAGACACAGCATGAAGAGAGGAGCTGGGGTGGAGGTGGGTTGTGAAGCGGCTTGCAGAGGAAGAAGCCAGGATAAGCGGCTGAAGCAGCTTAAATAGGGCGCCCTGAATGAGATTGCCAATAGAGGCGTAGAAGGGAATCAGCTGATGTGGTTCCCAGATTGCATTGGTCAGCTGATGTAGCTGGGATACTGAGCTGAGCTTGACTCCGTGGCCTGCCTGAACCAATGCGATGCTCAATTTGTTCATTTTCCAGCAGTAACACTTGTTTATCTGGCCTGATGCTTAAACTGACAGAGTTTCTACAACTTTCAAGACCCCAGAGGTTTCCTAAAGCTGTCCTGGGGATCAAAGTACCTCCTTACCACTGCTGTGATGCCACACAAACTCTTCTTGCCAAGACAAGAATTGGGTTTGGAAGGGCTGGGTAAACACAGCTAGCTAGTCTAACTGGTTGTGTTTCTGCTGAAAGGCGTCCTGAGCAGCCACAGAGCCGCGCCAGGCTGTTTGTTTGCACGCTAAGCTTTTCAAGTGCGTGTTTGTGTGTGCGAGTGCACTTGTGGTTTACTCCTCACCATGCTTGCCCAGTGCTGGCCTGTGATTATCCACGTTGCTGGCTGCAGTTTGGTCTCGGCTGAATCTCTGGAAGGCTGCAGTCATCCCTCCCTCTCCCCCGAGGTGCTCTGCTTCCCCCCAGATGCTGCCAGCTGGTGTCCATTATGCTGCAGGTGTGTGTGTTGGCTCAAGCAGTCTGCTTTCGGGGTTCGCATTTCGCCGCACAACTTCAGGCCCTGTTCATCTGCACAGCTGACAGAGAGATGCTGCTCTTGCTGCATGTATTGTTTGTTTTGTTGTTGTTGTTGTTAAAGTTCAGTGGTGATACACCACAGTGGAAAAGATGGGTTCAGAAAAGGATGGTTTTATTTGAACCGCCCCTTTTAGGAAACCAGTGGGATTCTCGAGACATTTATCTTCCATGCTTCTATTGTTTTTGCTGAATAAGAACGATCAAACTCAAATGTGGCTATGATTTGTGTTGATGCATGTGTTTGAAAATGACCCAAAAAGGGGGACAGAGGAGCTTTGTGGTTGCTGGCGAGCTCAGTGAGCGGAGCAGCTACACCATGTCCAACTGAATCTCAGTCTGTGACAAATGGGGCCAACTCTGCAGTAATCAGATTAGAGGACCTAAGTGACGTGCTGCAAATGTCCCACCTTGTGATCCTGTGCATTCATTTTATTACAGCCGTGAGCTAATGAGATTAGCCCTCAAAACAGAGCCGCTCCACCAGGAAGCGGCTGCGGGAACCCACCGCTGCAGCAGCTGGGAGCAGCAGCCCCTTTCCCTCGCTGGCCTCTAGGTTCAGTCACCTCTCTTTGTCAGGCGTAGTGTGACCACGTTGGTGCGTAGCCAGAGTCCGCTCACAGCTCCACTACGAGGCTAATCCATCTTTGTGTCTTGGATCTCCTCCACAGGAAACCCAGGATCAACTCCCAGCTGGTTGCCCAGCAGGTGGCTCAGCAGTACCCGATGCCTCCCCCGCCCAAGAAGGAGCGGAGGGAGAGGAGCGAGCGCCCAGACAAAGAGCGCCCGGACGGCGAAGGAGAGCGCGCCAATGGAGAGGGGCGTCCGGAAGGGCGTCCGGAAGGACGCCCAGAGGGACGCCCAGAGGGACGCCCGGAGGGACGTCCAGAGGGACGCCCAGAGGGACGCCCGGAGGGTGAGCGCCCGGAAGCTGAGCGCCCAGAGGGTGAGCGCCCAGAGAGAGTGAGGCCAGAGGGAGACACCCCTGAGAAGGAAAAGAGCGACAAGGAACAGCCAATCAAAGACAAACCCGACACAGAGAAGGACATCAGCCCAGCCATCACGAAGAAGCCCAGCAGCAAAAAGACCAGGTCAGTGTGCATGTCGAGGCTTCACCTGTGTCTCCGATGTTGTCTGTGCTGGTATTATCCTCACTGGTGTGTTTCTGTTTTCCTCCAGACCCAAATCAGAGAACCACCAGAGCCCACCCAGTGACAAACACAGCATACAGTCTGGCAAATCAGCAACCAAGACCAACAAGAACTCTCACATTTCCAGGTGTGTAGCGCCCCTTTCATCCTCCGCGTCTGTCTGGCAGAACACATGGTTTCACATCTATGACTACACAGCGCTGCTTTTGAGAGACGCTCATGCCGCACAAGGCTAGTGGGGAAACCTCAAATGAATCACAAATGATCTTTTACACTAAACACCCACTCTCACTTTATATACATTTGCTCTGACTGTTCATGTGTCAACCGCTGAATTGAGCAATTTAGTGTAACCGCCCCCACAGAGCTGGCAGCCTCCCCCTTGTTGTTGTTGCTGAGACACACATATTGCGGTTGCCATTTCTGGTTCTCAACGTTTTGTTTTGTTTTTTTCTCTCCCTCCGTCTGTGTCCCTTAGGCCCAAACTGAAGAACATCGACCGGAGCACCGCCCAGCAGTTGGCTATCACCGTAGGGAACGTGACGGTGATCATAACAGACTTTAAGGAGAAGACCCGCTCCTCCTCCACGTCCTCGTCCACCATCACGTCCAGCGCGGGTTCCGAACAACAGCACCAGAGCTCCGGCTCCGAGAGCATGGACAAGGGCTCTTCGCGCGCCTCCACGCCTAAAGGGGATCTCTCTGTGGGGCATGACGAGTCGTTCTGAGGCCCCCGCACCGTCCTCACCCTGCTCCACTCCCCCTTTTCCCCACGTTTCTGGACACTACGGATCCCATGGGGGGGAGAGATTTCACCTTTCCCATCGCTGCCCTGCCTCCATTCCATGACCGCCCCTGGATGCTGAGAGGAGCTGGCTAGCTGAGGGGAACAGTGCGTTGCGCCTGCCGGGGATACTAACGGCCTGCTGGTGGGGGAACATCCCTCATGGTTACACCCGCAGCACAGGCGAGGAGAGCTGGGCCCCCGTCCCCGTCCTCCCCTGCGGTAGCATCCAGACACTTGTATGTATTGTTTTATATTCGTACGTGGATGTGAGGCCAAGTCGACATTTTTTTTTTTTTTTGTAAAGAAGAATTCTCCGCTGGGCACAATAAGCACCATCATTTCAATAACTTTAAACTATTAATACCCTTATTTATTACCTGTTGCACCTGTATACTTTGATGTTCTCCTTTTTATGTTGAAGCTTTGCTGTGTAGATCTGCAGATCGATCATTCCTTCAGTGTTTTATTACAGTTCGAAAAAGATAGGACAAGACTCGAGTCACACACACAGACAGACACATAAACACACTCTCACACACACACACACATACACACACACACACACACACACTGGTGCTAGATACACTGTGAAGCAATTTTGCAGATCTGGGATTCCCCATTCACTCAATGTGACAAAGTGCTGATGAATCAAATTCTCATTCACTTTTCTCAACAACACTGTCTCACTCTGAACACTGTCGGGACCTCCATCAGGTCCGTCTACTTGTTCTGTACAGGTCAATGTGCATCAGAAGAAGGTCACCTCAGGTTCACACCACCTGACTTTTTCAACTAGATTGTCTATGATTTAGTATGCTATAGCAGATCTCTTATACAGTATCTTATGTCCTTAACTGTACAGTGTAGGCTGTTGTGTAAAACACTAAAAGCTGTTGATATTTTCTGCATTCCGTACTTCGATATTGAGTTTTCTGGCTGAAGGTAGAGCTGTCATCTCAGCTCTCAAGTTTTTTCTGTTGTGACTGAAGGATGGCTACACGCAGTTCCACTTGGTAAAACCATATCGAGCTGTAAAATAGACCTGTTGTGTCAAGCTGTTGTGAATCGATTTCATTTTTCTTTTGTTGTGGTCCTGAAGACAACTTTGAATCTTCATTCTCTCAACCTGAAAACAAGTGCAAAGACATGAACAATTTGCAAAGACTGACAATTCAATCGACTTTTTTTTTTATTATTATTAATTTAAGACTCTTGTCATTGAAGGCAAAACATATTGCAGTAGTTAAGAGAAAACGATTGCTCTTTCAATTTTTAGAACAGCAAGGCTTATTTAAGGGTTTTAATTCACTTTCACCTTAGCTGATACCAGACCAACATAATTTCCTTTTTAACTGTATGAAATTGTATAAAGAATAAATGTGTATATGATATCTTAGTTTTATTTATTGAAGGACCAAAGGAATTTCATAATGACATGATAAATAGACAGATAAATAACAATTTGAAATGCAATTATCTAATGTGTGAGATGAATAACAGTTTAAATAAAGACTAATATAATCCATTTAAATGGTGTTCTTATTGTCCACTTGTCTCTGTGCACAGCTAAATTGGGGCAGAGAACTGTCAGTACGGTGAGCCGAGTCGAACAACACTACCGGCTCCACACCCAGTGGTGGATCTCGCCTCATTGTGCAGGCGATGAGAAACAGACTGGGTGTGAAGCCGAGAAGAGCTCTGGGTCTGCTGGGTCGAAGCCTTTGGCTTTAGTAAGCCCCCCACCCCCACCCCACCCCCCACACTCTGAAGGACTATCACAGTACATGTAGCTCCCCCAACAGAGGCCCCAACTCACCAACTGAGCCGCTCCTAGAGCAACTAAAACCAGATTAGGTGAAGTTAATAAGTCCCCAAAAACTCAGTGTATCCCACCAGGATCTGAGGGGCAGGATTTGAAATGTGTCGACTGAAAGCTTTGCAGTTTCACACGTAGGGATGATAATCATGTGTGACGTAAGCAAAGTTTGAAGCCCAAGAGATGTGCGTTCATGCGTTTTTTTTTTTTTCTGCTCTTAAGCTATGGTTAATATGTAATTATGTACTTTATTGCATACAAATATGGAATCAGTGTTCAAAGTGAGGAAAAGCAATGTGAATAGAATTTAAAAAGTGGGACTGTTGGGTCAGAGGAGAAAATGCTTTGTCCAATTTTTACTGAGAATAAAAGCCTGCTTTGTAATGCAATCTATTAGAAATGGGCCTAAAAAGCCATCTTTTCACCTGCCTTATCTGCAACCACATTCACTTGACGGAGTACTCCAACAGAAAGGATTCATTGTTAAATTATTGACAAATGGCCATTTGCTGAGTATATGAATTATTGCTTGTATATAGAATTTTAAAAAGGTGCAAAAGCAAACACTATGAATAATGGCATTGGAGCTGAAGTCTTTTGTTTCCTGTTTCCTTTCCGCGCAAGCAGTTCTGTTCTTGTGTGCGACCAGTAACCTTAATTTACTGTGTAAAGATGGTTACATTTTTTAGCTTTGTTTGTCAGAGACCCAAATATAGAAGGCTTGTTTACTGACTGTATAACCTTAACCGTGAATTTCCAATTAAGTGTATTATACAAACTCATTTCTTCCTATAACAATGTCTTGTACAATGCTTTTAAAGTTATTGCTCGGTTTAAAAAAGAAAATGGAGAAAAAAAAGAAGTTTAGGGACAGTCCAATAATCCATTCTTTGTTTAATCCAGTTTTAGTTTTTTCTTTGCTTTTTTAATTTATAGCTGATGTGTCATTGTTTCCCCTTGTGAAATGGTCACATTATGTTCCTGGTGTGGAAATGTACGCAGCATTTTCAGCGGATCACGGCTCCTTGTCTAGCTTATAATGTTAAAATAATACATGTTTCTGGCATGTGCACGACTTTGCGCTTATAGGCTAACCTGATCATTTTCCTCCGCTTCAAATAGAAATGTCTATTTATGAATTTTGCTTGTAGTTTTTCACAAATAAAATTGTTAAAGTTATCTATTTTCTGGCTGCCATGTGTCCTTTGTCGGTGCTATTCATTCACATCCACATGTATTTACACATGCAAGTCCAGGTCTTCGGCTGCTTTACACTATCAGATAACAGGAAGTGTGTATGGATCTGAGGCGGCGGACTATTGATTGAGATGTCCCGGGGAGTGTGTGTTCGTAGTAGGGGAAGCCTCCACAGTGCAGTGACACATGACATGAGGGAGCCCTCGCACTGACAACAGCTTTCAATCACGTCTCCCTCCAGAGGCTGGTTAGCAGCCCACTAATGCGCCGTCTGAAAGCTCCAGCCAATGAGCGTGCTCCTCTCTCGCCACGGACGATCTATACAGATATGCGAGTCTACAGAAGAGAGTGGTTGCCGCTCACGGTTGTTTTTTACGCAGATTCACTTTGGTGTTGAGCTTATTCACTAAGGGAGTGTCTCTCTCTCTCTGGTTCATTCATTCATACACTTTTGCTCTGCTGTTGAAAAACAGTTTTGTGGCCTAACATTTTTAAAGGTTTTCATACCAAAACTTTATGTTTCAATTTTGGATTTTTTTGTTTTTATTTTCCCCCGCTTGAAATTCATCAATCAATATTTCAGTATAAGGGATTTTGATGAATTATAAATCATAGGATTTCTCTTTAAATAAATAATTAATCAGAAGAGGTCTTACTGTCTTGAAGTGGCTGATATCTCATTTTGGAATAAATTCTACAGAATACGAATTAGTCTCGAGCTCAAACTAAATATCCTGCAATACAAACTTGGAGCATGGAGTCTCACAGATTTACCAAATGGGGAAGGTCTAATGAGTTGTATTATAGGACGCTGTGGGATCCTGTTATTTCTGGAACATGAAACCATATTAGGGACTAAAAGTCAGGATATCTCGGCCTCTTAACGCATTCACTTTGACCATTCATGTTTTAACTCGTCTCTTTTAAGACGTTGCGTTAGCATACATGAGATTCCTGCTTTTTGCCTGCACAAGTAAGGAGCACAGAGGCTTCCTCATTCTGGATGTTCTTGTAACAGGTGATTGTTTCTCACCAGCTTCTGTGCAAAACGATTCACCGCTTTATTAAAATTCAGCGCTAGGGCTCGATTGCTGGATGCTAATTATGCACTCTGAGTTAATAGGGGGGCAACTGGGGAATAGTACATTCAGCCATAATGGAATCATTACCATAAAACACACAGAGATGAATGCACGAGTTGTACTGTTTAAATGCACCTTGTTATGTACAGTTGTGGCCTTTTTGCAACGCAAAATAAAGATCATGACGGTAAATTTACTCAAGTAAAATATCAGCAGTTAGTCGTCCCCAGTAGGCTCTTCGGTGTTGTTACTCCCTCTGGCTATATATATCCCCAGGTATCCCTGAGCCCTGATACTTAACCTGTACCTGCTCCAGGGCTGCTGAGGAGGGAGCACAGAGAATCCCCCCATTGAGGGATGAATGTAGTATATCATGAAAAGAAAATTGCTTTCAGGTCACTACCCAAGTAGCAAGGGCAAAAACCCAACATATAAGGTGGCTTTCAGGCCATGAATAAAAATTGGAACAAGTTGGCATTTGCTTTGACCACAATGTTTGTCAAAGTCCTGCCTTAAAAATTGTGACAGTGTATCCAAACAGAGCAGGCAGGATTTCAGCAATCCATTAGTGGATTCTTTGGAATGCTATAAAGAATTATGAGGTGGACGGGGAGATGCGGGCCTTAATTTCGGTGCCTCTCGTTCACCAAACAGCACAGTTGAACCTCACTTCCTTTCTTTCTCTTCCTCAATTCAAAGGGAGCAGCAGATAAAAAGCTTCTCTGGGATCGTTTCCATTCAGGTCAAGGTCCGACCAGATGGGCGTCTTCCGTTAGTGCCGACCCCTCTGCCAGCGCAAAACAGCCACACCATGACCAGATCCATATGTCGAGGAAGGGTTGAGCATCTGCAGATAAGGAACCGCCACTTTATGTGAAAAGGAAATCAAGAGGCCTGATGCAGAACACTGGCAATGTGTGAAGCAGAAGGTGAAGCGAGCCATATTTCCTTTCAAGCCACAAGTTCTGTGATGTTTACAGTAGTGCAGGAAGTTCTGAGGAAGACAGGCGTTTTAAATAGCTGTGTATCATCATCGTTTTATTTTTACCATTAAACTGAAATCATCAAGAGGCAAATTCAAGTGAGTCATTAAATCCAGTTCTTATTCACTACACTCCTCCGCGGGTACGGTATCAAAAAAATCACGTTTCACAAGCTCACATTTGTGCTTTACAGAGGAAAATCTAACTACTAAAGGGAAGTAAATGAATGTGAAACTTGAACCGCAAATCGCTTACAATTATACATCATTTCCAGGAACATGGTGTTAGGCTACAGGAAAATGTATTCATTGTACATCAAGACAGTTCATCTGCAATGTGGAAGTAGCTTGTGTTGATGAATTTTTGTGCAGAACCCCCCCCCCCAGTCACTCTTGGAGTCTGTCGCTTCTTCGGTTGGCTGAAAGACCATGCTGCAAGTACTCATCCAATCAGAATTGTTCAGCGCCAGAAGCGCCAAAGTTGCTGTACTTTTTGAAAGTACTACAGCAGGGACTTTTTGGGAGGTACAATAATGTCCCTGGAACTTAATTAAGACCCTGGTGCCGTGGTGGAAACGCAGCTAAAGAAAAATAAGCACTGCTTGGAAGTGCTTTGTAGTTCATGTAACAAATGCAAATGTTTCATCTATCAAACATTACAGAATTGCACATTCAAACATAAACATGTATAAAATATGATTGACAAAACACTCAAGTTCCATTACTCGCTTGTTCCAGAGCTTTTAATCGTATCACACTGCCAACCTTTCCATTATTTTGAACACCTCTTCAGTAGGACTTCTCCTCTTTGTTGGTTTAAAAGTTGAGCTTGATAGTCTTTTACTGACAATCTCAACTCAATGTGTAATTGCTTACCTACTTCAGCACTTTAGAAGATATCACACAGTCTTCAGACCAGTCCAGTCTGGGTTTGCTGGCAAAATTGGCAGGATGTGACATTTATAGATTGAGGTTACGGGAACCTTGGCAACAGATGATGATGCTCTCTCACCGGGCTCAGTGGGCTCATCTTTATGGACGTGCACACTGGACATTTGCATGCACATGCTCAGCCAATCGGAATCTGTCCATTCAACCATGCTGGGTGCCCTTGTGGAAGGGCAGCACTGACCCCTATTCCTTCAACACTTTTTAAAGCGACTCAACATGCTGTCATCCCAAGACTCTCTGGCCTGCTTCTCTGATTGCTGCCACCAACTGCCCCGATGGCTGGGTCATTTTTCCAAAAGCTGAAGTGGGTCTCCATCAGCAACGCAGCTTACTCTTCGGCCGGCCCGCCCACTCCTTATCAGTGAGGCAGGCCCCCCCCCCCCCGATACTGGTAAGGTCAGCCGCCAAGGCTGTCTGGGTTTTGCTGTCGCCCCCTGACCCTCTACCCACAATCAGCCATGTCCTAATAAGAGCTTGCATGCTGGCGGAGGAGAGGTTGGAGATCCTTTTTCTCCCTGGATCAACGTGGCCGCCGTCCTCCCAAGTTTCAAAACATCAGGCATTTTGTGTGTTGCCGGCCCGTTTGTCAAGTACCACTGCTCCTGCGCCTGATCCAAGCCTGCTAACACTTGCGTGCGTCAGACTTGTCCTTGCCTCACAGACATAGACTACATACACCCCAGAAATAGTGCTGGGTAACAAAAGCACTTTCTGACTGCTGGTCTGTTCCTGCTGTTGCTGGAATTGATTTCCTCTGGTTCATATCTGAGCAGGCAGCACCAGCTAACCCGGTTCTCTTGTCTTCCCTGGCTGGAGCGAAGTACTGTTTCAATGTGTCTCGGGAACAGAAAAATGTACTAATACTGTCTAAGGCTGCACCAAACTAGATGTTTGTTCTACTGTGTGTGTGTGCCTGTGGTGCTGTTAACAACAACAAGAGATGATAAAAACCACCAATTTTTGTGTAAGAACCAGTTTGTGTGGTAATGTGTAAGTTTGGGCTTAGGAACAATTTGTGCAACTGGCGGCAGGCAGTGGTGGGTGGTCCTGGTCATTAAACACAAGGTGGCCCATCAAAACCTGCCCACAGACCCTCCACCTACAACAATGTCTTTCCAAACAGCAGAGGATGTGTATTTTTATTTTGTACTGGTGTTTCTGCTTATTTCTTATTATTCTGGGGAAGGACTGATAAAGTGGCTCCAACTGCTTGCTGATTTTCTACAACAAAAAAAAAAAAAAGAAAAAAATGCAGAGGAAGCAGTGGAGTCACTGCATGAGGGTGCATTGCATCATTTTAAATGCCAAC